>JASFAT010001170.1:0-462500 GCA_031353405.1 Baronia brevicornis
CTGGCCTGGCCTGGCCTGGCCTGGCCTGGCCTGGCCTGGCCTGGCCTGGCCTGGCCTGGCCTGGCCTGGCCTGGCCTGGCCTGGCCTGGCCTGGCCTGGCCTGGCCTGGCCTGGCCTGGCCTGGCCTGGCCTGGCCTGGCCTGGCCGAATTATATTTATTATATGACAGTTATATTATTTTTTATATTTCATTTAATCACGTGTTTTCGAACAGTAGTGACATCTTGTGTAAATATTTTGTGCAATGATATTCATTGCAAGAATTTTAAATGATGTAAGCAAATCTCTTTAGCCCTTTTTTGTTATCTTCTGAATTCAAAAATATCATGTGTAACTTAAACAGTTTTGAATTTTCCTTGCCGTTGTAAAGATTTTACGGACGATTAATTTAATAATCAATGTAAATAAAAGAAAAGGAAGTTTTTAAATTCATTTAATAACTTTCTTTCCTTTATGCTGCCGCTAGATGGAGCTATTCAGGACAACAAGTTTATATTGGGTTTCTTTGTTTCTTTTGTGGAGAGCATCCATGAGTTTGTGGTCCGGTTGGCTCGGAAGATGTTCGACCGAGCCGACAATGGACCACACCCACACCTTAATAATTTTGCTCCCCTTCACGCTCGCCCACCTGAGGGACGTCCACTCTCACGTGAAATCCTCCTGTCGCCTCCTGGGTCCCGCGAGGGAAGAGGGCCAGCGATCTACCCAACGTTAGGAATAGGTTCAGCCATATCTCGACGACACGAAGTCGTTAAAGGACGCCCAAAAGCCGCTAGGAATAGCGGCACCTAAGACCGGGGGGCGGTTGCCCCATTGAGTTGCTGCACGAGCAGTGGGGTTCATCCCCGAGGCTCGATCCCACACCTCTGCGCGGGGTGTGGACGTCCCCGATTGATTGATTGTTTCTTCTTTTAATTGCTCTTTGTTATTTTTTATGATAAAATTTCCGTCCGTCCCTCCTGCTCTGACCTGTGTCTCTCTCGGTTACGTGTCACGTACCCATCGGTGAGGTACTTAGACTGTAGGGTAGGTACTTAGGCTCAGTTAGTTCCGAAGTATTCAATAATATACAGTCCACTAACTGCTGAGTCGTCGGGCACAATCGTCGGGATAAGGCGACATTTACAAGGAGGAACATACAAAATAATAAATATTTATTTGCAGTCAGCACATCACAAGAAAACGTTGCTAAAATTGTACTACAACTTATTTTGCTCGTATTCGTTTAACAGCGCCAAAAAACTTGAGAATGATTTGATTGATGACACTTCGCGATATTCATCATCATTGCCAAGTGTTCAGAATACGTATGTTCAGATCAGCTCAGATGACCCTTAGCTATCAACGGAAGGCAACTCATTGCGTCGCACAGACTAAAACACAGCACATCAACGTAGGTTCAGCAACCGCTGCCAGGTGGCGACCCCGTGGTACAAGGAGTACAAGAAGACGCTCGACGGGCGCCGGATATGCCCACATAGCACCTTACTCGTATCACGTGCGTCACTGAAGCGTTCGTGAACTACGGAATTGTACTTAACTATGATCGTCAGCAGAAGGATCACTTGTAGAAAATTAATTGTTTTTCCTCCACCACAGAGCGACACAGCACGTTCAGCAGTTCGACGGTATCCAGCCGCCCACAGATGGCGCCTTGTTGCGCGACTAACTGATTTGTAACGTAGTGGGTGAATTGCGTGTTTTTCTTCTTTTCTCTTTTTTTTATAATAACTTTGTAACTAATTTCTGTTCGGTTCCTGAGTGGCTTTTTACAATTATTTTACAAATAATACTGTGAAAATTATTTTTAGTGGGAACACGGCATAATGTATATGCCAGAAAATTTAAGTGTCCAAGAACTTATGGACCAACCCAATATATATATATATATATATATATATATATATATATATATATATATATATA
Organism: Baronia brevicornis; assembly: GCA_031353405.1. Classification (NCBI taxonomy): domain Eukaryota; kingdom Metazoa; phylum Arthropoda; class Insecta; order Lepidoptera; family Papilionidae; genus Baronia; species Baronia brevicornis. Next base: position 1,927 of record JASFAT010001170.1, read on the forward strand.
TATATATATATATATATATATATATATATATATATATATATATATATATATATATATATATATATATATATATATATATATATATATATATATATGTGTCCGCCCGTGATTGGTCAGTGTTTCCCACACTTTTTTCCACCAAGCACAGGGCAGATTTTGCCGCCAAAATTTACCTCCGTTCAACCCTCGGCCGTGACCATACAGAGAACCTGTTGCCGATTTTGTATTTTTTGTGCATGTTACCCAGGACCTGGTATCCCTATCCTTAGTCTTATTTATTCAACACATTACAAGTACAGTTACTTAATTCTAAGATATGTACAAGTATATGTGTTCAATAATCAGCATGCTCGGCGTCTTCAACACTCCTGTTAGTTATATAGTCGTAGTTCATTGAATAGTGAATAATGTTTAGTAATGGCAGTACACTGCGTCTCCCCCACCGCTGGGCCCACTGTGTCGCGCTGTGTATCGGCGGGCGCGGCGGGCGCGCACCTGCTCCCGACGCATGTCGTTTGTTTCAAACACAGACAGGAGTTAAATATATTTACAAGGTTATCGAATTCAATCGAATCAAACTACTTAATACTTAAGTTGACTTCTATAGTTGATAACTCGCTCGTTTTGAAATGCATGAACACATGCATTGTAACGGATGGTTACATGTGTTAATGATGTAATTTTACTTAGTTTAAAAATAAGTTAAAATATTAGTATTAGTACACTAAACATTATTCAAATTAAAATACTTATTCTAATATAATAAATATTGATTTATTATAACATAAACACGATCTGCCATCGAATATTTTTGCTTGTCATACGTTAAGTGTTCAAAGCAACGCGGTGACAGATTGATGGAATTTGTAAACTCAAGTAGGTGTAGGTGCGGCGCTCGCGCCTTCGTGCTATTTCGGCCTTATTCGTGTACCGCTCGGGTTTTTTTATGGAAATTACGGACGGGCGCTGAGCATCGTTACCACCACAGTGATGGTTCGACCGGAACCGGACCAGAACCATCAACGGGAACCGTCACGTCTCTTAAGAGCGCCCTCGCTCATTATTTATTTTAAAAACAAGTGCAGGAATCAAACCCCGTTTAAGGTAAATTTTCAATAGCACATGTGTTTTTAATGTTTTATTTTGTAATTCCGTTCTGGTTTTAATCCACCACGACAATCTCGACATAACGCTTTCCACGAGTTGTAGCTGATTAACCAGAACGGAAGTTGATAGGCCAAGTCGTAATCGATGGGTATCTATCACTTACAGCATCGCTGAGGGCATACCGCTTACGAGCATGTAATAAACATATTTTAAAATTGATAACACCCTGGTTTTATTTCCAAAACCCAGGTAGGTGTTCCAGCACGTGTCTATTCACATCACAACGAGCTGTTGCACTGCACGTTTGCAACGCGTATTTCTTACGTTAAGTACAAACAATATTTTTAAAACCAACACTGCGCCGCATAGAATTGCAATCACCGTAACAGGAAAACAAACCATAGGAGCGATGTGATATCGGGGTGGATGAACGCTGGCGCTCGGCGGCTGGGGTCAATTCTTGGGTGGTGGAGGTGGGTATAGGGGGGGGAGGGACGCGGGCAGTACGAGGGGGTGCAGTGAAGCGTAGGAGCCGCACACCGATGGGCTCCGGGCGGCTCAGGCAGGACAGGTTGCTATTTAAATCTAGTCAGGGGTGACCAACACGACACAGAGAATTATTTTCTATTCGCTATTTAAAACCTGCCGACTAAAGAAGAAACACAACGCTTGAGCTGCTCACCGTCAGTAGTGTGTGGATACAGAATGTAGACGTCATTACGGAGCGTGTTCATAGCGCGGCGGGGTGTGCGTGATGACGCGGCCTGACCTGTGAAAAAGTTAAACACCAAATAAAATCGATCAGCACCGAGACAACACCTTCTCATTGTGACCTCCCACCTCCCACCTCGCACTGAATGCAATGCAGACGAGCAGCCAGCTGTTCTTGTGGAGCATGCCTACCCAATAACAAACAATCCCCGGATGCGTTTATAAAAAAAACGAAATCCATGTATTATCTAGTCTAAACTCAAAAAATATTACACCTAGAAAAACAATTAATAACGGGCAGTGGCCTGAAACGTATTGTGCCCCCACAACGGGCGCGCCGCGTCACGTCGTGATGCGCCGCGGTGCTGGTGCTGCACTGCGGTGATGGCGACGCGACTCATTTAGGGCAGTGTGTGTGTGAGTGTGTATGTCTGTGTTGAATGAACCTCCGAAACAAATATTGTTCGTACAGTTGAGCAGCCCTGAGGCCTAGCAGTGAGTTCAGTCACCCGCGGGACCGTGCGGGCCCCGCGGCCGCCGCAGTCGCGCGCCGCCTCGGGACGCGGCCGCTCGCAGCACCGACACCGCAGCCGACTCCGCCCTCCACCATGCTCGAGGTACGTACGCGCTCACAACTCATAGGGCATCAGACATTTGGTGTTACAGTATATTACGGTAACACCGAAAGAAAATCAAATCAAATGATGTTGAAATTTTAAAGCCTTATATTAGTGGTCGGTAACCTTGTCACCCAAAAGAGCCAAATCTAGACAATACACAATTAAAATGTGAGCCATTTTTTTAACTTTAGTTTTGCTTTAGTAAAAGACTTTGTTATTGAAATAATTAAGATTAAAACAAAATTCATTCTCCACTTTGCTTTTTTCAAATAAGTCTTACGTTAAGTTTAACTCACAGTACACATTACATTACGCGAACAAACATTTAACAAGTCGACTGCGCCGTCGGTTCACAGATGCAGTGGTTCGCGTGCGTCACGTGTATGATAATACTGTGCAGCGCGCGCCCTCCCGCCCACGGGCAGCGGTCGCTGTTCCGCGACGTCATGGAGTCGCTGCGGACGCGCTCCCGCCCGCCGACGGACGAGTTCAACACCAACGAGGAGAATTACTTGTCGCCCAACTACGAGGGGCTGGGGTACGGGAGTGGACCCCGAGTGGAGCCCGCCGACGCCGAGCTTCTGCCGCGAAGGAACGACCGGATCGAGATGCCCACGCTCGCACACAGATTGCCTAAAAGCATACAAAGTAACGGTAGCGCGGGCGGCGTGGACGGCCGGCGCGAGGACATAGTCGTCTATGTGAACACGCCCAGCGAACCCGCCGACACGAGGTCAACAACACCGAGACCAAAAAAGGAAAAAGATAAGGATCCGAAACCAAACAGTAAACTTAATTCATATAAGAATAAAGAAGATCCTATAGAGCCTCCGACCGAAGGTTCCGTCGACAATAGCAGGCCGTTTACTAATAAAATGGAAGGCTTGAGTCAAATTGGGAACAGAGAATATCAAACTGTCATTAAGCCGACGGTGATCGTCAACTTCCGCGGCTCGGTGAGCCACAGGGACAGCGACATTAGACTCGAGAAGAGAAACAATGAGAGGAGGAAGGGTGACAGGCTCACGGACCCGGACTCGGCGTGGAACATTTTCAATATAAGTCAAGAAATTAAATTGGAAAGACCCAACGGAGCGGAGGACGGAGGCGAAGCGAGGCAGAAGCGAAATGAAATTAAACAGAACTTTAAGCTGGCATCAGAAAAGATGAAGCAGGCGGGCGATGGAGGCACGATGTGTGAAACGTGTTCGTGGACCCTGGAGAACAGTGACCGGAGCGACCACGGCGACGTATTACGTATTGTAGTCACGGTGTAAGCGAGGCACGGTGCTGAAGCTGGAACTCAAATATTACAATAACGTTAGCATGTATTGTATTGTGTTGAGAGACCGGATTAGTTCAAAAGTAACAGCATTCAAAGCAATCCACTCGGCGTTACGACACGCGCGCGCGTGTGTGTGCGTGTGTGTGTGTGCGTGTGTGCGTACAGTGCAGTACACGCGGCGCGCGGCACACGCGGCGCGCGGCACACGCGGCTAAGCTTTTCGACTCACTTCTTTAATCAAACTATTGAAATGTCAGCACAAAATAAATTAAAGAAAACTGAAACATTGTTTCTTTTAATATTATAAGTAGTATTAATTAATATAATAGTCAGAGCAAAAAATAATAATACCATGTATACTTTTTTATTACGGCTTGTCAAATGGGAGGCGGTCCGCCTTCTGAACCAAGAGCCGCACACGCCGCGCAGTGACGGCAGGGGGGTCGCGCACACGTTTGTGGAAATTATTTCTCAATGTTCACTATTGAAACATAGCGCCGCGGTGCAGGCGGGCTGCGACGCCGCGCCCTCGCAGCACTCACCGTAAACTGGTCGGTAGCATATCCCTGCATCTCTAGGTTCCACGCCTCGAGTCCGGGCTCCAGAAGCCCACCTTGCATTCGTTTATTTTACCTTCCCCTCCTCGGTGTTACAGGCCTCGGTGGCCGACTGTCAATATATTAACAAATAAATATATAATAAAAAACCCACGTGGCTGCTTACCACTCGCGGGGAGGCGGCGCGCTGTCCACTGTGTCCTGTGTAATGGATCTATCAGAAACGTTGCTTGTCTCTCATCAATGTATACAATACAAAATTATTTTGTAGTTAGTGATTGCAATTATCATACATATCAACAATATTATAGATTATCGCTCCTATGAGCTCCAACAACACATGTGTACGTGAGTCAGGATATCTGAGTGTGTGCATGATTTACAATTTCAAACAGGTGTACTCTCATTTAAAAAAAAGCTATCAAGTGCAGTTGTCGTCCTGGGATTACAAACGGGAAAGAACATGGATGAACTTCGACTTTGCCGTTAATACACTGTACTCAGTTCCTCGTATAACCAACAACTGTTTTCGTGTTTGTGTACCCGCCGACAAGGCCGCGGTATACATATTGACACAGCAACTTAGGAAGTGTTCAGATCTAATGTAATTAGAGCGGTATCCTCAGACTGCGAAATGTCAAGGGAGTCGAGTGAACGTCGTCCGGCTGGCATTTGGCGAACAGAACTCGTTCAGTGGCTGGATGCTGCGCGGGCGCAGCGCCTTCATCCCGTCACGTCCGTCACTAGGAAGGTTTCACTCCACGAGAGTGTCGCAGCCAAGTGGTGAGAACCCTGATCGGCACGATTACAAGTATTCGTATGTATTTTTTGTTAAGTTCTGCGCCATTACCATCATCATCGATAATGTGCGCTACCATGCTGCGGGACGTAGGCCTCCGCTCACTCGGGATGGAGTGTCCCACCGCTGCGCGGCGAAGGCGCGGCGCCGTCGGTCGCGCAGTGCCCGAGGCTTAAGGCCTGGTGCGCACCCGGCCCGCGTGCGCTCCTCCATCCTCCGTCTATATGAATAGGGTTTTGTTTATGTTTCACTTTACTTTTTATAGACGTCATTTAAACTAATCCAATACTATTTCTTTTCCAGCGTAATTTCCTGTTTTTGTTTTGCAATAAAGCAACTGTGAGTCGATTCAGTCTGTATCAGTGCGATGGCTTCAATCCTTTAAAGGCTCCCCCGGCCTCGTGCAGCGTTGGTGTGGGTGGGGCACCGTTACCCGCCGCCGCGCCTTAAACGTCGCCCAGCACCACGCTCCGAACACCGGACACCGGACACAGGAGCGAGATAACGGAACTGACGCTGTGCACCGCAAACGAACACGGCTCCCTGTCACAGTACACCACCTGTAGCAATACAGGCGTCTGCTACAGGTGGTGTATGGGTAGCGACTTACAGTGTTTATATGTCAGCGAGGCCGTCGGGCCGTCGGGCCCGGGTGTGCAGGTGACGTCGTTTCAAAATACGAATAAAAACACACACACAAACACGCACACACAATATCAAGGCTTGGTCATCGATGAATAGTAATAGAATTATATCTATTAGCAAAATATATTAATTTTGCAAATAGATATAAATCTATTACCTACTTCATTCGCAGTCAGACAGTGACGTCGAGCGAGGTGCGCGTGCGCAGGTCTGTATATCATTTAAAAATGTTATCATATTTTCCAAATACACGTAATTATTTTTTAGACCTATACATATTTTACTATGTATGTACCATAGGTATGAAATCATACCCGTATGGTATCTGTGAGGCTCTGTTATGTACGAGTGGTTTGGCCGTAATTCACTACACGTGTACGCGTGTGTGTGTGTGTGTGTGTACGTGTGTGTGTCACAGTCGCGGCGGACCGGTCCCGGCCGCCGTCCGGCCGCCGTCCGGCGATCGGCGAACCGAAGCAAAACAACTCGCGGTGCCCGCTATTCGTAAATTACGTAAAAGGTCAAGTTCAATGCTGTCCGTCCCCCGCGGGCGGGCGCGGGCGGCGGGCGGCGGGCGGCGGGGGACGCGGTACAGTCGGCGGCGCGGTGTACAATTGTAAGTTATAGAACATATCAATTTCTTTTCAAACCTACCACTGCAGATGTGTTTGTTTTTTACACTAATTTACAGTTCATAGATCCCAATGACATGGCAAGTCATTGTCGATCCTTGAAATATTCCTGAGCATATCGGGAATCATTATCTTAGAAGATATACTGTGGGTGGGTGGGTTTTCAGATGAATAATGCAACAGTAAGTATCGTGTTCAGTGCGCATTGTCACAGTTATCACCGCGCTGCCGACCGCCGACCGCCGACCGCCGACCGCCGACCGCCGACCGCCGACCGCCGACCGCCGACCGCCGACCGCCGACCGCCGACCGCCGACCGCCGACCGCCGACCGCCGACCGCCGACCGCCGACCATCGACCATCGACAGCCGCGAGTAATATAGTTGATAAAACAATGTAAAGCAAGCTTCGACGCGCTTCAATCAGTCAAACCGTGAGGCAATGGGTGCCTTTAAGGGTTTAATTCCATCGATTTGCCCCAAGCGTTACACCATGCCGCTAATTCCTTGGTAGTTGATACGGAACGGCTTCCACCATCACCTACAATTCATCACAGTATCCTTCACTGGCTGGTGTTTCTTGTGGTGTCTCCTCACGAAAACAGTTAAACCAATAACTCACGGCACGCATTTATTACCCTAATCCTCCTCCTCTCCAAACACGCCAATTATATCGCGAACAGTTTCTGCCGCCGCAGTGTTACGCCTACGTCTTCTACATTGAAACAATTGAAAGTCAAATAGTCAAATGTTATATGTTTTTTAAATAAAGAATATTATAGTCTACACGAGAAGATAGTTTCACTCTGAAATCGTACACCACGCCGACTTCAGTATAATTCAAAATGGCCACAACGCTAAAACGGCAATTTCATATGTAAACGAACCCCTGTTGTATTTATATAATGATAAATTGCAAAGGGGACACAAAAAATCTCGGACTTTAGACTTAAAGTCTTTTGTCTTAAAGAGCAATGTCATTCCAGAGTTTTATAAGCCGAACATATACACGAGCATCATACTATTATATTTTATTGAATTAAAAACGATATCAATATTAGCAATAAACACAAACAGCTCCGCCACCATCACATCACGATGTTTGTGTTTGTGGTGGTGGTAGTGGTGTGTGTGTGTGTGTGTGTGCGCGCGGGCGAGACTGACGGCTTGTTGTGTCGGCGGTGCAGCATGCAGCACGACGCAGCACGAAGCCGCGGTGCACGACGGCACCAAAACAAACCACGAACGCAATGAATAACTAAACGGTGACCGGCGGTGTTTAGAGTTCATATATATACAATGAGGCGCCGTGGCCCCGGCGTCGGCGGGCGCTGCGCCCGGTGCGCGCGTCGCCTCCCCGGCGTACAAAACAAACCATGCAGCGCGCGACACAACCAGAAGTGTTTGAGCAAAGGTCACTAGAACAGACTTGTCCACTAACATATGCATACAGCTTAATGTTACGACGCCGCCGGCGGCCGTCCGCGGGCTCCGTGCCGTCATATTTATTGTTTAATATCATGTGTGGGAGTCACACACACACACACCCACACACATTTCAATTAAAAAAATAAATTTCAATAAAAAAAAATTGTCAATGTATTGTTTTCCACGCACCACCATCACCACCACCACCACCCCATGGAACCAGTTACCTTCGTTGTTTCCGAATCAATACGACATTGAAACCTTCAAAAACGAGTCCACATATTTCTTAAAGGCCGGCAACGCTTGACCTATGTCGTCGCGGACGTGTGCGGGCGGCGTTGATTGCTTTCCATCACACGACACGTTTGCTCGTTTGCCGTCTTGTGTCGTAAAAAAAATACGTAATGTATAGGTGGTGTCAGTGAGGGTGTCGGTGCGGCGCAGGAGCGATGGATGCGGATGTCACCGGTGTAACGCTCACCATTTCGTGCAGCACGCGGTGTACACTCGAGTGATTTCATACTAACGCACAGTTATATTGCGTTGTTATGGTTATGTTGTGCCATCCCCTGTATCAGTCAACGGCACCCGCGACACGTCAGGCTCGACGTGTCGCGGGTGCCGGGGGTGCGGGATGCGGGGTGTGGGAGTTGCGGAGGCGCCCGCGACCGCGAGATGCGAGCGCGGCGGGCGCGCGCAGCCTCACACGCTGTCGACCGCCGTCGCGCTCTGCACGCGACCACACCGCACGCCACACACGCACACACGGCGCCGTTTGTTTGTTCGCTGACCGACTCAGAGGGACGATGCCGCGAAGGGACCTGCTGTTTGTGGTGAGTCTCTAATTGTTTTATTTTATTATGTGCACGTACAACGGTCACGTCGATATAAAATACTCATTGTAATGTATGTGAGCGTATTTGCACTGAGACAAAAAACAAAGTAAAGGAAGATGTTGCGACGCAAATTAAGGTGTCGATGTGCGCGCACCCGACGGCCGACGGCCGAACACTTGGTTCTGAAAGATTCTTTAAAAAAATAAAACAAACGTGTTCCAAAGTGAACTTGCTTTTAGTAAAACATAACTGAAAGATATCCCACACTCCCCCGCACCACACGAACAGATCACTATTTATTGATGGGAGCCACTGCAGCGAGTTGTTGTACGACGGCCGGCCTCCGTTCGTCCGTCGCGATGCATTCCGCATGTGTAATACAATACAATCAAATCGAGTGGCGTTAAACAAAAAACAAGTGATCATTTAGCGTCCGCGCGCGCCGGCCGCGTGACCCGGCGGACAGACGGAGTGACGGACAGCATACAGCGGACAACCGGGCGGCGCTGCTGCAGCACGCTAACTCGCGGCTCATCTACACTTCTAAACGTCAAATATCAAACTTTCGGCAAACACACACACACACACACACACACACATTGGCTTGCATAGCACGCGGGCGCCTGTTCCCGAGGGCGCGGTCCGTACTCGCTGAGCCCCTTGACGTACACTGACGGCAGACACTCTGACACAACACATGTTTAACTTAGCATTTTCCTGAAACGTACGGTATATGAATCCGCGCCCTTCCTCAATCGTGTACCGACTGTTTTACCCCCAATATCTGGATGAGTAGCAATCCAATATTTTACGTATTCCCTCGAAACTTATTTCCACACACCACCACTGTATGGAATCAGCGAATTTTCCGATCCGATACGACACAGGGACCTTCGATAAACAAGTCCACATATGTCGGTACCGCTTTTGCTATGTCTTTGGCGTTGCGGATGTATCGGGCGACGTTGATTGATCTCCATCAGACGACACGCTTGTTCGTTTGCCTTCCTATCACCCCGTGATAAACAACCACGGTCCCCCGTCAACCCCCGTGACCACCGCCACGCACCGGGGGCCACACCGCTCACCACACGGGACTCACCGGCGCTGGCGTACGCTTATTATTGTTGCGTGGAACTGCTTAGTATGCTCTGCGGCCTTTATACCTTCGTCGGACGGAGAGTCGAGGGTTGCGCTCCGTGGACACGACGACAGCCGGCGCCGTGCACCAACTCTCCGATACGAGGGAGTTAGTGCACGGCGTGTGACCGTCGGCGGGCGCGCTCGGGTCGGGGCGGATGGGACGTGGGTTCGCGTCCGCCTCGTCCCACGAGACGTCGCCGTCGCCGTCGCCGACAGCGGCGCGGGTCAACGAACTCCGCTCGGTATACATATTCATAGCCCGCACCGGACAGTTTATGGTGATTGGACGGACTCTAATTGACTTGTCGTAAATCGAATTAGTTTAGGAGTCGCGGAATTTTTTTACTAATATTTTATTGCTCGTTCTATATAACCATACGAATTAATGAGGTTCGATGACATCAGTAAGGACATCTAAATAAAAAGTATACACGCACCGACGCAGTCACCACCGACGCAGCGTGATAACACACACACACACACACACACGCGCGGGCGCGTGCGCGGTGTGCAGTGGGCTGCGGGATAGCACTCGCGACACTCGCACACCCCGCCGGCGCATACATTCCCGACTCAGCAAGTAAGGGAGCTTTCCCTTACAAAATCTTACAACACTGGTGTTGGGCGGGCGGCGGTCCTACATGTGAGGTGTGTGAGTTCTGAGCCGAATTTAAAATTCCCATTTTGCTTTTTTATAATTATTATTAGAAGTGAACGTTGGTCCCCCGCACTGAGGCAGCGCAGTGAGTCGCGCGCTCCCCACGCTCGCAGTGGAACACTTCCGACGTGAAGGTACCAACTCCACGCACTTCAATGTGTGCTTGTGTGTGTGCACACGTGTGTGTTTGTGTAACGGCTCGTTCAGCGGTTGAGGTAGAAATAGCTTACAGGTGTCCAAGTCAACGACCACGAGACCACACGTGGACTTCCTGTGCACACATCGCTCCCCGCGCACCACGGCGACCCACGACCCACAACTCGTATCCGAGAACACAAACTGTAACACAACAAGTGTAAAGTCGCATGGTGTTTGTTCCGATTGTAAGGTTTACGCGGCGGGGCGGGGCGGGGCGGAGCGGGTCGGGGCGGTCACACTCGCGGCGGATATTGGGAGCGGATCAATTAATGAGGAAAGTTGGTGTCCGCAGGCGGCGGGGCGGCGGGATGCGGGGGGGGAGGTGGTCGCGGTACTTTCTCTAATAGATATTAGATGTGGGACAAAACATGGTGGTATTGCATTGTGCTGACCGTCTACAGCTGACTTTCCACCGCCCGGAGCTGCGGCACAAGTGCGCTCTCACTGATTCTATCACACACACACACACCTACATACTATATCTTAATCAATACATTTCATTTATTTTTTATTACCTGTCTCTTGATGACTTTCTTTCATTCTTTTCTGAAGTCGCTCAACTGAATCGTGTGTACCATTTTATATTTGTTATATATTTTATATTGTTACTATATATACACACACACACACACACACATACATATATATGTATATATATGTATGTATACATATGTATGCACATATATGTATCGGAAATCCATCTCCTCACCCGGTAACCACCGTCCGCCGTCCGCCGTCCGCCGTCCGCCGTCCGGTGCGGCGATGTACAACGAATTTATTCACATAATGTACAGAATATATTTATTTTTATAGACGATGTTATTTTACGTCGCGAGAGAGACGTTCCTTTTCGTGACGTCACATTAATTATTTGACCTTTAAAATAAAATTATTTTAAAGTTGAATATACTGTTAACCTATACATACCTAAAAGATAGATATTTTAGAGCCACGCTGCAGGCGAATACTTTTTCAAGTATTGTACAATATTTGTCTGTAGCATGAATGGGCCGGCTCGCCTGGGGAAGTACCACACTCCCGCAGAAAACCGGCGTCTGAGTGGTAGCTTTGCTACCGCGCTTTGTTCGGTGAGCGGTGAGTTCCGGGGGGTTGGGCTTTATATATACCTAAAAGGCCGGCAACATTTCCGCAACTCCTGCGGTGTCGCGGTTGTCCATGGGCGGCGTTGAATGCTTTCCATCAGGCGACACGCTTGCTCGTATGCCCATGTTTTCCTATCACATAAAAAAAAAACTTCGTGACAAGCTGGAAACTTTGTAAGCACAAATCGGAACTGATGGCTGTAAAAACTCGTCTTTATGTTTGTTTGTATTTTCGGTGCGAAGTTTTGTCGTCGTTTTTAGACTACCTACCCGATGAGCTAAGCACTTAAAGTGCACATACATAGTTTTATTCTAAAAATAAAATGATAATTACTGAAAAACCAACTAATATTTATTATCTCAGTAATTATCATTTGATTATTTTTAAACGGACTCACAACACATCAATCATTTTTATTATCGTAACGTCACGCGCGCCCCAAGTTTTTCTTCATCACATACTTTGTAGTGCGTTTTAAAAACGCTGTTACAAAAAATATATTCAAAATACTGCATTACCCATGCAGTCCAACAGAACGGGGCGCTCGCGCTGACAACAATACTTGTGTGAGTGACGGTGTGCGAGTCCAGGAATCATCACCGCGGCACCAACGTTGAACCACCATGCCAACAGTTCTGTTGTTTGGAATTCCAGATGCTGTGCGCCTGCTTGGCGGCGGGCGTCTCCTCGAGGCCAGCGAGCGTGTAAGTCTTCCGTATCAGTAACATTATCTTTCGAATGCTAGTGTAGACACAGAAACAGTAAAACTAGAGTCTTACAAACATATTTTATCTTCCTAACTCGGATTTTTTCAAAACTGTATTTACCCAATAATATTTTTTTCTCTTAATAACAATTCTTCAGCGATACATATATGTAAATAAACAATAAAAAACTATAAAATATTTTTAAGTAAACAACAAAAATGTACGACGACACAGGGGTCAGATCCGATCCCTTCATCGCGGACAGCCGTAACCGTCACACTAACCCATGTCTCGTAGTACCCATGTAACCAGTAGGCCCGGTCCAGACTGAAGCTATGTGTAAATCTGCGCGCCTCGCGATGGTTCAGGTATGGTGGTAATTAATACACGTCCACGCTTTGCCACCGCTCTCTTGTACAGCGCACGCATTTTAATCCGCTTGGGCTTCCTAACATTTTTTTAAAATCACCTTTTTTCATAAAGTCAATTGCATATTTCAGAAATGTCACTGAAGAAAATGCTACTTCGCCTGCAGAGAGTGAAGAAGTAAATGAAAAGAGGTCGCTTTATGAACAGAACACGCTGAGCGATAACGCTTATGAAATAGCACAAAAAATAAAAACAATTAACGACAAACTGAAGAAACCCGACAAATTACATTTAGATGACGGGAACCAGACCCCGACCGAGGGTAGTGTCTTGATGGACAAAAGCACGTTACAAAAAATACAACAGATTATTGCTTTGGTTAACACTAATCCATATTTGCCGTTTATAAAAACACCACAAGATACAAATTCCATTGCTAACGACGATGTAGAAAATTTAAGATCTAGCTTTTCGAAAGCTTTACGATTTCTACCGGGTGCGTGGAACCTTGGAGCCACTGCACCGCTCCCGCTCCCGTACATAACTAACATGCCCGTCGTTGTCGTGCCGTCCATGAATGACGTGTACTCAACTGGTGGTAACCTGCTGAACTCCATGAAATCTAATGACTTTTATCAGACCAGACAAGAATCACCCTCACTTCCATTTCAATTTCAGTGGCCCTTGGCTTCATTTTTCCCAATTTTGGTGAAGGATCCACTTCTTGGATTTCTGCATGGTGGTGGCTGGAATAACTTTTTCGAAGTGGGACAAAGCGCCGATGTCTGTAACAGGAAACAGAAATCAAATGATGTTCCCCGCGATGCCGACGCGACGGTGCCAGGCGGTGCAGAACAACTAAAAAACAATGTAAACTATTCCTGGGCGCCAAACACGTCTCAATATTTCAACGGAGACAGAACGGGCAGAGTGTTAAAGAAAAGAAATGTTTTAGATTCAACTCCAGTTCAAGAAATAGATAATTTTAAAAAATCTCCAACGAAATCTATTCGACCGCTTGTTACGCGTAAGAAAATCAAAAAGCCCTCCGTTATCGATGAGACGGAGGACAAGCAAGCGAGTGCGAGTGAAGGAGATCTCCGTTTTCCGTTCAGTGATTTTTCATGGTTCGGCAATAGAAAACCAGTGGCACCTAGTCCTGGTTTTTTTATAAACAGACTGAGAGTTAGGAAAGGTGGAGTCGCAATCGCTGGTCCAGGTGGTGTGGCGACGGCCGGAAGGGGGGGCACGGCTATAGTCGGACCGGGCGGCCTAGCGTACACGCAGCCGGGAGGCGTGGCCGTGGCGGGGCCCGCTGCGCGCGTCATCGCCTTGTCGCCCCACACGGACCTCACGAGCCTCGTGTCGCAGCTTCATCAGAAGTCGGGCGACGGGTCCGCGCCGCGGGCGTCGCACCCACACCCCGAGGGCAGACTTGTCGCGACGGGGCCGGTCATTTACTTCCACCCAGACAACCAAGCCTAATCTCTAGTGTAGCGTAGGCTATTAACATTTTAAATAAATTAACCATTACAATATGTTTGGCCTGTTAGATATGACAAGGAATCAGGAGGAAGCGGGCGTGGGAAAAGAGGAATAAACTCAATTCTTAACGAACGACTTGACCTCCACTACAACGGAACACATTTCGCAAGGGGCCCTTTGACCAACGCCACCGTCATGGTAGTTGTAAGCCCACGAGCGCACGCCACGACAGGCCCGAAGGGACTCGCGATCGCCCATCCGATATCGGAGGTGGTGGTCGGCAGGAAGCAGTCGGTCGCCATAGCGTGGGAGCCGCGGGCGAGCGCCGTGGCGGGCCCCGGGGGCGTGGCGCACGCCGCCTCCGACCTCTACCTCTACGAGTTCGAGTACGGGTACGGGAGTGTCGCGCGTCTATGATCTATTTTGTCCAGTAAATACAACAGCATGTTACAACAGTATCGTTATCGAAAACTAGTTTCGACGGACCGATTGAAACTATTTTTCGATATCGAAACAATTAGTTTGCCGGCATGGAGCGAAATACATTATTTATAGAAAATAATAAAATTGTTTTATTTGACCTTTTAGTTAAAAATTTTAATATAAATATTTTATTAAAAATTAGCACGATTTTAAACAAGAAAATAAACAATTATTTTGACTTAAGAATTTAAAGTGAATTTCTCAAACGTCAGTGCGCCATCAGTGACGGTTCTACTATCATCAGGTAATTAGATTCCTTTGGAAGGCGAAACGGCAAAAAGAACCCCGCAGGTATTTTCTCTTTTTTTTCTAATTAATTTATAGCAGGGGTGGCCAACCTTCGTAATTATCTTTGATTACATTGTATTCCTTCAAGAACTATTGATTATGTTATTAATAAATCGCACAGAGTCTAGACAGTCAACAGTCGCTCTTGGGTCTAATGAGGTTGGCCTCCGCTGATTTATCGAGCCTTGTCGACGCGTCTATAACACAACAGACAACCAGAGAAACGAGATAATTCTCGATTAGGAAGTCTGTGTTCCGAGTTAGTGAACTACTAGTACCTACTACTCGACAGTTATCGATATATTTTTTTTAATATTTATTTTAAAGAAATGTAATTTGATAGGGCATCCACGCAATACCTGCCGTTCTACGGAGGAGCCCGAGGTCAATATTTAGAAGTACAAAAAGACAATAAAGGCTTCGTGGTCAGTGAAAAAATAGTGGCCGAGGAGAGTATCACCAGCGAGAACTTTGTCAAAAACAAAGACGACAGTCTGTTGTCGAGGGTGTTCGCAGCCAACTTGCAGAGCGTGCGCACGCTGTCCAACAACGTGCTGAAACTGCTCACGCTGGGCAGGAAGACTGGCTCACTGGGGAACACCGACAAAGCGAGATTTAAAAAGCAATTGACGTCCCTCGGGGAAGCGGCCTCTAATACCATCAAACTGGTGGAGGAGGTCGGGGACAACGTGGACGCACTCTTCAAGTCCAATGCCACGGTGTTGCGGCAGTACGAGGAGGGCTACGAGGATGACGTGAGTACCGCCGTCTGTGTTTTAAACGATTACAACTAAATCTCCTTCTTTTTTCAATGCGATGCGACTTCCTAGGGTACACTGCCGCTGTCTGCAAATTCACTTCCTCGGGTCGCAGCGCCCTCGCCCTCGCCTTGCACCTAAATGTAATGTTTTTGAGCCATTAGCATTTACAGCTATTTCGGTTCTTCTCTCATGTCAGCAGCTGTCTTGATAGTTCCCACTACCGTGTCCGCTTTACGTCTGCATTGGATCGTTAGGGAATAATCAAAATCTGAGTATTAAAGGTGTAAATTTATTGTAATATTAATTATTTACGAACCCCTACGTACAATATAAAGCAAAAAGTCAACATTAGAAAAAAATACTTTGTTAGTTGCTTCTACTCATCAATACACACGTGCTCCAGTAAAAAGTATTTTCAAATCATTATTATTTTGCGAAATATTATACGAACTAAAGCGAACAACGTAATAACTGTGTGCCATTTTATACACAGTTGTTACCTTGTTTGCTTTGAAAATCTATTTATTTTGACTGTAGGGGGATGGTCTTAAATTAAATAAGCTCCTGTATAACTTCACAAAAAAAAAACTTCCACCTTAAACAAACAAACACTGGCTTATAATATACTAGTTCCGATCAATTAGTTGAAATCAAATATACTAGCTTTGATCAATTAGTTGAAATCTAATATACTAGCTTTGATCAATTAGTTGAAATTAAATATACTAGCTTTGATCAATTAGTTGGAATCAAATATACTAGCTTTGATCAATTAGTTGGAATTAAATATACTAGCTTTGATCAATTAGTTGGAATCAAATATACTAGCTTTGATCAATTAGTTGGAATTAAATATACTAGCTTTGATCAATTAGTTGGAATTAAATATACTAGCTTTGATCAATTAGTTGGAATCAAATATACTAGCTTTGATCAATTAGTTGGAATCAAATATACTAGCTTTGATCAATTAGTTGGAATCAAATATACTAGCTTTGATCAATTAGTTGGAATCAAATATACTAGTTCCGATCAATTAGTTGAAATCAAATATACTAGCTTTGATCAATTAGTTGAAATCAAATATACTAGCTTTGATCAATTAGTTGGAATTAAATATACTAGCTTTGATCAATTAGTTGGAATCAAATATACTAGCTTTGATCAATTAGTTGGAATCAAATATACTAGCTTTGATCAATTAGTTGGAATCAAATATACTAGCTTTGATCAATTAGTTGGAATTAAATATACTAGCTCCAATCAATTCGTTGGAATAAGACAATTGAAATTTGTCGTTATACAATTCAAATAGGAATTATTTTAGGAGCCCCTCAAAGAGATAAAATATAACCCGCATATGAATTACAACAGACAGAAAAAATTACAATTGCAACACTGCAACGCATTGACTTTTCTTTCTGAAGTTAAATAAAAAAATCAATTTATGATGCTTTATTTATTTGCCACAATGACGATCCTAAAACACGTTGTATATACATATGTGTAGATTATTAAGATTAGGGGAACGCTTGGTATTTTGTACGTGAAAATAATACCGGATTATTTAATTTACACTTATTTAAGAATTGAGTTGACACAAAAAACTGATTGCAGATGGTAATCGAACATGTTTCCATCATCACATTATTATTGATTGATTTATCATGACACTTCTCATTACCTTTTGATATTTCTACGGGTTGTTAATGATTTTAGGTAAAAGTATCCCAAAGCTAACTTCTAAACATTTATAATGACAAAAATATAATGATATGATGAATGTACGACTTCAGAGTTCAATTATTTAAAAAATGGCAACTTTTTATTTACCAAAAACCAGGTTTATGTGATTTGGTAAAGAAAAATGTTTATATATACTACATATGCACATCTCATATAAGTAGGTACAAACTCACATTTTTGTTTATTTCAGAAAGCCTAATAAATAATTTAGTAATTTACTAAAAAGTGGTATGCAATATAATAGTTAATACTAAAGAACAAAAATGGTGAATTGTATAATCTGTTTCATGTCATGTTTCGTTACTCCGCGCATCAACAGACTTGTCAGACTCAACTCTAAAACATCTTTTGCTGAACGTCAACGTCGATAAATTAAAATTGTTTCCGCCGCCAGTTGGCTGACGATGGAGTCGGCGTGGATGCTACGCCTGACATAGATGATGCAGGTGAAGATATCCTCAAGGAAGGCACAATCGCTGAAGCCAAACCTGTGGGTTAGTGACACATGTTTTACCAATAATAAGTAAAAACCCACCGTCACACTTACGACTAAGCGACTGGAACACAAGCGATGTGGCCTGCCGCGATGGCAGTGCTGCTGGCGCGTTGTCTGCATATTGCCTGCGCGCCTGTCGCAGAGAAATATGTTTAATGGTGGAGGGAGGAAAGGGATTAAGTTTCCGGCACATCCTGCCTACCACATGATGCTAACCGAAGACATCAATTCTGCGAAAGTGCCAGGGCGCAGATGACAATGTCCCTCAAATTACTCTACCAGTGTGTGTACATATGTGTGTATGTGCATGTGTGTGTGTGTGTGTATATGTGTGTGTATGGGTGCGCTGCCGTTATGTTTGACGAGCCGCTGTAACTGTTCGTCCCCACTTGTCGCAGGGCTGGCGGTGATCGGCGAGAGCGGGCTGGCTGCGTCCCGGCCGGTGGGCACGGCGGTCGCGCTGAAGGGCGTGGCGCTGGCGCGGCCCATCGGCACCGCCATCGCCGGCCTCGACCCCACGCTGCTGGGCATTAACTTCCAAATCAATCAGTTGAGGAGAAACATCAACCTCGCTGGAGCTCTCAGGCAATAAAGAGGAACAGGCCGCTGAAATAGTTTAAGATGCCATCAGTCGAACGAGTGCCATAATGTTTAGGATTCAACGTTCAGAACAAGGGAATAAATAAGATGTGGAGCCCCGCAGCGAGCCGGGCCGCGGCCGTGCCGGCGCCCTCGGCTCTATAGGCGTCCCGGCCCCCGCCCCCGGCCCCGCGCCGCAGCCGCGACGGCAACTCCGCGCTCACCGCTTCGACAATTCAATTAATATTTACGAAAACATGTAAACTTCCCTTCTCGAATGTTTTCCCACGCGTGGGTGTATATACTTATTTAAAACATAAGAATCACGGGGCACTCTGCCCGCAGTGTATGTTTGTCCCCGCCACAGCACGCGAGCGCGGTCGCGCCTGTTGCACGCGCTCGCCCACTGGCTCCCGTTCCGACGCCTCGCCTCCCTCTGAGGATATTGTTCCATTAATCGAGATAAGAGTTTCATATCTGATGTATATTCTATAGCGGATTAAAAATTTTAAATATGTTGTTTAAATAAATGAATAAAGAATGTAAATATGTTTTGATACATATATATAATATATTGTTTTATATTATATAATACATACATTTGTTGTTTGTAATGACTAAATATTGTAACGAGCAGTCGATGTACTTTATCGATTGTACCAGAAGAATCGTTGGTTCCGCAGCGAAATCGTGGTCTCGACACTTGCAATGTAAGATTTAAAACACCTTGTGAGGTGGCGTTTGTATGTGTGTGTGTGACATTGACTTTGAAAACAACATCATATTAATCTTAATAAATCATATAAGTATGTGAGTAGCGTTTTCTTTGCCAAAAATATGTCTGCGGTGACGGCGTTTGTTTGTTGGCGAAGTGACAAGAAGACGGTCCACAAGTGTTCTGTATGCAGTGCGCAGTGCACAGTGGAGCGACGCTCACCGCTCATCAGCCCGGCCTCTATCCGGTGCGCCTTCGCTCGTCCACCCGCAGCAGCAGCAAGCCGCAGCGTGAGTGCATACCGGTCTCGGTCCGGTCGACAGAGACGAAGGTGGAAAGGGCCGGCTTCTGGTCCTGAGGGGCCTTCAAATGTCTACGAGTTCCCTTCATTAAATCCTAAACTTAGATATTGTTTGGAGTTGCAGGTTCTGTAGATACAAATTATAGCCTGCTCCGCGCAACTGAAGCGCGCGGTAGGGGACGTCGCTCGAACGCATCGCTAACTTTGAGTAATAGTGACGATGACAAATATTTTGCTGATACGATGATGTTTCAAATGGACAGGGGTAAATGACATTGCAGACGTGTTGAGGCTTCGAGTTGATGTTAAAATAAATCCAGATTCACTTGCAAACTTTCTATTTATTACTTGTACACACACGGTATATTCTTACATGAATGCTAATATAAACATTACATAATATCGTAATATAAATTGCATCTAATATAGCTATATTAAAATTACGCGGAACAAATATGATGCGTGTCGTCGCAATTCGAGCGGACGGAGAAGTGAACGAGGCATTCGGTGTACAATGTTGCCACACTAAAAACAATGTGGTGTGTACAGACGCCACAACATCAAAAACAAAAGATTTCTTTGACATTTTTATGTATATTATTTATATATGGGTGTAGAACTGTTAATCTTTCTTAAGACTATACGGTTCTCGTTTAGTTCCAGTTTTATTTATATACGTTATAGCATTTGTTATTTCATTTATTCTCCGGGGGCCGATGCTGATGGTACAAGGTCATAATTATAGGTAATAATAAAATCAGTATTTGTTTATAAACAAATATAACTTCGTTCACAAAGCTTCTAAAATTAAATTAACTTCTCAGACCGGGGGCCTCGTTCAGCTTCGGCGCGTTGGCCTCCGGCGGGCGCAATAGCAAAACGCCGTGCGAACTGAAAACGAGCGCATGCCACTGGTTGCTATTAGAGTTTATCAGGCGTCGTTTTTAATTATATGAGCAATATAAACAATGTTTATTACCTCAATATTTCTCCTTCGATCAATATTTATATTTAAATAATGGCCCAAAATGATGGAGTGCAGTCGAGATGACCGCACTACCCGCGCTGCAAGGTGGGCAATGAGACCGAAACTACAGCTGAATGAAACCGGCACCAGTCGCATACAGCAGTGGGCGCGGTCAGCACACGTGGACTTGTTGACAAGTGAACCGGAAGCCGGTGGTTACGTTACTTAGTGTTACCTGTTGCCGGTATACAGTTATTGTTTGTAGCCGACGTGTCGGGTCGGCAGTGCGGCGGCCAGGCCCCGCCCGCCCGCCACTACGTCGTACCGCAGGCCCCGCCCACTCGCCACTACGTCGCACCGCAGGCGCCGCACGCTTCGTCTGTAATCATTGCAACTAACTCGCAGAGCGGTCGCCGCCTGTACATTTCTGGTGGATGGGTAAAGCGCTACAACGATCGCTCAGTTACAGTAGTGGATCACGGTGGAAGCCGATAGAGTGTTTCTTTGTCCACATGACATTAGGTCTAAGAACTCCAAACGTTGAGGGTGGTCGCAGGGTCCGACGGCCACGCTGCGCACGTGGTGCACGCCGATACACCTGCCGCAGTGCTCGCAGGGTGCCCTTGGCTCCATCCGACTGAAAACTTTCCGCAAAGTAATACTTAACTGTTACTCATCCTTGGCTTCAGTTTAGTCACCTATTAGCTGAATCACGGCGCAACTACTCCGCGAACATTGTTGTTGTTGTTCAAGGAAATAAAGTTCCCGTCCACCGTACATACGTACGTACGTACATCACAAATATATTTACCTGTTTGTTGGACGCACACATTACAAAATCGTAAGTTCCCCTTATCTTGATAGATTCCATTATGTAAAAACATATATATTGTATATATATGTAAAAATATTATCGGAGCGGTGAGCGTGTTCGTTGAGTGTGAG
The DNA here is from genome assembly GCA_031353405.1 of Baronia brevicornis. NCBI lineage: Eukaryota > Metazoa > Arthropoda > Insecta > Lepidoptera > Papilionidae > Baronia > Baronia brevicornis. The sequence goes on from JASFAT010001170.1 coordinate 23,491, forward strand.
CCGCAGGAGACCCGGAGACCCACCCCCCGCCGGCGGGGCCTCACACGGAACGACGTATTGGAGACGACGTCTGTTGTCGTTTTACACAAACTAGCCCCACGCACGATTGTTGGCACGTGAGAGAAGCTTTGTATGAACACGTTGTTTATGTACAATAAATATAAATAATTACAAAACATTAAATGTTTGAAGTATTTTTGCAATTCATTGACAAACCGCCACGCACCGCTGCACAGCGCTGTGCAGCGCTGTGCAGCGTAGTGCACAGTAGTGACTTGTGTGCTGAACCACCACCAGCGCTGAATGTGTTGACTGCCGTCGTGGGTGATTGCAAACATGTCAAACGTAAATCGGAACTCTCAATTAGCGCACCGAGGGGGTGGGCGTGGGTAGGGGGGGGGGTGTGTGCCGGTGTTCTAGTTTACACGTGTCACCGTCTGATACAATCACTGCGTAATGCACACGCTGCGCTCGGTCAGATGTGACCATATCGGGAGTACGCCGCGCCACGTGGCTTCCATTAACACGACGAGCCGGCGGCCGTGACCCCGCCGCCGCGGATGTAAACATTGTGTAAACATGTTTACGACTACTCACGACGCCAACACTCAAACGCACCCCGGCTCTAGCCGAGCACGTAGAGTAGGGAACACTTCCACACCGGGCGCTTACACGAGATTCTCTCACGTACCCGGTCGGTTCTCACCCCCTAGACCTTAGGGTCTATGGGACTAATACGGACTATAGTTACTAAAGTTCAATCCTCCCCTACATGTTTAACGTAGAATCATGACGAGTTTAAAATCAGCACACACACATATGTGTACCTCCGACACGGCGTCAGGCCGATGGAGTCTGCGATTTGCGCAGATTCCCAATTATATTTTACTACTATTCAGGGCCCGCGGGCTTAAAGCCCGCGGGCCCTGAATACGATAAAGCTGTTAAAGCCAAAAGGCTACCAGCATTAACATCTTCGAATCCAATCATGTTTACGGCGAGCTCGGCCTGAAGTGGACCAAACAACGGCGTGTTGTTCGCACGGCGAGCACCTACCGTTGTCATCCCTGAGAACTCACACCTGCGTAGGAAAATCGCCGAAAGGAAAAAAGTTCCGAACCGGCGACAAGGGATGTATCAAAATTCGTGGATGCACCACTTCTTAACTAACGTGTGCGGTTAGTTCTCGTTCAAATTGAAACGTTATTAGGTCGACGAGCACACATACATCCGCCGCCGCCGCCGGGGGCGCAGGCGCGGGTTCAGGGAAACACCCACTCAGCGAGCTACGATGACAGGACGGCGCGTTCTGCGAACGACCGCGGCGACCGCGAGTGCGTGGTGACAGAGGGCCCCGTCACGCGCGCTGAGCGGACCCTGGGTGACGTTTAACTGAGCCCTACTTCGTTTCTCGGCTTTTACTCATTTAATACGCACCAGCAGCTTGTACTTCTTTTTTTTGTTTCCTAGTCTGGTCCCAACACAAAATGCACTTATCTTCGGATCGTATTGTATTTTCATGTGTTCTGAATAAGTCGTAAGAACTCAATGATCACTCACAAACTTCAGACCACCCACAGCTGATTCCGATTTAACATCGTTTGATTCCTTATGTTTATTGACTATGTGGACGGTCAGAATTGTTACTTAGCTAAAAGTCGATTTGCCTGATGAACACGAAACATCATCATGTATAAGTATATCACGTATAGTAGACTATTATTCCTGATGATGCCTCGTGTTGAGATTAAACTGAGATTTTATAGATAGAAAAAAAAATTCTGTCTGTCTACATAGTAATAGATTTCAGCAAAGTAATGCCTTATCCAATTCATCATATTTATTGACCTTTACTTCAATACTTATAAATAGATCCAACGGTTTATTAGGCGGGAATATTTCCTCGTGCCGCGGGTCGCGTGTTGTCGTTTGATCATGGTGCGAGATAATCCGCGCACACGCACGCGCACACACAAACAACACTCTACATGCACCCATTGTTGCAACAATTGTGATCACCGCGAGTGTGATCCACGGTGTGCCACGTCGGCGGCCTCGCAGCCTAACGCTGACCAACTCATTCCATTGTAACATTTGTCGACGCGTCACGCACGAAACATACGCCACCAGCCGCGCCCGCCGCTCATCGCATCGTTGTGTGAACAACACGCATGTACACACACACACAGAGACACACACATGTACACCTGCACACGTTTAGTGCGTTGTAACAAACAACTCACAGTGATTTCCTTGGGGAGTTATGTACGATAAGGTAGGTAATGCACGCTGGATGCCTCCGAACAAGTCGGATCTTCAGGCAGCGACATGTGAAGTCACCCGCCGCCGCGCCGCCATCAGCCGCGGCACCATCGGCACTGCAGCTCAATAATCTTGTCAACATTTACATATTTGCTTTGTCCGTGCACTCGGACGACAGGGCTCACGCGTACGCGGGCGCTACATGGTACACGCCGAGGACCTGAGCATCTACATCTCAGCGTCTGTCAGCTGCATGAAGCGCTCGCCGCCTGACTTAACGGACGCTACAAACCGACTGATATTATTATCAAAAAAGTCTAGAAGTAGTGTCTGTAGTACCGCAGCGCTGCGAGCGAAGTTAGAGTAGTGTATGTAAGAGCATAAGTAACATAGTCGGTGCGTGTTGAGACCGTTACGAGTACACAGGTGGTGGGCGCTGGCCGCTGGCCGCCCGCCAGCCGCCGGGGCGCTGGCCATCGGCGGCTGGCGGAGCGGCGGTCGTCAGTCAAGATGTATTGTTGCTTTGTTCGCGACGGTCGTGAGTCAGCGGCCGAGGCGGAAGTTTTCCCGTGTTGACTTATGAACTCACCGCGCGGGATTCCCATCTCAATGTCGTCTGCTGACAATGACATGAGGCATGGCCCCGCAGACGGCGCACCGCACACCAAGGTTCAACTCGCAGTCGAGTATATAATAAAGGATACAACCTTTGGAAAATACAGTAGTGTGCAAAATTAAACAATTTTCAATATATGTTAACGTCCAACTGGATTAGAGACGACGCTGTCGCTTACGCAGTCACCGGTCGCGGGTTCGATCCTCGCATCGGAGTAAATATACATATCTATGACCTACACATGTTTATTCCGAGCTTGGTTACCCCGCCAATTCATATCGGACAAACGTGGTGGATATCGGATATGGAAATTGTTCGTTCCTCGCGGGGCGCCCACGCGACGCCGTCGACGTGGGATCCCTTGGCACCACCACACGCGCAGCGCGCAGAGCACGAGGCTTTGATCGTGTATCGACGTGCGTAGCGTTATATTAAGTTTTACTATAAATGATGGTTATGTAAACCAGAGAGCCCTCCAGTAGTTTGCGTATTTCTCCATCAATGTCATTTTTAGATCTAAATTATAATAAAAAATATAAATATAATGCTTTACAAATTGTTCCGTAATATCACGTTAATACGGGACGTACGCTAGTCCATAGCAAGTACGAATAAAAACTTTGCGCGAAGTCCCATTTTTTTTTGGAAAAGTACAAAGAAAATTATAAAACATATGCAAGTATACAAATATTATCAGTGTCAATATCTTGTATCTGTGTCAGACACTGTGTATTGTGTCGGACACAACTGCCGACGTCAGCTAGGAAGTAAGAAGAAAACGACAATGACTGCAGTGCTCGTGTACGTATCTGTTTCGTTCGTTCGTACGTACGTATCATTACATAACAGTCTGAAGGTGTCAAGGAACAAATAGCGCCGCGTGGTCTGCCGGCTGAACCACCGCCCACCCCCCCCCCCACACCCACCCACACACACACACACACACACCCAACCCCGCGCTTCACACCGCGTACACACTCATAACTCCAACGCCACATCTAGATGCTTTTTGTGGTTAACTTATAACATTTAGCCGTAAGTTGGTAACGCATCTTAAATGTAATGGAGCTGTGTAACAGTTTGAGTTTGAACTCGGTTTCCATGCGTCAGTGGGTGTGCGGTGTGCACGGTCGCGCTGCACTTGGCCGAGCATCGAACTCGCGGTCCCTCGTCCGGGCAAAGCGCCGCCCGCCCCGTGCAGCGACGGCCGTGCACGAGGAGGGCGGCGCGCGAACCAACGTTGGACTTTATATAAGGATGTGCGCGAGGATCAACACGCAGTCACGAGGGAGTAGCGGTCGCACGCGCATCCTTGTGTCAACTCCGACAAACAGCCCCGCAGCCTCACCCCGCCCCGCCCGGCCACGGTCAGCGCAGCCTCACACTCCGTCATGTCGCCGAGTTTGGTGAGTACCCAATACTCGCAGTCCGTTGATCACTACACGTCACGTTGGCAGTGCTGTAATTAAATTATATACCCACCAGTGGGTGCCCGTTATTAAATGTGTACTACTTTTTCCATAATTAGGTGGCAATTTCGTTCGTTCATTTTGTAATCAATGTGTACAGTTAATAACACGTTACGAGCTCTGCTAGTAACCACCAGCCAGTCGTGCCATTTATAAATAAATTGTGGTGCAATGCTTGTCAATGTAGTCAGAATTTGATTGGAGCGGTTCAGAAGAATTGTATACACGTTACAAAGGAGCGCGGCGTGCGCGGTAGTCGTGGGGGGCTCGCTGCGACCCTCCGCGGCCAGCTGACCGGCCGCGGAGGGTCACAGCGAGCCCTGCTCCCTGGGCTGCCCTCTCGTTCCGGAACGAGTGATGTTACACTCACTTATAATGACTTGTTTTTGTTTTAATCGTGCCATATTGTTTTATTTTAATAATATAAAAATAGGTAATCAGGACCTTTTTCGAGGGTTACAAACAATATAACTACAACATTATGTTTAGTTATATTCTAATTGACACAGATGTATTCGTAGTTAGATGCGAAGTGGGCCGAAGGAGGACTAGAACATTCACGATGTGTTTTTTTGTCGGTTCGCGTTGTTGTGGGCCGGTGGGCCGGTGCCGCTTCGGTTTCCGCGTAAGCAGTTATCAGATGGACGCCGGGTGGACATTACAGCGATCGTACAACCAGTCTGTCTGGTCTGCGGCTCATCTTCGTCGTCACGCGAGCAGATATACTTACTCGTTACTTGCACACTTGACCCACACATACACATTAATTTCGGTTACTGGGCACCTGGTTACATTATTATGTACCGGGTCGTCTCCTCTCGGTGGTGTCTCCCCGTGCGCCTTGTCTGCACTCGACTGTTTCAACGTGTATTCACTCTGACACACATAAACAAGGCGCGCATATATATTTTCTAAAACATATCTTTAATGCTTTACATTAAAGATATGTTTTAGAAAATATATATATAGTTTCAATCACAGATAACAATAGTATGCAGTGAGGAATCCGATTGTAGGTGTGCACTGTCTCGAGCCACAGTTTAAAGTGAATTTGTGCATCGTCAACGTTCATACGCCATCATGTCACAACACGGTGCGCCGCTTGACTCCAATTTTTACATTTGTTTGTTTGTTGTGTTCCGTATTATAGATACATATGCATGTATGCCTGCATGGGAAGCCGTCGGGGCAATGCATCCTACCCGGTTGGCAATTTTTTTGATTGGATTCGAAGTTACATCTATGAAACTTTTTTGGGTTAAAAAAAATGTATGGTTACATTGTGTGTGTATTTAGGTAAATTTGTTTGCGAGTGTGTCTGGATGGTCTGCCCGTGTGTTGGTGTTGGTGTCGGTGTCGGTCGGGTGACACATTTCGTTGCTCACGAGTGTAAATACAAACTCACGGTGACACTCACATTTACTAGAAATATTTCCTTTCCCGCAATCAAGTAGAAACGCTGTGCATCATTTCAAACTAACTTCAAGGAGGCATCGGGCGACCCTCCTGTCTCGTTGTTCGGCGGGGAAGAGCCTGCCATGCCCTCCCACAGCCCTCACAACCAAGGTTTAGGTGGTGGGCTAGAGGTGATGAAGCATGCCGAGTGTGCAGTAGGCCAGAGTTCCGCCATGGGGTTTTGATTGGTAGAAATGCATCATAATCTCCCAAAAGAGACCACCGTGGAGGCTGTCGTCGAATTCTATTTATTGTTTTATTAGTGTTGTGGTACTTTCGTGGTACCGTTGTTGTATTTCACCGTAATTCGGAATATCAACACGGAAAACCACACACACGGCCGGGACAATCATAGCTTGACATTGATTAGGAGTAAATAATGTAATCATTTTGATAAATTATGTTTTTCATGCAAAAAATCTGTATCTCCGGCATTGTAGCGAATGTACGGTGCACACGTGTGTTGTATGCGTAGGTGTGTGACGGCAAGTAGAGCGTCCCACGTGGCGTGTGCTTGTGTGCGTTCCAGTGCTTATCACTTCTTTTCGTGCTGTGACTAATGTTGTTCTGTTCGCTTCTCTCCGCTCACCGTCACCACCACCACCACCGCCGACAGCGCAGGCCGTCCCGGCGGTTATGTTCACTTGCAATATACATAAAAGTTGAAGGCGCCACTTTATTATGTTGCACCTCTACACACCGGTGATGACCTTCCACTCACCGTTTACAGCATCAGGCGTGTGCGTTCTTTTAATTAATTGGGTCGTGAAAAACAACGTAAATAAAGCTTTTTGTGATAGTTTGCAGTATGGGCGCTGTGCACGGCGCGGACAACTACCCGCACTTCAAATAAATACCTTCAAGTCTTCAAACTATTGATGCCAGGCCAGCGCTGTAGTGGTTTTGATACGAGACTCACAAAGTGACCGGGCCGTCAATAGACACGCAGTGGGACTTGGTGCGATATACTGTTCGCGGTGCGCAGATGCTGCGGGTGTGTCCGCGCCGGCCGCCCGGCCTCAGTAGGTGAAGGTCCCCAACGCACCGCCGCGCGCATACTGATGGCGCGGCTTCCGATGCGCCGCTCCGCGCCACGGGCCTCACAACTCTATCAAACAAACCCGACGACCGTCTTAGCACAAAAGGAAATATCGTCCGCGAGGTTAATAGCATCTCCACGTCGTTTTAAGACAAAATAACTTGTAAAAAATGAAACCTGCCTTCTTTTCAGTGATTTAATTTAAAACAGCAACACAACCTGCACAACTATCTGTCGCTGCGGGACACGAGCCCGTCCGTTTCTGCCTCACATCGAGTTGTGTAAGTATTGCGACGTCGGTGCGACACTCTAAGCATTTTCTCCAACACCACATCTTGGGGACGTCTATCTATTTCTTTTCAACATCTCTCAATTTTCATGTCTCAGCAGGGAAGGGATCCATGGGTTACATGAGTGTTCGCACGAGTGAGGTCTCCGCAGCTTTCGTAACATTCCGATAGCGAGCCGGTAAATAAACATGAGTCACTGCGTCGGACCCAATTAGATAAATATGTGAGGAATCCGAGATTGAGCGATCGACGGAATTAAACGCAAACAAACAAACAGTTTACGTATTCATGTATTGTAATGTATGCGTCTCCGCGGGCGCGTGTAGCGGTCGTCATAGAAGTAATTGCTTTAAACTGAATGTAGCCCTGGCATCCATCCATCGCTGCACAGCTAGCCCGTGGGAGCAGTGGCGGTGGTGTGGTGCGCAGTCGTCTGTCGCGGCTAATCAACGTTCGTCATAATGTTCAGTTCGCTGCAACATTAGCCGGCGGAACGCATTTCTCACTACCCATCCTCAGAACCAGTTCTTAAGATGAGCACGTATATTAATCGATGCATATGCTGATCGGATTTTAACATTGACTTCTACGAGGAGGCGTGTGCTGGGGTTCAAGGTGCGATCGGGAGGTGCCTTCACGTGGGGCTGTCCGTTTATTTAATTCACACACTTATATTTATCTTCATATAATTGCCAAGCGCAATGATTTTATTTTATAAAAAAAAACATTTCAGTTAACGTGTAATATCAAACACTTCAATTATTTATTTAAGTGACCAAGTTCACCTGTGGACACCCCGACGCCGGGGCGCGGGGTTGCGGGGCTGCGGGCTCGCCGTTGGATTGCGTAACGTGCACGGGTTGCAACAGTTCTCAACATCCACCCCCCCGCGCGCGCAGCCGCCGAAGGACGGGCCGGCGGTCGCGTCGCAACCGCGGAATTACAATTACCCGTTCAACTTAACTTCTCTGACGTAGCGACGGGTGCAATTTGACCTACAGGTGTTTATCTCGAGTCCTCCTTGGCCAGGCGTGATGAGTTATTGTCCATTTCTCCAAAAAAGGGAGCCTCGTGCCTGCTAGTGTGATCATACAAAGGCTACAATAATAGATCTGATTTAGATTCATAATGGTCCGTTATGTTACTGATAACATAGCATGGATCTTTCCTTATGACCCCACATGTGGGGTGTCATAGGTATTTATTATAATCCTCTAAAATATTGTTGCATTCATACATACATACAAATTGTCACACCTGTTATCCGTAGAGGTACGCAGGTCATAGATCTCCATCTGCTAAGATCTCAGCATATTTTCCTTGCTTCGTCCACACTTATCACTCTCCTCATGCAAGCACGTCGGTTAAGAGTGCTCTTCCAAGGTCAGGTCTTACATAAAAACTTCGACAATATGTTCAAGGTATCTTTTCTTTGATCTTCCCCTACCAACCCTTTCATTCACATCCACAACATAAATTTCTTTTGCCAATCGCCTTTCGTCCATCCTCTCTATCGCCCAAATCAACTAAGCATCCCTTGCTCAACTTTTGTCACGACATCGTTGACTCCACGTCGCTCTCTTATATCTCCACTTCCTTTTCTATCATTCAAAGTTACATCACACACACACACACACTTCTTAATACTAAGCAAACAAAATGCGGTGGAAACAAGAGATTTCCACCGCATTCAGTTTGCTTACTATGACTCTTCTGCCAACTTTCTCCACTGTACATCAGAGTTGGAACAAGCAACCCCCGATTAAACGCCAGTCGGGCCACTTAAGACACATTCTGACTTTTCATTAAGGAGTGCAGGGCTCCATTAATCTGAGTACCAGCTTTTACTCGCCTTTCAATGTCACCTTCAAATTCTCCATCTCTTGTAAACAATGACGCCAAATATACAAACTCATTCACTTGCTCAACATTTTCTCCTGCAGTCAACACCTCACACTGCGCCGTACAGTCCTCCTTTCAAAAACCATCACTTTCGTCTTACTAACATTCATCTTCATTTCTTTCCTTCATACAGTTTCATGCATTATACTCATCATTTCCTGCAACTCTTTTTCTGACGAAGCCAGCAACAGCTAAGTGCGCGCCCCGCGCCACGAGGGTGTGTGCGTGTGTGCGTGTGTCGCCACCTAACACAGTCATTGCACATACACTACTGAGCCTGTACGTCACGGGGGTGGAGGGGGGATGATCCGTATGTAGATGTATCGCTAAACTTAATGTGTTTAATTGTCTGTCTGTCTGTGTGTGTGTGCAGTTCGCGGTGTCGCTGCTGTGCGCGGCGGCCGTCGGCGCCCCGCCGCCACCCGCGCTACCCGCACACCCCGCACACCTGCAACGCATCAGTCCGTAAGTGTACACGAAGCTTATTGTCATCACTCGCACAGCAAACGTCAGCAACACTGATCACCAGCACGAATGCACGAAACGCTAGGTCGACGGCAGCTGTCACCCAACCTCGTCGCGATCGCATTTCGAGACAAACTTGACCAAAAGATGCGAATACATTGAGAACGTACATACTCCCGTCTTCACCGGCGAGTCGAGCACGTCTGCAGCTTGTTATTAAGGCTCACCACAAATTTACTCGTGCATAGGCAAGTCGACTTCCAACCTCCAGATCAGGCAAAGTGCTGAAGCACAAGGTCCAACAGTGGGCTACAAGCTGCTGATGATAGTGCAGTATTTCCTACTAAAATATCCTTCCTAATATATCGATGAACAACGTCCTCACTGTACGCATCGACTTTTGATGGAAATCTCGCGACCACACAATATATTAGTTTACGCAAATTATATATAATAAATTATATATAATTTAAATTCCGCACAGCGCACACTTATAAAACTAATATAAAGTACTATTTAATATAAATATTTTTATAAAATCTACATACGGTTATATTGTATTTATATCGTCACGCCATCTCCCGGCTGTCGTCAAAAGAAAAAACTTAAAAATAAATTTCACTGTGCATCCAACATCGACATTTATTCTAATGTGTAACATACATCGCTAGAGGGCGTTAGAATATATTATATATTTTATTTTTTTTCAGATTGGACTATTACCTGGATCATCCAAATGGTATGAATTATTATAATCGTGCGCAGCAGCAACAAGGTAACACGCTACCTGATGTGTGTGTGTGTGTGTGTGTGATGATGGAAACATAGCGCTGGGTTAAATGTAGTTCAGTAAATCAATGGCTGCATCACTGGGTCCATAGAACCCATGTGATATAATTGAGACCGGCCTGCGTGTAAAATATATTTAGTTATGTTGCTAGTGATGTTGTTGCCCGATTTGCTTGAAACGTATGTATGTGTGTATGTATTTCAATGAAATCGGATAACAACAACATTGTTTGTGACTTAACGATTTCCAGCTGATAACTAGAGACAAATCATTAGCAGGCGGTGCGAGTGCGGCGCGCGCCGGCGCGTCTGGCCGGCTGGAGACGCTGGAGCCCGACAGCGAGGTGGAGCTGGTCCCGGGGGTGCAGCCTCCGCAGCAACCGCCGCAGCAGGTGTTCTCATTAATTGACTACATTTATTTATTTACAGCGCGGCGACCGGGGCGCGTGCCCCCGGCACGCCCCGAATACATGATTTATTAGGAATTAAATAACATCTCATTTTTAAAAAAAATGTGTACACAACAAATGTATCTGATGTACAACGTTCACCGAGGCACCTGCAATGACTGTGGGGACCGTCCGCTGGGGCGCCGCGCGCGCCGCTGCGTGCTGGACGTGTTTCGAGACACATGTGACGTGGGGCTGGACGTTCGTCAGTGAGCTGCCATTGCCGCAGTGTCCTCGGCAGTGCGTCTGTACCGACAAACACTTGACGTGGCGCCCTCTCTGTCCGCAGCCGCCGCTGGTGCCCGGCCTGCTCCCCGGACAGCGGGTGTTCATCGTTCACATGCCCGTGCCCGGCTACAGGTAGCGTATTATACTCGCCGTGTGCTCGTGGTTACGTTTTCTTTTGGCGGTCATCATGTTATATATCATTATGTACTTGTATGCGTGCTGCTTGCAGCCCGGGCACCATTGGCGGATACCAGCCCGTGTACGTGGTCGCCGCGGCCCCCCCGCCCGGCGCACCCCACGCCCGCTACCCGCATGACGGTGAGACACACACACACACACACACTGCATCCCCGCCGCCTAATGACACAACGAGCCACCTCACGCAGCACGTGCCGTGACTAGCAGGTAATACTGCCTATTAATCAATTGAATCCTCACACGCGGGTTGCTCGCGTGTCTCTGCCGCGCTTGCTCCGGGTCCGGCGCGGTGCGGTGGGTCGGTGTCTAATTTTTATCATTTTGTTCAAAACCATTGTCTAAGCGTACATACACACTCATACACACCATGCCTGACGTCTGTGTGACCGCGCCACAGGTGTCCAGGGCCCGGTGTTCCTGGATCCGGCGGCGCAGGCCCCCGCGGCGCAGGGCCCCGGCCTGTTGGTGCACACACCATTCGGCGTGGTGTACCAGGAGCCACTGTTAGCTTACCGGTGAGTGTCAACACACACATACACAGGCGTGGTGGAGAAGTGGAACAAATGTCTACTGTGTATAAGAGATGTCAGCCTCCAGGTCCAGCCGGGGGAGACAAACTTTGCACAAGCGGCACCACATTTAATTAATACACGTGTACATTGGCAGAGCCCCGGGCGTCCCCGGGCTGACCTCCCAGCAGTCGCTAAGCCTGCCCCAGGGCCAGGCTCCGGCTACGCGCGCACCGGGTACGTTCGCCTTTCTTTTGTCTTTTCGTTTGTTTAGTTTTTGTCATAGCAGAGCGGGCAAACGAGGATGCCGGTCGCCCAGGTTGTCCTTCATTAACAATTGTATGTACATACATTCTAAATCACTGTTCAGAAGTATACTGACAACTGCGATCATGTATTAGTTTATAGTATCTACTATGTCTTGTTAAAATTTCATTAAATATTTACACAGAAGCATCGACCTTAGAAGTTAAGAGACCAGCAGGAGCATCCGAAAGTGCGGAAACCAAAGAAAATATAGAGGAACCACGACGAACCTCCGAGACCAGTGAAGCTCGAATCATGACCAATATTTAGTTTTATTTATGATTCGAAATTAATGTCGCGGATTTGTGATGTAGTTACCATTGTCTCCGCTCTTTCCATTCTCCTCTCTCTTGTTCTGTTTATTTCTACATTTTTATTTTTTATATAAATTGTGATCGTGTGATAGGTTCACGTTTCAACTGTTCTTCATTCAGTACTTAACCTCAGTACAACACGTGTGCCGACGTGTTCGTCCATCAGACCACAACAATTGTATGCATATCTTGTGAGTGCATGCGGTATCTTTGAGACCTCACATTCTGTAGTTGCAACCATGACTTTTAAGTTGTTACTCCTGGTATAACCTTTAATTATTCATGGAATTTTTTATATTGTATAATAATTAATATTATAATTATATAATAATTAATATAACTAATATTGTATGAATGCGTGTGAATACGTTATATCTTGATCAATATACATATTTCTTATTCTTTTTATTATTATTATTTTTACTTGGTTAGTCTTAATTACTTATCGTCCCGTCGGAGCGGCGGTGCGCGGGGCGAGGTGCGCGGGGCGCGGGGCGCGGGGCGCTGTGTTACCGTGTGCACTTGTACCGTACATAACGGCGAGCGAATAAAGTTTGTTATATTACACACTGGGTTTTGTTTACCTTCATTGAAATTCTGTTTTATTCATTGGAACACTTTCATCGGCTCCGAGACCTCTACAATGGTAACATGTTTGCCATTGTAGAGGTCAGTGTAACGGGTCAATGAGGTCAGTGTGACGGGGGCTGGGGGCTGGGGGCCTTCGAGTGTGATGTAAAATGAAACGATGGCGGTGCGCGCCCTGGTTGCACGATGACATTATGACAACGAGGCACACACAGCTATTTAATCGAAGCTGTATGCACATCCGCACAGATACGATCTGCTACACCCGGCTAATGTTTAGGTAAATGTTGACCTTTTCACAATCTCAGCAGGACATTCCCATGGCACTATATTTGACATCGAACATCACATTGTTGCGTCTTTGTGTAATATAATATTCAACAAATAATTAATGTTTAAAATCGGCAATGTTTATATTTTAAACAACAGTACGTGGCGACCACGAGTGGCGAAACGAGTGGAATATTAACGGGAGTCTGTTGTAGATAATTAATAGTGATGGTGCAGTGTTATCCGCCGTCCGCGAGCCCGTCCGCTTAGCGTGACGTCACTAACTGCACCTCGCAGGCACGTCGCAGCTCGGATCGTTTATGTATATATTCGTTACGTAAGTAGTAGGAACGGACCCCTTCTTATATATATATATATATATATATATATATATATATATATATATATATATATATATATATATATATATATATATATATATATATATATATATATATATATATATATATATATATATATATATATATATATATATCTCGCGATCACCACTTAGTGGCAGCCAACTTAGTGCGGACGGGTTTGCACCCACTCAGACCACCGCTACACTATCTGAGCGCTGCAGCTCGTGTCTACCAGCTGCACCAGCATTGTACTGTACAAAGCGCAGGATTGTCCAAGCAAACAAACCTAAAAACGATGAAACTTTAAAGTGTTACACATCACCTTCGTCCAGTCACATGAGAACATTACATCTTTGTTTGTAGTTTTATTTGTATGTGAGACACATTGTTACTAAATGGATCACTAAAATCTTCAAATTTGAAATTCTTTGCTGGTGCTCCATAATTGTCATCGTTTTACTATTTTTGCGACGCGACACCAAACGGTACAAATCCATGTTTTGAGGAACAGTGTCTTACTAGATGTACGTAAATGTTACAGGGCGATGGGGGGTCGGGGTGTGGGGGAGGACGCGCCCCGCAGCGCGGCACGCGTGTGCGCAGGTTATACAATTTAAATCGTACTCAGTAGTTCACACATGCACACATAGACACACTGCCGTTAGTGCGACTGACGAGGTGCATGCGTGCAGTTAATTGCCGTGTGCAAGTTGGTTACCAGAGGTGGGCGTGAGGTCCCGTTCCTGTCGGGCCGAGCGTCCCGTCCGACGGGAGCGGGTGTCAGTGTCCGATAGCGGCCGGCGGGGCGTCGGGGCGGTGCGGCGGAGGAGGGGAGGGCTAACTGTACGCGCGCGGCCGGCGCGCCCGCGGGACGCGCACGCCACTCACCGTTGCCGCTCGTCACATTGAGATTGCAAATAATTTTTCGCTATTTTTCTTTCAAGAGACTGAAGATTGTGCATACACAGTTCATTTGATTTAGGCTCCCTCCACGCTCGTCCATCTGAAGGACGCCTGCTACCAGGCGAAATCCTCCTGCCATCGCCTGGCTTTCGCGAGGGGGGAAGGTCAGCGACGGACCCAACGTAGGATTAGGTTCAGCCACATCTCACCGGCACGAGTCGTTAAAGGACGCCCAAAAGCCGCCGAAAACGGCGTAATCTAGGACCGGGGGTTACCCCTTTGAGTTGCTGCGCGAATAGTGAAGTTCATCCCCGAGGCTCAATCCCACACCTCTATGGATGTGGATGTCCCATGTATTGTATTGTATTAAGAATCCAAGAAAGCTACGTGTTGCTTGTATTAAAAAAAATACTTCTTCTTTTTATAGCGCCGCTCAAACTAGCTAGGGTCGACAGCCCATACCAGGCAACTAACTCAAACGGTTTAACAGTTTCCGACTGACCTGACCAGATTGCACATTCATTGATATTATTGCTCAGCCAAGATTGATCAGCTTGACCTGAACAATATACAGGCGATTCCAACGATTAAGTTTTGCAACAAAATGTGTCAAGAATAGAAAATACAGTAAATTTCTATTCCGTCATAAAAATTCGCCATCAATTAACAATTCACGAAAATATTTAGCGCAGACATATTATAAAATTATTATTTTGATTAGTTTCCTGTTCGAGCAATTAATGCGGAATGAGGTAGGCGCTTCACAGCATTCACAACAATCGGCGAAGAAGAAAACAAAATGGCGGCTACTTTCACCGCGCGCCGCACCCGCCGCACCCGCCGCACCCGCCGCACCCGCCGCACCCGCCGCACCCGCCGCACCCGCCGACGCCGCGCCGATTTTACTTTTAATGTTTTTCTAGCAGACCTGTCCACGCATGCTGGCCTGTCTGGATACATAGGTACCCAACTTTGCGACATGTTGAATTGTTTAAGTGAATATAGATAACTAGGTCCATAGCTCAGCGGTTAAGTACTTAGTACAGAAACCTATTGACCTCAACCAGACGTCTAAATTGAAAAATATTTAAAAAAAATGTATTATGTTGGCGTGCGCATCACCGACACCGGGCACAGGAGGTATCCTTGTACTCGTGTCTGTTCATCCTCCATACCCTCGGGAATACGGGAGCCGAGGAAAATCATCACTTTAGAGAAACTTTGAACGGCATCAAGTGACTCCCCAATTCTGATGAAAGGTGGCGATTGGTTGACAGGGCAGGAAATAACTACCACATAATAATAATAATAATAATAATAATATATATTTATTGTTCATTGATAAGTTTACAATTTTTGTTTCCCCGTCCGCCGAACTAGGGCGAAGCCTGTACTACGGCAGACGGTTCCCTTCTGTGACATAGACCAAAAACAATTATTTATGGGTCTACATCCCTGAAAGTCTTTATGTATTTTAAATTATTCCTCGAAATACAGTTCCTTTGTTGCTTACTTCATTATCATTCGACACATGCGTTAATGACGCGCGGGAACGAACGCTGGCTAGTGGGAATTGCTCATGACGCTCGGTGGGCACACAAAAAATTTAGTTTGTCTAAAAAAAATCAATAAAAAATAAAAAGTAATTTGATGAAACCTAAAGCCGAACCTAAAACGCGAGGCCAAAGAGCGAAGTCGAGGTACAAACTTGTGAGGTTGTATGTACGGGTAGTAGCAAATAGAAGTTCTGCTGGCGTGTGACCTGCGTGAGTTATTGCTGCCCACTGCAGCACAAGTTGTCTCACGTGCATATCTCTCCTGATACATCATCTGTGTCTGCCATCGCATACATTGAGAGTCGCAAAAAAAACGAGCACACGATCTCCGTAATCCGCTCGCCGTTAGCAATTGGCGACGGCGATCTGCGCGACTGCACCCGACGCTGCGGTTATCACCCGGCCGCGACAGCGACGTTAGTGGCCGCGATGTGCTCCGCGCCGCATCACCGCGCCTGGTCACCCGGCCGCCAGTGAGCGACACACCCAACGAACATGCACCGACAACTCAAAATCGAGTTTAGTGCAGCAGCTTAGGGCCGCGGAGGCTAGGCGGCGGCGGGGGATGGGGACCCCCAGGGCCGGTGGACCAGCGCGGGCAGACCCGTTACACGGCGCACGCACGACCCGAAGAGGTGACGCGGAGCGAAACGGGCGTTGGGTTTCATAGTCGGGGCTCACGCTCGCTTGGCTGCTGACAACAGTGATTCACACGAATTAAGATAGAGGTGCTTTCCAAAAGAATTGTGCCGAGAGATCGCTGCAATTATCCGGCGGGCGCAGTGCGGCGTGCCGCGCGGCGGTCGTGATCTTTTTGCCAAAGATCCGTTATCTCGAGTCGGATGCTGAGCAAAACCGCAGCGCGCTCAGTGTGGACGCACTCGCCGCACCGGCCGCACGCCGCCTTCCGCTCCCGCCGCCCCGACTGCCCCGATCGCCGCGACCGCCCCGTCCGCCCCGACCGACGCCACCGCGCTCTGCCCGAGACCAGCGACCAGTGATCATCGTCAAGTGACCCGCGAGAATGTCCCCGCGTACGCTCGTGCTGCTGGTCGCGGTGGCGTGGTGCGCGCGGGCAGCCGCCCAGCCGGTTCGGCGCACGCTCACCTTCAACATGTTCGTGCTGCGGCAACGCGACGGCGACGGCGCCCCCCAGCGCACCGTGCTCACCACGGACGGCGTCTCGCGCTTCGGCCCGATCATCGAATATTTGGTCCAACGCATGCAGGGACTCATGTCTGTCAGACTGAGGCCGGAACAAGTGAATGGAGCCGCTGTGCCTGCCAGTTTGGACGTACCGGTGGCGGACGCGGCCGACAACGAAGTGGATGCCGTTCAAGAGTCCAGGATGCCCGGAGTCGTCGTTAGACCCTCCCTGACGAAGCCCGGCACCTACGAAGTTGAAATCGACGTGGTGCTCGACGACGGTCAGCCGGCGAACAAGAACACAACAAAGTAGATCGCAGAAGACTTCCATGATGGACGTGCTGGAACTGGAAAGAAATATAGCTAAAAGCATAAAATATTTATTTATTATCGCCATATTGTTAATTTAAAATAAAATTTATTTTTAATTATTTACAAAAAAAAATCTTTTATTCTAAATTCTTATATCATTTTTTATTCGCAGCCCTTATGTCCCACTGCTGAGCATGGGCCTCCATTACTGGAGGAACGGACGTTAAACCACCACACTTG
The DNA here is from genome assembly GCA_031353405.1 of Baronia brevicornis. NCBI lineage: Eukaryota > Metazoa > Arthropoda > Insecta > Lepidoptera > Papilionidae > Baronia > Baronia brevicornis. Next base: position 41,159 of record JASFAT010001170.1, read on the forward strand.
TCCAATGCGGATAGGTGGCGTTACCAGACTCGGAATAAATGTCTGTAGGATGCGAGGATCGAACCCGCGACCATTGACTCTTGTGTATATCATAGTTAGGTACAAATATAACATAACGAATTTTAACGAAACAATACATTGCCAACTGAAGTGGGCGGTGTTGTTATGTTTAAATATTTAATAATAATATAAATTTTTAAAAAATGGTTCAAACACAAACTTGCAAGCGTCGCGTGCGACACTCGCCGGTCGCAGCGCGCGGTGTGTGTGTGTGTGTGGGGGTGAGGCTCAGGGCACACGGGGCGCGGGCCCCTGCTCCCTGCGGCCTCGCGGTGTACCGTTGTCCGCCACTGCCGCTGGCCTCCAACGAATGTGATCACTGACTGCACCTTACAGCGTCGTCGCGACCAAACTAGACTTGATATGAACAGATGACTCTGTGACTTTCCCGACCGGCTGTATACTACATAGTATTACATTGCAATCGACGAGCCGGTGATCTTCGTTTCACTTGCAACTATTTTGGTTATAACTTTTAATAATCGATTACCATAATCAATTTTATTTCGAGCTGCACCGAACCAATGCTCTGTGACTCTCGCAGGTTGATTGGTGGAAAGTCCGCCTGTTGTGCACTTTGTGTAATCCCAATTCATTAAAAACGTATTTTTGTTCTATGCAAAATAAATAATATAAAACCGGCAATTACAATATAAAATTGCCGGCAATATAAAACTGGTTGTTGCCAGTATGAAAGGTGGTATATGTACAACGAATTTAATATTACATCTTTTGTTAACTTATGTTCTCCTAATATCGTAGTATTGGGAGAAAGGTAACGAAAATGATGTCTTCTGGTATATTAGTTAGTACTTAGGTATGCAGTACTTTTTAAAATCGCGCAAATGAAACAACAGTTTTGTATAACAACCGTCCGTTAGACCATAAAGCCGCCACGAACGCCATCTATTGAAAGTAATTGGAAGAAAAAGAATTTTTCACTTTTCAAGCTGTTATTTTATGTTTTCTCTATATTTTCGAACAATATAAAAAAAAATTTGGAATTTTAGTGCGGCTAACAAAATAGCTCTCCATTTATATATACATATACATATATATACATATATATATATATATATATATATATATATATATATATATATATATAAATATATATAGAGCGCCATTTTTTGATAGCAGCCCACCTGTTTTGGTTCGCGTTGCAGTGTGCGAGTCATTGATAACGTAGTGATGCACCCCGCACCCGGCACGTCGCTGTCCACAGACCACAGTTCCACTTTTATGGAAAATTTAATCTTAATGCAATTAATTTGCAATTTAATTTGATGTCAGTGACTTTTCGCCAAAGTATTGTATGTGTTTGTATTTTATTCGCGTCGAAGCGTTACCGCACCGCTATCGAAGCGTCGACGTTCGGCTCAGGTCGCAGTGCGTTGGCGTTGCTGGGTGCCACCCACTGCACACCACCGCATGTGTGAAACATTATTTTACATCAAAAATTTCAAACACAAAAATAGCAATCAATTTTAATTTGAACTCAAATTTGAAAAAAAATAGCTATAAATAGCTCCATTGACCATTCGTCGTCAGCCGTACATTGTTGTATGGTCCGCGTCACAGTCAACAGTGATGGCTCGCAGTCATCGTCAAACTCAACCTCAATGTGATTGTAAGAACAGACTGTCAACTCTTGGAACGATGGTTATGACTTGACATTGAATAAACTTATTCGAATATAAGCAATATAGGAAAATCAATAAATTAATAATTAAAACAGAAAAAAATATATTTTTTTTAATTTATTAATATTACGCGAAGATGTATCATCTCCTTGCTTACTGTCATTTATTACGAGTTATACGAGTTGTTAAATCTCCCCCCAGCCGCACAGTTCCACCATCAGACAATGCGCCGCGAAATTAGGCTCTCTCCCCATCACCATCACCCGGTTAACTGACCGTCCACCACCGTGCGATGTGGTCGCTGTTTTCTGGCACGAACTGTGCGAATGTGTAACAACTAACCAGTTGCGGTGTTTACGCGTGAATACGACAAGGGGGTATCCAAGATAATGTTCACTAAAGGTCGGCAACGTATCGGAGATATCTTAGTGGTGACCACTGACCGCCGGGCGGGCCGCACACTCGTTTGCCTGCTCAGTTATAAAAAGAAGAACTGTGTGCCGTGATGCGTGGCAGCCAGCCCTCGCTCGTTGTTTGATGTGTTAGCGGAGTGCAGCACAGGTGGGTCACATCGAAAGGCCCAGGCGTGTTGTTACAATACACGAGTAATGCTGTAATGAGCAACCAACAAATAACATTTTGCCAAAAGCACCTAGCCTCCAACGCCGCTCACACTCGAGCTTCTTCCTAAAACACTAGCACAAATTATTAATGGAGTCAGGCGTTACTTTGCGGAAATCCATCACTATATGGACAGTCAAAAGTTTTACTTAGCTCTAATGTTCACTACGAAAATTTTATCTTCAACGAGATGCAATTATTTTAACAATTTAAATTAAAATAAACTGAACCATATCAACTGGTTGTAGCGGAAGTCGGTTAGCTGGCCCGGGGCCGCGCGCCGGTGGGTCAGTTATGGCTAAAGTGGCGGCCGCGTGTAGTCGTTGACGGTGGTGGTGACGGTACATGGGAAACAGTCAACGAATAATTTATTTCTGAGTGCGCGTGGCGCGCGGTGGGGGCGCGGTGGCGGCGGGGGGCGAGGTCCTGGCGGCGCGTCGCCGTCGGGGCGCACTCACACGCAGCGCACACGCACGCACGCAGCGAGGAGCTGAGACCGGGAGAAGTCTATCGTCGGAGAGCAACAATTCATTTATATGTAGTGTCGGAGAAGTCAAGAAAGCAATTGTGATCGGTCGCAATAGATCATCACACCAGTGAGTGCGTGGTGCGTGGTGTAAGTGGCAGTAGGCTGCAGTGCGGCGTCGCTAGCGTGCGAGATGTGTCGCCGGACGCGGTCGGTGGTAGTGGTGATGGTGACGGTGATGCTGGGCGTGCAGCCGAGGGCGGCGCGCGGCGCGCCGGCGCACTACCAGGTGATGCACCAGATGCCGCAGCCGCCGCGCCGCCCGCCCCAACACCAGCTGCTGCAACCTGTGTCTTCTCTTCCGTCGTGAGTGTTGATTTATAATCACGATGCATTAAAAGTAGTAGCACCACTAACTGCGAAACTAAGCCTCGAATACCGGCTGCCAGGCAAACTAATATCAACTACCACGAAGTCCAGCCAGTTGGCAGCGTTCTCTGTTTGTCTAACTTTATAGAACAATTTGCAGCGTTGAATATCATGCAAATGTCCGACGGTGTTTAAATTAAAAATAGTATCAAACACACAACCACCTTTTTTAACATTGGGAATATTCCCAGATACCGAGCAAAGCTATTTCTTGGAAAGTTATTAAAACCGGTTCTCCCAATCAATTATTAAAGGTCCTAAAGTTCTGGCATTTCTAGCAGAATATGCTACGCGGGGGCGAGTATTGACTTCGGGGGGTCGGAGGTCGGGAGGTCTACGTCCAGTCACACCTCCCGACACGGGTGTGTGATATACCTTGTAACGGAAGGTTACATGTTTTCAAATAATACAATAAGGTATTAATCCTCAGTCAAATTAAAATACTTTTTCTAATATAATAATTAATGAATTTTTTAACATAAACACGATCTGCCATCGAACATTGTTTTGCTTGTCATACGTTGAGTGTTATAAAACAACGCGTTGACAGATTAATCGATTTCGTAAACTCAAGTAGGTAGGTAGGGCGCGGCGCTCGCGCCTTCGTGCGATCTCGACCTTATTCGTGGCCGCTCGGGTTTTTTTATGGAAGTTACTGACGGGCGCCGGGGGTCGTCACCACCTCAGTGATTGCTTGGCTGTTAATAAAGTATCAACGTGGACCGTCACGTCTCTTAACAGCAACCTCACTCATCATTTGTTTTAAAACCTAAGTGAAGGAATTACACCCCGTTTTAGGGTAAGTTTTGAATAGCACATGAATATTTAAATTTTTTTATTTTGTAACTCCGTTCTGGTTTCGATCCACCACGACAATCTCGACATAACACTTTCCACGAGTTGTCGCTGGTTAACCAGAACGGAAGTTGATAGATCAAGTCGTAATCGATAGGTATCTATCACTTCCAGGGTTCTACCTGCGGTTTTCAACTTTGAGCGTCAATTAGCTCAGTGATTGACAATTAAGAGTCCCAGCGCATCCTTTACAATCGCTGAGGGCAACCTCTGCCGTCGGAGTCCAAGCGCATCCCTTACAATCGCTGAAGGCGACCACCGTCGTCGGAGTTCCGGCGCAACGCTGACCATCACGCAGGCCGCCGACCGCTGACAACTTGCAGGGGAGTGTTAGTCTGCTTACGTAGTAAAATCAGATCGGCTGTTTACCCACGACCTACAAATTTGTGTCTCACCTACTTGATTCTTTATTTTTTTTTTTTTATGTAATAAACATTTCTTTATACTGATAACACCGTGGTTTTATTTTACAAAACCCAAGTAGGTGTTTCAACCTTGATGACTGTTATAAAAATATATTAAAGTATGGAATTTGTAAAATTCGTCGTAATAAGTTCTGTATTTGATGTTCGCGGTTCGTGACATGACATGACAAAAAACACACAATGTAAATGACTTGTCAGACACAGGGCGCGGCCTCTGCACACGTTTTCTGTAAACGGCCGATGTAATCGCACTCCTCATATTGCGGACTGTCAGTCCGGACATCGTGACTACGGCCAGAGGTCACGTGGGCTCCACAACTGGGTTAATGTGCGCGCTGTCCGGGTTGGTAATGTGCCGCCAAGTCCGGCGCGTCCTTATATAAAGTGTTCGCGTTTGTGATCGGTCGTCCGCGGTCGCGCGCACGTCCTGCGTGCGTTTCAAAAACTTTCGGCTTCGTTCGTTTCTTTGTAATTCAATTTGTCCTACAAACAAAAACGACTGCGTGCCAGTGCTGCTAAAATGTAAGGCTTTTACTGAATATACTTTAGATCAACAGGCTTCAGCTTTAAAGCAAAAAGAAAAACAGTTCACATCCGACATTTTGAGGTTCTCTTAAGATTCGTCCTTTTCGAAATAACCTTTTGGGAGTTACCTAAGTTGGGAGGTTGTTTTGAAAAGGTCTGTCTGTCTGTCCAGTTAGACAAACAGTTTTTATTTGACAAAGATATGTAATAAACAGAGTTTTGGCAATTTGTGAGATACTACTGGAGTCCGCCTCAACAACAGACACTTAGCAAAATGGCTTTACATACTTTGCCGTGAACATTTAAAAGGAAATAAACTTTTTTATTCAACGACCTGCACGGTGTCGATAGTGTCTAATTGTTGTTCATTATGAGAGCGACGATTAGTTTAATCAAAGTCGTCAGCCGGTTATGGATGCGTTATTAATCGATATATTAATATAAGATACGATTATTTAATAAAATCACAACATTCACTGACGTAAGTTGGCGGGAACGGTCCGTGTTATTTATTTGTTTCGGGTAATTCGATACATGTTTGCATAGAACAGATTACAAAACGGCACAGTTAATAAATGTTTAATGAAAGTTGTACCACAGATAACATAACTTATTTATGTAGCTTTCTCGATACCAGTGATTCAGATCGAGAAAATGAGAATAAAGTAATTGTAAGCACACATCCCACCAGTGGGCGCGGGCCGCTCTTTGATGTGGGACTCTATGTGGCTCAGCACACCACCGTGATCCATTCACGAGTACTATTACTTAGAACATTTTCAACGATGTCCCGCAGCGAGCGCACGCGTGGGCTCCCACGCGGTATAGTCCACCTGCTCGACAATAATTTGCAACGAAGTGCAGCATACCTTGTTCGCATTGTATTTGTACTCATTAAACACAATAAACGTTTCATGTGACCCCGCAGACGGAGTGAGGCGCCTGTCCTCGTCATGCTGCCGATGGGTGCAGCGGAGGGCGCGGGGGGTGCGGGGGGTGCAGCCAACGCCCCGCGAGCGGACGCTGGAAGAATTGACGACCAGCTGGACTCGGTTATCATAGAAGCCGAGCCGAATGGAGCCGAGGCTGAAACCCGGAAAGCCGTACTCCTGCTGCCAAACTACGGGCGGTTGTCGATCGGAGGCATCATTTCAGCGATACCTTTTTTGCCGATAGAGGTGAACGTGCCGGACACGATAGGCTGGGCGTACGACGGCATATCGAGCGGCATATCGAGCATCATATCGATCGTCGGGCGGCCCCCCGCGACCGCGACCTCCGCAGAGGCCGCGCTACAGCGGCTGCGGGCGGGGCCACGAAACACCTTCACGCCCGTCGTGATCATACCAATGAGCCCACAAGTGGTACCGATACGATTACCCATACAAGTGTAAATACAGGAACTGAGATATTACAAAATACGGGTGGTTGCGTCGCTTATGTGTGTGTGTGCTTTTATTTAAATTTATTTAATTTGATCTTTTTTTAATCACGTAGTACACAATACACAATCATATGGCAAGTTTGATCGTTATTTGTTTGAGTTTTTTTAGTAAGCACACTTTAAGGTTATGTGACTATATGTACATATATGTAAATGGAGCCAAAAATACTCGAAAATCTTTCTGTAGTTGTACATTAATGGTAAACTATACATCTACTTGATGGAGTTGATGCGTGTAGGATGGCTTCCTTATGATATTTCTCTACACATGTTTGTACATGTACCTGTCTGACTGTGTAGTTTTGTTTGTTCATACAAGTCGCGTGTGTTTCTCTAATCCAAGCACGTGGGGTGAAACAGCTTCCCCCGCGGCGCGACGCAGTACGTGAGGGGGGGGGGGGGTATAATTTGTTGCTGAGTTTTATATTCTCAATATCGCGCAAGTTTTTAAATTACCGTTATTAATCCTCCAACGCTTTCAACGGAAACAAATGGAGCAGGCCTATGTCGCTAGACTGAGACTAGCCTGACCTGTGCTATACGAGTTTATAAAACTCAACACACATAATTGTATTTATTAAAGAGACGTAATTTTAAGAACTTTTGATGTACATAAGTGTGTATTGAAAAATAAAGGTTATTTTTATTAATGGTCTATTTCTTCCGCCAGTACCGCGATGTGCAGCGATCAGATAAGTCGTTAATCTAAGAAAACCTCTAAATATCTAATGAACCGCATCATCGAGATGAAGTGTTCGCAATCACGACGCAAAACAACAACAACATCTTAACTCGATCGTCACGATCACAAGGATATAGAATTAAACGGAAGCCCGAAGGAGGTTGAGACTTGGCGGTGATCTCAAAGCAGATGTGCTTGGTTTTGGAAATTTTTTGTCAAGAGATTATCTTTCAACGATTTTGATATTCATTTTAAGCCATTCTCTGTCATTTGTCTCGTTTTTTTTATTTATAAATATTGTTTTTTCTTTTCTATCATAATTAAAACAATATAAATAAAATAAAAACCAAACTACATCAATTTATCTTTTTAATATTGTGTCCTTCCTACGGTTGTCTGGAAGAAATCGCTATTAGCGATGAGACCGCCATTTGTATATAAATATTACAATTAATAATTGTATACCTTTATTTTTGGTGTACAATAAAAAAGAAAAATCCATCTAGAATGAGTGTTGTATCATCTACATAGCTATTACGACCGTTTGTTGCCTGCATTCGGCTCATACTATTCACAGAAGCCAAAAGCAGCAGGTCCGACACTCCATATGAGTTGTGAAATAAAACACGCCGCAATGCCAATGCAAGTATCTGTTTATTGTTATTTCTTATAAAAACACTACGAACTAGGGGAAGCGAGCTCGACAACCACAACACTCGGACAAAGTCAGGCTCAAGAGGGCAACGGACACCATACACAACGCCATCGACAACAAGTTGCAAAAGTTGGACACGACCCACTCAAAGAGGATGCTCGTGTTTATATTAAAAATACAGAACACGTCGTGCGCGCGCGCCACGTTGTCCTGTCAAACTCTGATTTGCCTTCTGGCCACAACAACGCATCCGCATACCGTACGCGGGTACACAAGTTACAGGAGGATGGTTTTCTTTTTATGTCAGCTTGTTCTTGATAATCTGTGACATTTGTAATCAAAATGACAACATTATACGGTCTCTTTGTACCTGTGCGCAATGAACTCGACCGCAGACCGCAGCACTGGCTGCCGCCCGCCGCGCCGCCGCGGATGTCCTTATTAGCTAACTTAGCCTACTCTACACTAACATGGCAACAAACAGTGTGCTCCCCATGATGCCGACGGTACAGTTGCACGTCGACACGGAGCCGCCTCCGTACGCACAACGTCACGTACTCATTTCGCCCAATTTGTCTGTGGATACGTTTTGTAAGGAATTGTCGGCCACAGACGTTTAGTTTATAATTTGGAATCAAGTTGTGTGGCAGTAATATGTATATTCCGAGCGCATTCACATCTCGCCACATTCACATTACTTGAATTTGAAGGTTCACATGATTTTATATTTATTGCCACACAATCACTGATGTCGTTGTCAACAACAAACTCACAAAGTTAGTGTAATGCAATAGTGGTATATCGATTGTTGCACAGACAATAACTTTGGACAACTACATGAAATACTTAATATATGTATTTACAATCTAAGTACAAATAAATCTCTTATATGTTGATGATGGCTTAAGGATCTCAATTAATATAAGTGAGATGTTAAGAGCGCGCGTAGTCGAAGGTCTGACTGGGGTTGGCGGCGAGAGGCTGCGCGCTGTTCTTGAGGACGATCTTGGACACTGGGTAAGTGTAGCTGTAGAAGAAGCCGCGGGGAGGCCCCTAATGAAAAAAAAATATAATAATTATTCACGTTTTAGTTCGTCATCACTAAAAACCTACAGTTGCCCACAAGTCAGTCCCAAGCTTGAGTTTACCCGGGAACAGGCGTGACGATATGAATGTACGTACTTTGACGTTCGATGTGATTCATTGCAAGATAATTCACATTCCAGAGTTGTGGGTTACATTCCCGCATCGGAACAAATATTTGTATGAATTAAACATCTTTTTGAGATGTTTGTTAAATGTATACCGCGATGTGCGTTAGGTGTAAAGCATTGTAATCCAAGGGGGCTAAGAAACCTTGATTGTTCCGAGAAAAATAGTTTAATGCGACGCGAACCAATCTATATCCAAATGATTGAAAAAAAGTGATTTAATTCAAAATATTATATTGAGTTAAGTTTAGCAAGAGAGCGAGGAAACGCCATGGGTCCCGTGACCGTGTTACATACACACACATGTCCGCACATACAATCGAAAACAACTACTCTTAAAGAGTCCTTAAGAGAATAGCTTACAGTGGGCTCGGGCTCCTCGTACCCTTCGTAAGGGCGCTGCGTGGGCTGCGGATACACCTGGGTGGGCTGGTACGACGGGGAGTAGGCCTTGGCCTCACGCACTGCGCTGCCCTGCTGCAGGTACTGGCCCGGAGCCCGCTGCAGCGTGCCCTGCTGCTCAGACGCGGACGGCTGGTACTCTCCGCTACAGAATCATAGATATTATAACATATTATAAGACAGTTGAAAGAGCCCGCATATATACTGTAATATTCATGGAGTCCAGCAGCGGGAGCATCGCTGCGCGTCGTGTGCCGGCGCTCCGTGGGGAGCGTCACTCACTAGGGGTCGGGCTGGAGCAGGGCGGCGGCGCGGGCCTGCTGCCAGGCCTTCTCGTGCGCGAGCCGCGCCTGGCGCACCTCCTCGGTCTCCTCGGCCGGCTTCAACTCCACTTTTGGGATGTTGTCCTCCTGGTGGAAACCTTGACTGTCTGCCCAGTAGCGCACCTGAAACAGAACACAAGCCGTTGGACACCACGAACAAACGGTACCAACGTTGTACACTGTCAATATTCACGCAACTGATATTATGTATGTAGGTATGTATGTACGCATGTATGAATGTATGTATGTATCTAACGTCCAATGAATAAACGTCCGTACGGATGTCGTGGCGTTAGAAACATTGTCACTCGTGTTACATGTTTGCCATCAACAGTAACATCACCAAGCTGCAGTCCCAGCGGAAATATATTATCGCTTTGTGTTTCATGGAGTCAGTCAGTCAGTCGGTCGGTGGCAGCGCACGCCTGGCCGCGTGACGCCGGCAATGTCACTCAATGGATTGAGGGATCACGACCGTTCACTGGGTTTTTCTAAAGTCTACATATTTAGTCATTCTACAACTCACTAGTAGAAGTACAAGTATTTAATGGTATTGCTGTTTATATAGGGTTTGATTGGCTACGACGGCCGTAGATAAGCTACGCTTAACAGAACAATATTGAGAGAGTTGCGAGCCACGTGACGCAGTGAGCGTTGAGGTACCTTGATCAGTTCATTGTTGCCATCCTTGTAGACGTAGGACCCCTTGAGGTTGCCGGAGCCGGCTCGGTCCTCCACCTTGGCGGACTCAGGGGTCTCGTAGCCGTAGGCGTAGGCGCCGCGGCCGTCCTGCCCGTGGTACTGCGACGCCTCGTACACCTACACACGCGGGACTTTAATGGATAAACCCTGCATTTCGATGGATTTATTCCTCTATTATGAATATAAGTCATTTGTGTTTTATATAACAATTAACTTGACGTGAGCAATGTAATTAATATTTCTTCACGCGACTATATTCGTAAGTAAGCAACTAGTTCCACATTCCAATTACACAATATATTTAAAATAAAACCTCACATCCAGTGCGAACACTAATTTGTGCGAACATCGTCTCGATCACAATCAAAACTCCAAATGTACGCCAACGCTGTCGGTGCTACGCGTAGATTAGAATCTTTGCTAGTACCAATGTTGTACAAACCAAGATATTATCAATCAATCAATCAACAGCCTGTCCAACCTGCCAATCCACTGTTGAACATAGGCCTCCCCCAGAAACGCCAACTAGCTCGATTTTCGGCTTCACGCATCCAGTTTCTGCCAGACGCCCTGCGCAGATCGTCACACAACCATGACAGCTGCCTCGGCCTCCTGGCGAGGCGATAATGGAGCAACCGAGAACTGGGGACCGTGGTTTAGTGGTGTGCTTCATGTAATGTTTGCCCGTAGTCGTTACACTAGGCAAGTGGGTTGGCGACCGCGGAGTCAGACGCGTCGTAGTCCATTACCGGCCTGAGTTGCTTTGGCCTGGTGCGATGGTTCTACCGCCATCGATCGGTCGTCATTGGCTCGTCGATTGTGTAGCAAAATGCACCGCGTGCAGGTGAGGTTGTCAGATGGAGCAGAAGATTTGAGTATGCTCCGTTGCATATCCCTATCCCGAAATATTAGCGTAACGTAAAAAGGATCACAACAACGTAATATATTTAGTTATAAATGAAATAAATTAATACAACTAACGAGTCTTCCAAAACAACCTCTCTGTTCTTCTCCGGTGACCACGTGACTGAGATGATGGTTTCGGTTGGGACGCTTGGTACTTTGATCGGTGTCGGAACGTAAAATACATTTGTTTTATTTTTTCCTTTAAAGACAATTTCATAGTTTCAATTAATATTTACAACAATAATGAACATAACCGTCTACACTTGTTGCATGTATCACCGCTGAGACGTTTGTCAGTTCAGTTGCTCCGTATATGCTAAGTACAAGATATCTCGTAGTTCGTTATCATCGATGACAAGTGTATCACCAAAACTGGCTGCACACGAGGCCGAAAGTTGAGTTGAAGGTTAATAGTGATCGCGACAAACGTTGTACCTCCTCGTTGTAGTCCTCGGTGTTTCTGATCTCCTCCCCGTTCCTCCAGTAGTGGCCGAGGGTGGGGCCGGCCTCCACTGAGCGAAATCTAGGGTCATCATACCTCACCTGGAACATTATTCAAAATACAATTATATTTAACAGTCGTCGTAGGCAAGATTCGAACTTGAATCCTTCGCCGCGTAGTGAGTGTGGGAAGGTTATCATTTGTCCATTATCGCATATGATATGCAAGCATTACCATACTTGTTTTAAGCTACCACATTTTATTGATGGGATAGAAAGACAAACGACCAAGCGTATCACCTGACGGAGAGCAGTCAACGGCGCCCGCACACATCTGCAATACCATGCGCGTTACAAACGCGTTGTCGGCCTTTGAGACATGCGTCAGCTTGTTTTTGAAAGCACTAATGTCGTATCAGTTTGGATATACCGCCAAAGGCAGCTGGTTCCATAGAATGGTGGTGCGCGGAATGAAGCTAAAAAAGATGTCGTTAGTGAGCATTCAAATAAATAAATAATGTGCTGACCAGCGGCAGGACGGCGGTCTGCGGCGCGAGCCGAGGCTCCGCGTACGGCGGGTTGTTCAGGTACTGCTGGGCCTCGTTGGGGTCCAGGTCCAGCTTCAGCACGTTGGAGACCGGGTTGGGAGCGGCCGCAGCGAGCGACACCTGCGGGACAACCGACGATTTACTGAATACATAATGTCTTACACACACACACCATATTTAGCACACTTGCGCACACCTATATAAATATACAAATATTTTGTAAATAAACCGTCGTGATCAATGCATTTGTATACATTTTTACTGTATATTATGATAATTAAAATGTAAATCCGTTATTGATTCCGTAAGCGTTCAATAATTTTTGTGTTTAAATTTAGCGTTCACACACCGACACACACATGAATCAGACATATCGTTACGTTGTGGATTTTGGTTTGAATTAATAAATAATTATTAAAATCTTTGACTACAAACCGGAAGAACCTCACGAACAAAAATAATGAAATGAGATAAGTTCCGGTTCATCCGGAAACGCACCACAACACCTCGCACATCAGTGGTGTGGCAGATTCCCGTGGGCGATGGTGAATAATTATTATCAGATGTACCGCTCGTTGGTTAATCTGTGATTTCTATGAGAAGTAAATAATGTCATAAGAAACGTGAAGATTAATATGAACACAACAAGTTTGTTGTCGTTTCTAAATTAATCTGAAGGCTTTGCATTCCAATTACACAAAGTATCGTAAGCCGGTGCAGCGAACTCGGATAATATCCGGTCAGCGAAGTCGGATAATATCCTAAACCTGTTGATTGGGATCAATTGACGTGAGTCAGTTACCTTCCACCGCGTTGTAACACAATCAGAATGAGCCGGGAGTCGTTTTCAATTTAAAGCCTTAAATTGATTTATACAACACAAGGGTAAAGAACGTTTGGAAGGTAATCCGGGCAAACAAGCGTCTGTTTTAATATCAATACAACTAATTTGTAACACTCACGTCTATAATTTCTTTATGATTAATAATTACTTAAAAAATTCTTACGGTCTCCATAACGACGGTTCACATTAACTATACATCATTCGCTCACTTAACAAACTATCTGTCCACCTCGGTAAACAGATAGTTCACACAAGTAGACGCACTCGCTTCAAACATTTGACACGGTCAAATACATGGACACGGAATTTATGTAAACTTTGATACTACAAATAATTATCTCAATACGGGAATCGCACTGACGACCCTTTTAACCAAAAAGAAACATCTTGCCACTACACCATTAGGGTGTGCCACATCGCCGAGTTCACTTGTGACCCTGGAAGTGCTGGGAGTGCTGGGAGTGCTTACGTTACGGGACCCGACGACGACACGGAGTGGGTGAGTGATGCTGTGTACAGTGGCGAGCATCACGCCGGCGTACATTTTGTAAACAACAACTTAACTCATCTATTAGCTACCTAAGTCCGTGTTTGTGTTGTTATTTATTTATGTATATTGTTATGTAGTTGCGCAGTAATCAGTGAACTAGCCGCAGTTACACCACCATCACTGACGGTATATTTTGCAAAAGGGGAAACATACACACACACACACACAGGTTTATATGTATATCATAAATAAAACTATATTCTCCAACAGAAGTTACGGTAGCGTTCGGAATCGAACGGAAAAGAACATACCATACCACGTTGGTTCTCGCTGAAACCCAGCGCCAGGTGCTCAAATAGAACTCCCGGTATACGCTGAGCGACAACCATTTTATGACACTTGTTACATTAAAATTATTTTCTTTTTGTTTTGTTTATTTGTATATTATAATACTATTAAGGTTTTAATTTTAGTTAGTGTAAAAAAGGTGTCATAAATAAAGTATTTTTCTATTTCTATTTCAATATTTATTTGAAAAGCATTTGCCACTTAAAGGCGTATACCGCTACTGCGTACACTCAGACAGTCGCGCAGTAAAAACACAAAGCTGAGACCTGTACACAAAAATCATGTAAATAAACAAGGGTAACAAATAAACACTATATTATAAAAAAAAATATACCGATGTGAAAAACAAAGTATCGAGTAGTAGCGATCTGTTTTCCTCTTTGTACTTGTTCCGATGACGTACTTTGTATAGACGTTAATTTATCCGAAATTACGATATTTGTTCACACGACGAACAGTGTACACACACCTTATCATCTAGTCTGCAACGCCGCGCGCTCGGCCCGCACGCGGACGCGCCTATATTTGCAAATTCCACATCCACATTTTCTATGACTTGTTAAATGGCTTTTTGGCGTTCGATCGACTATCGACGCTCGATGCAAATTCGTTCAAATTTTATTCTGATTGTGTTCCACTGGTGTCGGTCGATACACATAGCGCTTTCTAAGGCTCCAACTAGACTCCTAGAACTCATCGTTAAGGCGGTGTGCAAACAAAAGAGAAGCGCACGTTGTGTGTGTGCGCGTGTGTTTATGTTTCGCTTCGCGGAGGCTGGCGTCGCGGATTGATTTCACGGCACACACACACACACTACCACGCTACTGAACGACGCGCGGCTCTAGTGCAATAACACAAAAGGTAGTCATTTGACGACTAATTGGCTCAGTGGCGCGCCTCGGACTTGTAATCCTGAGGGGTCCACAAATGTAGAAGTTACCTTGCTGAAATCTTAAACAAGGCTGAACAACACGCCCAGCATCTACCTGAGAGGTAGTTTGGAGTTATAAGTCCCGCACACACAAATAACTACAGCCTGTTTCGATAGTTTACAATTTTCAAATTAAAACGACATCTACCGCCAATCCTGCTAATGTGTATTCGGTTCTCATTTAGTTCCAGTTTCGCCTATATATTGCTTGTATACAAGTCCTCGGCCCTTTTCTAAAGGTAATGATTATAAGCGATAAGTAGTTTATTTTATAAATAATTTATAAACATTAAATAGATCTCAAAAGGTTGTAAAATGCAGTTAATTTGTTAGACTGGGCGCATTAAGGTTTGTCGTGTGAAAGAGAAGCTTTATACACTACATTGTACAAATTCAAAATTATTTATTTACAGATTCAACCATCGCGTTATGGGGAGGTTGCTGTACCTGTTTATACAATAAATTACGATTTACATTTCTATGTATCTCGTCATTGACGACTACGACAATGTTCAACTATGTGTGAGTGTTGTAATGGTGAACGTATGGAATGGCCGCGTGTTAATTAGTTTGTATGAATATTATTTAAAATTACTAATTAAACGAAAACAGATAAAAATGACAAAATTATGCGCGGGAGCCCTCGGCAAACGCAATTATTTCTGCACAATAAATAACCGTTTATGGCCACAATTATTGCGGACTTAATGTTAACAAAAACCCGTACGTACTGTATGTGAGCACTTTGTTGTAGCGAGCGAGGATGCGCGTATGTTTTGTCCGTTTTTTGTCGTCGCTACGTGTTGTTTATAACATTCATAATCAACAAGAAGTTGTTTACGAAGAATACCCGGATATTGATTGCTATGGGGCCGGGGGAGAGGGGAGGAGGCGTTGGACGCTTGGATTACACTTGCAAGGTTGAATATATAGACAAAACCCAGCAGGTGGAACAAAACACATCGAGAACACACTCAAGTTAACTTTTTCTATACTGTTTACTTCGACGTCTTATGTCGTAATAAAACCTATGACTCTCCTTTGAATGCTTTGAATACCTTAATTCAAAATCTTATTTAAAACAGTAGATGTATTCTTAACTGTACAGTTATAATGATTTTTACGACTCCGTTTGAAAACGTTTATGCAATATCACCTGGACTTTATATTTACTATTTTAATTCGAAAATAATATTAATTTTCTTTCGGACTATTTTTTTCCCACAGCCCATGTCCCACAGTCGGGCACGCGCAACTTCATTTCTGGAGGCATGGACATTACCACCACGTTTGCCCAAATGCAAAGTGGTGAGCTCACCAGACTCGGAATAAACATCTGTAAGCCACACAATATATTTGCCCCGGTGCGGGGATCGGCTCCGCAACCCTCGGCATATTAATTCTACCTAATTAAACAACAAAAATACGATATGAGCCACTTCACTCACAGCGCAGGTATTCATTAAAAACTGTTATATTAATGAATATTTTTGTTTTTATAAATGTTTGAATCAGAGAGGTAGTGTTATTTAGAATTGAACTTACTATTTTGAACCCGATCACCCGTAGACAAGCTAGGCGTTACATCATACAATAATAGGTATTATAATATAATTCAACTCCGGGCGAATTAGAAAAAGAAGACTACTTTTATTATTAAACATGTTAATAATGGCTCTCGGGGTTCTCCGATTAGATCACACCGTATCTCGTTACACAACAACGAGGCAAAACCTAATTGGGCGAATGAACAAACAGTTCTTGTTGTGGAACCTTGACCTCCTCACTCATTTCGATGAACAAAAATTTCGTACAAATGTCAAGTCAAATCTGTCAAACGTAATGTGCACGCGGAAATGTCAGATTTTAAAGGAAATTTATTGTGAAATTAATACAGGACGCGGGCTCGGCTCCACGCGGAGACACACCGAGGTGATGCGTTATTGATATTATATTACGCCAGATTGTATATATTTTTTCTTACAATACTTTGAACAAGCAAAATTTACTTGGCCAGCACCGTTCAGGCGACAAGCGGGATGAAATGTTTGATAAAAGTTTGAGTACCAGTGATTACGAGAAACCGCCAGTAAATACACCATGAACTTGTGTACAAGCACAGTGGTTATGTCAACCAACTGTCGCCATAGATTTTTGAAACGACAGCGGGCAAATATTACGTCGACGAGAGGCCGGTTGGTGGACGAATATAACCGCGGTACACAGTGTCACGCACGTCATCTATCGGGAGGGGGGAAGGGCAGCGGCGTGCATCTCTTTATTCGACTTAGATCGTATCGAAATGTTTTTTAAAGGTTCGATTCAAACCGGTTGCTGTTTTTTGATATTCCTTACTTAATTCTCATTACAAACAGACATAATTAACCCCGTCCCTTACCATTATGCTCGTCAAAAGTCGCTAGGTACCAACGCACCGTAAAAACAATCGACGCAATTCGAGTATATACGAAATGTAAATACACCTACGATACGCGAACCTACTGTTTAGCAAGTGAACTCTAATCATTTTTCCTTTTATAGTATTATATATATTAAGGGCCTGGATAAACGTTGTCCTATTACACACACAGAAAAATACTTTTAAAAAATCTAAGAAATGTGATCTATTGGGTGCAAAAAAAACCTATCTTTCAATAATGAATGAACCATAAAAAATTACAAAGTTCTAGTGAAATCGATTCAGCGGCTTTAAGATTAGCCGCGTGCGGACACAGCGGGGTGTGTGACTTATATAAATTAAATTTCATTAACTATACTGTTTGGTAACGTATGTAATATACAGCAATACCCCGGACTTACGCGACAGGTGGGACCGAGCGCTATGCGTGTAAGTCGAATTCGCGTAAGACGGGGTACAATTTTGCATATAAAGACATACAAAGTATGTTCAATTGGGACCGGACACTAAATAAAACAATAATTTAGAAAATAAATAAGAAAATTAAAAAAATCATGTAACTCCGAATTCGCGATGTACATTATTAAAATCGCGATTAATTTTTGTAAAAATCCACTCAACGAGTGTAACTCGTAATGTTTACGTTTGGTCCGATTTTTATTTCACGAGTTTGTCTCGTGAAAATTTATGTTTCGGCTGATATATCTATCACGAGTTACACTCGTTACAGTACGGGAAGGGGGTTAAACCACTGCTAGACAAAATCATTTACTGATGGAAACATCACCCCGGCAGCCGCTGCCCAGCATCTCCGTGTCAACATATCACCTGGCATCGGTTGGGCCGCCAGTGTTAAGTCCTTCGCCCGCTCGTGTTTTTGTAATGGTTGCTAAAAATTTTGGCGATAAAGTCGACGGGAGAGACACTCACCGCGCACATTTTATTTTATTTTATTTATTTATTATTAACAATACCCGTATCTTGGGGTCCAAAGATTAATTATTATTTGTGTATGTACTAGTTTATAATAATTATAATTATGACAGACAAAAAAAAGAGGAAAGGAGGAACGAGGAGTTTTTTTCTATGCATATAGTAAGTGGCCTTTGTTATTCATAATATTTGTTTCATATTTTTGTTTGTCTGTACTACATTATATTTTTACAAATAAAGTTTTTCTTGATTTGTTTGTAATATGGATTATTTTTCTAGCAGAGCAGGCGAGCGAGCATGCAGGTTGCTTGATGGTAAATGACCACAGCTGCCCATATATGTACATGTACAGAGCTGGAGTTGGGTTGCGGATGTCTATCAGCGTTACCGTTACTTTTGAAGACATATCTCGCTGTCGGTCGATTATCTTGGGATATCTGGCAGAAAATTTTTCAAAAAAAACGAAATATTTCTTTTGACTGTCTCAGTTTTCAATTATCAGTAGTACACATTAAACTACACTGGGACGCTCCTAAAAGTGATTTTTGAACTAGAAACCGTTGACTGAATACGCATCATTGTGTAAGTGATTTTATTCAAATTAAAGCTCGAGGGATGCGATCTGTTTTGCAGTATATATAAGGGCGCACTGCACGCGCGATTGCGCACACATTTCGAACTCGATACGTTAGTTTGATCCGCTTTATGGACACCACTACAACACAACGCCTACAACACCTTAACTTAATCATTCGTTATTTATGAGCAAGGTGTGATCATAATTATAGTTCGTTCGTAAACCAGTGATTTGAACAACACTAATCAATTCAGGGATAGGGCTGCCGCCTACAGAATCAATGGTCGCGGGTTCGATCCCCACATCGGGATAAATATATGTGTATATACGGTCTATAGATATTTATTGTGAGTTTCACCCCGCCAATCCGCAATGCACTAACGTGGTGGCTAAGTGTCTGTTCCTACTATAGGAAATGAGAGAAATGGGAAGAACGTTCCCAGCAGTGGGACATATATTAGCTGTGAAAAACAAAAGTATAAGAGACAAAGTAAAAAAATCACACGTTTGTTACTGGAGTAGTTCAATGTCGGTGAATACCTCCATGCCGTATTTCTAGAAATCGCCGTAACCGAGACCCCAAACAAAAGTGAAATGTTATGTTTACAGTTTTTTGTAGAAAAAGAGTGTTGGTTATTTTGTGCGTAGTTAATGCTCGAAGCAATTATGTATTTGTTTTAATAATTACATAAATACTTCGAGTAATTTGATTAAAGTCGTTTAAATCCTATTTGTTAATTAATGTTCTATTTATTACAATTTTAATGCAAGTATTCGACACTTTTTTAAAACATTTCAATGAGGAATATATTTTTTAAAACTCACTGTGGAAATAGAAAAATTCGCAATAAATAGTTTTTCGTTTTTAAACCACGATTCAAGTTCTTCTTCACAATGATATACATATGTAGAGGCATATTTATGAATTCGTAGCAAGAATGTTCTAGAAAATATTAAAATATATTGTCAGTCATGTTCACTTCCGTCTGTAACGACACAATGTTTGTGATTTGATTAAAATTTAAAAAAAATTGTTGTTGTCGACGGTAGCGCTAATTTAAACAACAAGCGTGTTGTGCTACTACGTTTACTACGTGTTCGTTACGTGTATCGTATTAAAACGCGATTCGCGCGTATTAAGGGCTGCTTTCGTTGAGCACTGAAAGTGTACCGGGTGTACGCATCAATCAATTAAATTTACAAATACTGTTTACGTGCGTCACTGCAACGTGTGGTGAGCGGGTGGCGGGTGGCGGGTGGCGGACTTACCGTCGCGAGCACGATCACCAGAGGCAGCATGTCTGTGGGCTGTCACAACTGTCTGTAGCACAAGAACACTCTCGCGGCGATAATAACATAATGGAGCGATGCGCTCGCGCATCTTTATACAGCCTCAGCCTCCAATTACGTCACTGGTCTCTACCCCCGCCCCTCACGCCCCCCCCCGCACACACAACCTGTTTTAAGGCTCATCTTCGCTCATGACCTCAGTTCGTCTCACAACAATATATCTCTATACAGTCGTTGGCGATACTAATCCTCGCCACCGTTTGATCGACTGTTTGTTTTTGTGATTTTTCAGCGGCCCCGCGTGTGTGTGTGAGTGTGTGTGTACACACGGGGCGGGGCGACCGTCACTCTACATGCGGTCTGTTGAGTGTGAAGTAGTCGCAAACAGTAGAACGTTTAAAGATATCCACACACGAGCCGGCTGAGCGCTGAGGTCGCCGGCAGAAAGCGAGCGGGACCAATGCAGCCGCTGTACTTAAACGACAACTCTACTGCGAGTCATAAAATAATGGAATAACATTTATTTATGAAACAGGAGGCAAACGAGCAGGTGTGTCACCTGATTAAAAGCAACCAACGCTACCCACAGACATCTGCAGAGCCATAAGCATTGCGGAAGCGTTGCCAGTCTTTGAACGATGTGTGGGCTTGTTTCTTGAAGCTGCCAATGTCGTATCGGTTCGGAAACACCGCTGCTGGAGGCTGGTTCCAGAATGTGCGTGACGGTTCACGCGGGCGGCCGTCGAGAGACTGTGTGTCGCCCAAGGTCTGACGAGGTGGCGCGTGCCCTGAGGGAGCCCCGGCTCCAGCGGTAGGCTCACGGTGGTAAACTATTTCTCGTTAGTGGGGATGCCCCTGAGATCCCTTTTTCCTTTAACATCAAGAGTTTTGTGAGTGTCGAGCGTGACGTCACACGTCGTGTACCAGTAAATTTGGAATTGTTCTCGAACAATAGGACGGTACCGACCGGTGGTGCTGGTGGTGGGTGGTAGGCGGAGCGCTCGTGGCGCTGCTACCACTTGTACAGTTGTTGTCGACCGACGTCGTCGTGATAAGTGTTAAGAATCCATAAGGTTAGATTGTCGGCCCAACCTCAACTCAACAATAATGCTGATGACATTTCAGAAATTTGAAATATCAAAATGATTAATTTAATATTAAAAACTAACTAAATAGGTCGCCTGGCTGCGTGTGATATTGTCTTTTGATCAATTCAATACGAAATATACCAACCCTCTCATCTACCTTCTGCTCCCCTTCGTTCCTTTCGCTGTGGCCTGCCCTCTCCCCACCTTTTTCGAGGACAAACAATGTCTTCAGTGCCCCCTGGTGTTGCACAAACTCACGTTGACAGTTCACGACTATTTAACATAACGAGATCATTTTTTGAATCTCGTCAGTAACAAAAAACCCAAGACATTTCCGACACTTTATTCTACCGGTTTTTGAATTAGCTACATATATTCCAAGTAAATTTATTTTGTGAGTTGATTTATTATATGTATATAAATTTATTTACTTAATACTTAATGTCAAACATAAAAAGATTCACGATAAAAGTTTTCATATTAATCCATATTTGTGTATGTGTATTATATATGAGTATGAGTAGTATTATATATATGGATGTATGTGTGTGTCCGTGTCAATGTCGTCACTGTGGTCCGCGATCTGACCACGTTGGTTCTTGCTGAAAACCAGCGCCAGGTGCTCCAATGGAACGCCTGGCATATGCTAAACAAAAACAATTTTATGGCGCTCTTACATTAAAATCATTTTGTTTTTGTTTTATTTATTAGTATATTATTAAGATTTTAATGCTACTGTAAAAAAAGGTATCGTGAATAGAGTTTTTTCTATTTCTATAATTATTTATTTTATATATTATGTATTTTATAGTGTTAGGATACCCGCCATTAAATTCTTCAGGTGCGCTTGTAGAGCGCCTGGCGTATGCTGTGTAAGAACTATTTTGTGGCACAACTTAGGTTTAATTTTTTTGTTTGTTCTTGTCTGTGTTAAATTAAATTTTTATTTCGTTTTGTATGCATTTAAGGTCGTGTAAAACACCCTTTTTTATACGACCTTAAATGCTCATGTCACGAATAAATGTTTTTTTTTATTCTATTCTTTTCTATATTATACGCGACAAGTCGCCGCGACCGCGACCACACGTTTGCCTTCATTTTTCTCAAAACCCAAATGCAACCACACAACACATGACGCATCCTCGCCACACCAGATCCGGATCTAGCACCCAGTGACTAACCTTCCAACAAATATACCACGCACCACGAATTAAGCGCATCGAAATAAGGAGCTCAATGTGAATGAATCGCCCGCTTGCCCAGCTGCCCGTCACAACGTTATATAATACGAGTATGAATGGATTAGTTACTCTACTCTCCACTCTTTAGGTGACCTAGTTACTCTAACTAGGTCACCTAAAGAGTGGTCAGATATATAGATATAGCTAAGACTCCTCACGTACAAGTGCGGGTACAAATAGGTCTTCACTTTGAGCATCAGTTGATGTGACTACCGAATTTCATTAATTCCTGACAGTTTTCCTGGTGCTGTATATATTTTAAATTATATATATATATATATATATATATATATATATATATATATATATATATATATATATATATATATATATATATATATATATATATATATATATAGAAACGAATATTTTTATAAAAAACGAAGAAACGAAATTGACTGATTTTCTACACGAGTGGAAAATCAATTAGTTTGGTTTGTTTTGCCACCAATTTCGGCACCGATCGGCGGCGATCAAAATATGTCTGTGATGTAAAGTTATTCACATTATTTGTCAAATGCCAAACATAATTAATTTCGTTTTTTATGTCCGTTTCTACTAGGTGACACTAAAACTTCAATTCTATAACTGCACTGAAGCGATTGAAGTAACGCCACAACAGCAGTAGAAGGACTCGTCGCGCTCCAAGGCGAGGTGAGGTATTTGCTATCAATGTATGCTAATATAGATGTCTAGCGAACCGCAGATAATGTTGTAACAAAAATACAGTCAGGAGTATAACTTTGTGCTCCGTTCAATTGTTTGGAATAATTCCTAGCGCTGTATATCACTGTCGCACAACTCGCCGAGAGGAAATGTGTAATCCCCACCATCTGGATGAGTGGCGATTCAGTACGGTGCGCTTTTCCCGAAACTTCCAGACCAGCCGCCTACGGCGATATATCCGAACTTACACATCACCGAAGACTTCAAAAAACAATCCTACTCATAACTTAAAGGCGGGCAACGCATTTGTGATGCCTGTAGAGTCGCATACGTCTATAGGCGCCGTTGTATGCTTTCCATCAGGTGATACGCTACTTCATTTGTCTCCTTGTTCCATAAAAAACCAGTCCCAAAGGTTCGGACAGGTGCACGTGTATTCTCGCAGTGGTTTAGCTTTTTAGCATTTTAGCCGGCGTCAGCCCTCGGTGAGGTGCCGGTTGGCTCCCGCACAGCTCAATTACATCTGTAACAAAGTAAACATAATACGTAGTATGCGACAAAATGATGAAACGGAATCACTTAGCACCTGCGTGTGCTCAAGGCGTTTCCCGCCCGTTACGACCGTCCACTATCGACTGTCGAGTGCCACTTCCGAGAACACCCTCAGCTACATGTACTAAAATGTATGAAATTAGCGCTGACTGCTGCACGCGCGTCATGTACTTATTTAATAAGGAAATAAACGTATCTATCTATTTATATACGTACATCATATCGTCACGCCTGTCTCTCGTAGTAGTACGCAGAGATTACATATCTCCGTCCGCTACGACCCCGGCACACCTTCCTTACTGCCTCAAACAAATGACTTTCAATTGTTTGATGACCGATATCTCAATTGAATCGGCAAATTCTAAGATTATTCTTAAAACTTTGAGTCATTCAGTTTGAATCATCGCCCCGCCGCGGAACTACATCTCTCACATCGACACATCGCAACCGGCGACCATACGTGAATACTGGTTTACTTTTCGATATCAATTTGCAGCTTATAATGAAAACAACAAAATTAATTTAGATTATATATCATTGTCATCTACTTCGAAATTTAAAGGTCAGAATATTGAAAAGAAAATATTGTTTATACAATGAATTCTTGTCTCTGTGGTTCGTGTATAATGTTATTTGGTATTCGAAGTTTAACATACCGGAGATCTATTTACTCGGGAAGTATTTATTGTACTACGCAAGCTTTCTGCTTCTTCACCTTTTTCATGTGTCTCCCCTTATTTAAAATCTTTCTCAAAGGCTATTAATTCATTTACAACGCTGTCATGTGTTATAGGTGGTCATGGGGAGGGGGGGGAATAATTACCATCAGGTAACAAAAATCTTGTGGTAGAAAAGATGGTGGGATAACAAAAATGAAATCGCCAGCGTGTCGACAGCACCCCGGAGCCGCGCCGCTCCGAGCGGTCGACCGGCGACCGCGAACACATGCAAATGGCGGTCGGTGGCTGTGGCGGAGGCAGTCCTCTTGTCCGCCCGGTGATCGCATCGAAACGCGGGGGAAAGTTCAAGGTCGCGGTCGCGGTCGCGGTCGCGGTCGCGTCGCTATTTTTTTTAACGACACTAATTCCGAGAAAGCGCTTAAACGAAAGATGACATCGTGTAATTTATTTTAGAATAAATTAATAGACCAATTTAATAAATTATAAACATTAATCCCGTGTCGAAAACTAAGCAGCATCATTCAATGTAAAACTACACCAGCAGTCGCAAGATGTCGAATGACAACCACACTCTTTTGTGTATTTTTGGTCGTATTATAATTAATAGCACTATTTAATTATTTTATGCAATAGACAATATTGCATCTAATATGACTCGTGGCGCCATCTGTTGGCAGATGATGAGAGAATAACGTTAGTTTACATAAAATAATTATAAAATTTCTAATTTGTGTAAAATAAACAATTTCGAGTTATGTAAAATTTAAATATGGGCGTCCAATTAGCTCAGTGGCGGTGCCCCCTGCCCATAGAGTCAACAGTTGCAAGTTCGATCCCCGCATCAGAATAATGTATATATGGATAATATGTATGGATTACAAATATTTATTCCGAGTCTGGTAACCCCGCCAATCCGCATTGGACAAGCGTGGTGGGTTAACGTCCGTTCATTCGGAAATGGAGAGTCCCGTGCTCTGCAGTGGGACATATGTATATGGGCTTTTAAATATGTATTTTGAAATTGTAGTTGTATTTAAAATTGTTTTACAGTAACTTCATTTGTTTGTTATTAAATATATTTCTATTTTGATATTTATTGCAAGAGTCTGTATTCGTCGTATATTGTCTTTGTTCGCATTCTCGTTTTTGTTTCTATAAAACCCAAAATTCAGCTGGCACGACGTTCATTTCTGTTGCAATCGTTGCGCCGAAACACACTATTCCTCCACTGAATGGTCTTGGTCTCATTCCATGCTTCAGTCCATTCTGTTCACCAGCGTCGCACACATGTTCACACAAATGCATTCGATGTGAGACCCATTGTGCACGACGTACCTACCGACATGTTTCGATGGCAATATTCCGACTGACTGTTCCACGTCCAACGTTCATTTGAGTAAATATTCAGATTTTGTTTTCGGGTCCTGATTACTTCGTTGGAAATACGCAGAAGTGTGACGTCATAACACGTACCGCCAACGGTCGGAGATCTGATTAGAAATCACTGACCTTTGGTTGGATTCTGTTCGCCGGAAAGGTCGCAAATCAAATGTGTTTCGGATGGATTATCACAAAAGATTTGTTTGTTGCTCTGATGAAGTTTATTTTTATCTTTCACAGATGATCTGGTGAGTTTAATTGATGTAAAGAAACGATGTTTCAAAATGCCATTCTGTTTTTATTAGTTTTTTTCTGTCCTGTTAAATATACGTGAATAGTTGAAACCTACTGTATTTGAACCTTCGAAAAACAAGTTCACACTTGTTAAAGTTAATAACATTTGATAAAGATACTTTAACAGTGTCAGCCGGACTGACACGGCGCCACGCGCGGGATCTTTAGGGGGTTTTTATCTTCGATGTAATTAAACTCTTCCAAATGAAATTAATGTATTAATGAATTATTGTACATTTTATATTAAGTATATACTTTAATAATATTCCAATATTACATTTTATATTAATGAATTTCACTTCTCACTTTACATTTTATATTCAATGTCAATTTCTTATGCCGAAAAGGTGACTCAAGGACACAAGGTCTATCGAAAGATATCAGTGCAACAAATATTTTAGTTTTTTATATAAAACAATTTATTTATTTTTTATTTTAAATTTTAAAATTACGAATTTGAAATTATTGATACAATTATCAATGTATCACTGCAGTACCATCGTTGTTTTCAGACTGAATTCTGTTGGTGGGGCAAATGTACAAAAATATATATGTATGTGGCATTCAGTAGACATACGACATACAAAAGACATAAACGCAACGCTCCAGAGCGAAATCTGTTGCTCGCCTGAGAAGTATTCACATTGCTATTAGTTGCTCGCCTGCAGCTTTCATCATTTCAGAATCGAATTTCAGCCATCGCATTCAAGTCACCGTCGTCCACGTTGACTGCGGCCCCCTGCTGCAGCTCTTTCAGACGAAGTCGACAACTTTGCCTGAGAGCCAACATTTTATGCAACGCAATATTTTCATTACGAACATTTGCTACGTAGGCACAAACGACGCGATTCAGGGGGGGGAAGAGAGTACGGTCACTCGCACCAAGCTGATCGGCTTAAGGCTTTCGCGTAGCTCGGGTTTTAGTCAGTTAACCTACCTGCCCCTATAGTCAACCATCCCCGGTCTCCCCTATTGTGAATAAATGGGACGGACCCACAAATACATGAACAAAAGTTATTACAATTCGTAATAGAGAAGCGTTTCTCTAGTGGCAGTAACTCTATTATATCATCATGTTATATGTATCGTATTAACAGAACTGTAAACAGAACTGAATACTGATATTAGGAGTAGTTGGCGGCGGATTGCTTGGCACCAGTATGTCAGTGTGCCGGCCTGTGGGTCGGGTCGCTGGTCACGACGTGGTCCATTAGTTCAATACAACAATCAGCATGTCATGCATACATTGCCCCGCACGGGTATGTGTAGGTGAGGTCGCAGAACGCTACACGCATGACACAATAACAACCGCACGGCGTGCTAGGAAAACAAACAGCCTTTCGATATCACAGTACGTACTCAATTCATATTCAAATCCAATTATAGATTATTGGTTTTTTCGTTTTTTATTTTAATTTAATGCCAAAGGCGGCTATACTTCTATTTTTTCTTATGTATCTAGTACTTATAACGTGTTTTTATATCCGTGAAACATATGGAATCAGTTGTTATTGATCTCATTATAATTTTTATTATCTAGACCTTAAAAACATAAAGGCGAAGGTGTTTTTAAGTGTGGATAATAAAATATTGTATATCTACGTTTCCTGAAAAGTAAGAAAAGCATTATCATCTCACTTATATATATATATATATGTATATATATATATATATATATATATATATATATATATATATATATATATATATATATATATATATATATATATCGTTTTTCACTGTCTAGATATTTCGCGTTCGCGTGACAGATTGAAAAGCGATGGGCGGCGGCCACTCGGTGCACTCCTCCCACTTCCAGCAGACGAGCGCGAACCCGGAGGAGCAGCCGGCCGGCGCAGAAGACGAGCGGCACATTAGTATCTCCAACAAGATGGTGAGACGCGCACTGTTTTTAAAATAATCTCACGCGCTGCCTACAATGAATGTAGCAATCGCAGAGTCAGCCCTCTCCTGCCAGCGGAGCTGCTGTTCGTCACCGGCCTCTGACATCCCAATAACTTACGAGACCCGACGTGCGGATGCGGCCACACACGCAGGCCAGCGTCACTCAGACAACTATCCGTATCTTGTTCACCAAGTTGACCAACACTCTCCACATATTTTTCTAACAACGCTTTTTTATTCAATTCAAATCGCATATAAATCACAATATCATTATCACTATGACTTCCTTAAAATATTTTATTCATCACAGACACTAAGGCTAATGACAACCTGATTGCAGCAACACTCGCTACTAGTTAGAGGTCTGTTGTTGGAAACTTGACAGAATTAATAACACATCCAGCCAATCATAATGTGACAAAACTTATTTTATTTGAGAAAAAATTCGCTTTCCTTGAGATTAAATAACTGTATGTGTCACTCCATCACGCTTTCGAGATTGATTAGCAATGTGCGCTCCTCAAGGGTCACCTCTATTATCGACACACGTGACCTAGTCAACGTGTCGAACAAACGAAATAACAAAATGACAAGTTACCGCGGTATCCCCGACATTATTAATGATTATCTCTCGTGTGATACATTACCTCAAGTCACGATAATCTTCCGAACAGGGACAACTCTCACAAATTCGTTGCATCCTCCTTGGCTTACATGTCCTCGAGGCCGTGCCTGAACTTGTAACTGTACCAACTTTAATAGTTTCTCTTCTTTTATGGAACAAGAAGGCAAACGAGTAAGCGTGTCACCTAACGGAAACCAATCAACGCCGCCCATAGACATCCTTAACACCATAGGCATCGCAGAAGCGTTGCCGGCCCTTGACAAATGTGGAGGCTTGTTTTCTGAGGGCTCCAATGTCGTGGCGGTTCGGAAGCACCGCTGGGAGTAGCTGGTTCGCGACGGTAGTCGTGCGTGGAAAGAAATTTCTGGAAAAACACACCGTACCAATCCATGGATCGCCACTCGTTCAGATGGTGGAGATGAAACTTTTCCTTGCGGCAACTTGTGCAATAGTGGTCCTCCCGTAAACGTTAGCATCCGTAAACGCGTGAAACCAAAGCAGTGTTGAATGCGGTGTCGCATTGTGTTCAGATCGAGCGACTGGTGGAGGACGCGACGCTGGCGGGACGCGCCGCCCCTGCGGAGCCCGCGGCCCCCCGCGGCGACTACAAGGAGAAAATGTACATGGAGAAACTTATGTACTTGGACGAAGATCATTCGCAGAGATGCAAGTACGCGCTTTACTTTACTAAAAAAACTACAACTAATTCACTTAGATATTCGGCTTTGCGTGACATCATTGGTTTCACTTGAAGTCACATATCAGTGGGGTCTGAACTGAACGACTTTTTTTGAGCCGAACGCTCTTTTAAAGCATCTTCACATCATGAAACGTTGTTTCGACGCACATATGTTTGTGGTTGTATAGAGTTGCGTGCGGAATTAAATGTTTCAATTTTCTCGCCGAATAATTCATTATTCTTAGTTCAGTTACTCAATAACAGATGTCGCTTATTGTCTAATTGACTTGTCATGCATTACATTGTACCTACTCAATATACAAACGAAATTTTGGTTTCAATAAATCGAGTTTAACAAACCGCTGGTGTACTTCATTTCACCAATGAGGGATTCCTATGCGTATACACTTACCGACAAATGCTACAACATATAGCGCTGTACGTTATTTTATATTCCAACACCATTTTTAATTTTATCATCCATATATACATATCGTCACTGTCTCTCGTAGGGGTAGACCACAGATCTCCATCTGCTACAATCTCGGCATACTTCCCTTGCTGCCTCCACACTCATCACTCTCCTCATGCAAGCCCGCCGGTTAAGGATACTCTTGACCTGGCCATTCTTAAAAATTTCAGCAATTTGGTCAAGGTTGGTTTCCCCCTACCGACCGTTCCATCCACATTCGCAACGTAGATTTTTTTGTCAATTGTCTTTCATCCATCCTCTCTCTCCTCTAACCGTCTAAGCATCCCTTTCTCAACTTTTGTCACAACACCTTTTATTCCATATCGCTATATCTTCATTTTTTATTCTATCATTCAAAGTTACACAACAAATTTATTTTTATCCAAGGAAAGAAATCAATGATTTTTTGTTTTATTTGGGAGGGGCTACCACCTATAAACTGCTAAAGTCTGCTCATGATTGTGATGATTCCTTGTTGTGAGACGTTGACACTGGCAGCTTCTGGTACTTGTCTTAAATCCAAACTTAAACTCGCCACAACTGTTGATGTTTATACAACACACTGTTACTGTGTCTATACATTGTATAAAACACATCGGTGTAGGTATGTACCGCGTTAATATCAGAGTATTAATAACGTAAATATAATTATAAAATATATATTAATAAAACGTATAATATAAGAGGATATCAGATCCTCTTAAGAGCTTACCGCAAGAAAAAAATATAAAAACGTGCGCATGTTTTTTTTTTATTATGAATTGAAGTCGTCCGCTAAAAATACAACAACACCTGTACCCTATTAATAAGTGAACACCTAAAAACCTACACTGCGGTGTGTGTGTGTGTGTGTGTTCTAGTGTATTCTGAGGTCAATAACCTTTAGTGTTTAGGTCTCGCGTCCCGCACACCTACGTACAATAAATACATCGCGTTGGATGAATGATGTCGTAAAAATCAAAAAATAACGGCGCAACACAATATGTGCGGACTCAACGAATCCATGCATACGTCCTTTTGTAAGCCGTTTCGACGAAGAGTGAAGGCACCTCATCGCGGACACAATATGCTTAGTAATCAAAACAGATGTTCTCATAAACAAGATAATGCGTAGTTGTTTGATTTTGTCATCAAATCTGAAACGTTAGTTAGTGAAATTTTTTTTTATGTGATAGGACGGCAAACGAGCCGGCGCGTCGCCAGATGGAAAGCAATCAACGCCGCCCATAAGCACCCGCAGTATCATAGGTAGTGCAGAAGCGTTGCTGGCCTTTAAGGGAAGTGTCATTGTGGGAGGGGGAGAGAGTTTGACCTCCGGAACTCAACCGTTCACCGGACGAGGCGTGGTGACTAAGCTACCACTCAGACACCGGTTTTCTGCGACAGTGTCGTACTTCCACGGGCGAGCCGGCCCATTCATGCTATAGACAAATAATATGCCAAGCGGTATAACCATACACCCGATCGGGAAACCGGTCGGAAGAGGCTTCAGCGAGCCTTGGGGTCTAAATTACTCCAAAAAAAGTGTCTGGTGCAGACAACGGGTTGCACTAAATTAGAAAATCACCATGAAAGTCACGAAGAAAACAGTTTGTCATGAAATGGAAGAGTCTAACGAAGCGCTGGGAAGTCTGGTAATCGCAATCTTCATACATGACGAATCGACCAGAGAGAAATAACATTCATTACAAAAATGTTGGATGTGTTTTAATGATTATTGCAAGTGTTGCATACCTTCAATACAAATGCGTATTTTTATATAAAATTGTCTTTAATTATTTGCAGTAAAATTACGTTTATTCAGACTAACAGCCGAAGACTTGCAAGCGATCGCGACCCGCATAGAACTGCGCGCCTCCAACGCGGTGAGCGAGGAGCCGGTGTGCGCAGACTGCAAGCAGCGGGTGATCGACTGCTACGACGGCGGGCTGCGGCCGGGAGTGCTGGCCTGCTCCGAACTTATCGGTGAGCCTCACCACCTCACCACCCCACCTCAGCCCACCGCCGATAATCGTAGAAAACAAATACGCGGCGGCAACGACGAGGTGCGCCTGCAATTGTCAGACACCCTGCATCAACGCGGACCACACAGTTTTCTCGTTTTTTAATGCACTTTTATTTAGAATCAATGACCTTTTTTATGAATACCTGTGACACATACATGTTTTATTGTTATAGATGGCGCTGTATTAAGCTAAATTACAATATGGTTAATTGCATAGTAAACAGGTATATGTAATTTTGAGAATTAATTGTTTGCCTGCCCGCGGGCTCCAAGCCCGTTTTCGAATGGAATCGAAGCCGTTCGTGACTGTGACTGCTGCAAATGCTGTTAGCTTTGTAAGTGTATGATTTATATATGAATATATAAAAAAATCAATGATAGCCTGCGGCAAATTCACTGCTGGTCACAGACCACATCTCAGATGAAAGTACATCCCATTATTAAGGCTAAACATAAATTGTAACATATAAGTGAAAATTAGCAGCCAGATGCTGTGCTGCAACTGCGGACTGGTTTATGGTAACGATGTGCCAAGCTAACGATCTGTTCGTGATGTGTGTGTAGGCGAGTTCGCGCAGTGCGTGCAGGAGGCGGCGGCGCGGCGGCTGCGCGCGCGCACGCAGCGCGAGGCCCGCGAGCTCGCGCGCCGCGAGCGGCACGTCGCGCACGCGCGCGAGCACGCGCTGCGGGACCTCGCCCCGCCACCGCCGCACGAAGAGACGCCCGCCTGACACGATCTATATTAACTGTTAACCCAGCCTTTTTGTATTTTTTTTTTACATTTTATTATACATTATTACACATTGTGTATTTTTAAATGTGCTAGGAAGGCGAACGAGGAGCGTGTCGCCTGGTGGGAGGCAATATTTGAGGCCCATAAATATTTGCAACAAAGTTTTGTTCTGTTGTCAATTTAACACTCACTGCGCTACGAGAAGTATTCAGTCATATTTGAGTTTTGGACTTGTTACGCATCCGCGCACTGAGCGTAAAACAAGGAAAAATTTGATTCTGACGCGGCCGCAGTGAATGTGTTACCATATTCACTGCGGCCGCGTCAGAATTAGACTTACCCGTTTAAAGAGTGTTAGCCATACGGTACGGCCTATATTTTCCCACATCAGGTCCTAAACTAATAAAATGACCTTAAAAATGTGGAAATTCATCGTATTTACAAAATGCTTGTCCTAATCTATGGATTATATCTGGTACATACACAGCTACAGTCGCCTGAGGATCTACTAACATTGTATATTTATTTTAAATAGTATTAGGGAGCTACATTGTTTTTAACAAAACTAAAAACATAATTGTTTAAACTAAAATTATCGATAATAGCTCTTTAGTTCTTAACTCACCAATAGATGGCGTGGAGTGCGTTTTTGGTGAATAAGTTTATACTTGTGTTGTAAAATTGTTTTATTGGATTTGAGACTTAAAAATTTGTGTGAATTGTGTGTGTGACTTAAAATAATTCAAAGTGAGATTGGACTTCATAAAAAAAAATATTGTGAATGTTTATATTCACAATATTACTTATGTTGTAACTTTGACACCAACACTTAACTTTCT
This sequence comes from Baronia brevicornis, assembly GCA_031353405.1. Lineage (NCBI taxonomy): Eukaryota > Metazoa > Arthropoda > Insecta > Lepidoptera > Papilionidae > Baronia > Baronia brevicornis. The sequence continues at coordinate 74,488 of JASFAT010001170.1, forward strand.
CAAAATAAAATGACAAAAAGTGATACAGATAGACATGTTAAATAGACTAAAAGATAAGATGAGAAACTCGGATATAAGAGAAAGAACAAAAATGTATTGTTTACTGTTCTTCTCAGTTAGGCCGGAAACATGAGTGACGTGATATTCGTATCAATCATATTGTATCAAATAGTTATGTCGCGCACAGTAAATGTAGAAAATAAATGTATCAATACATCATCATCATCAACAGCCTACGGAAGTCCACTGTTGGACATATGCCCCCCTAGAAGCGCCAACTAACCCGAGCTTTGGCTTCACGCATCCAATTACAGCCAGTCGCCCTCCGCAGATCGTCGCACCATCTACCCGGGGAGCGTCCTACACGACCCTTGCCAGGACGCGGTCTCCACTCCAGCACTTGTCTGCTCCAACGTGTGTCGGATCTCCGACAAACGTGACCAACCTATTGACATTGTAGTTTGCTAATTCGAGACACTATGTCGGTGACTTGGGTTCAACACATCGACAATTATTATTTTGATTCGCGCTGACGGCGGCAATAAATCGTGCGCGCCGGACATCCGGGACGCCATACTGTTAATTATTATCATTGAATCACACCTCCGCTGATGCAGTTTGGTGACTAAGCGCAAGGAGTTCCGTTTGTTTTTAAATAAATAAATAGAGTTACGTCGAATGATAAAAAAATATAAGTTTGACCTGCCTAGTTTGCACGGTGCCATAACTAATTATGAACGGTTGTGGTGGTAGGTCCAAAAAAACAACAAACTCTCTTAAATTAATTTATTAAAACTAATTTTACAATGTATAAATTAAAATATTAACACACGAAGGTAAAATGTAATACAAATGAGGACTTTTTTATTATTTGTGACGTCGGCCGGACCTGGAAGACGAGCTGGAAGTCACCTGAGTGCATTGTCTGTAGGATTTGGGCCCGTTTTGTTTGGAAAGAGAGGCTTAGCCCATGCGTTTTTGCAAACATTAGGCGCGATGGTTTTATTGCCCTCGGCGGGATTTATTACCGCAGGTTTTGGTTTCTTTTTTCCTGCTGCGGCGCAGGTGTGCATGGCAGCACAATATCCTGCAGAGACCTCCTGCAGAGAGGGGCCTCGGCTTTTTGTGCGGCCTTTCTCAGCGGAATGTTATTTGCAGCTGCAATCGCTGCGTTACGTTTTTGGCGAAGTTTTTCGCCGCCGCGGTTGCGGTTTCTACTTGGGGCTCGAGGGCAGCCCCCGCAGTTAGCCCTATGGCCCTCCTGGCTGCATATGATGCAGCGAGGGGGTTCCGAGGAGTCGGGAGTGAGAGTGTACTCCGCGGAAGGATGGTCGCCGGCGCATTCACCGCAGCGCGGGCGCGCGTTAAAATTCCGTTGACAATGGCCGTACCATTGGCACCGGTGGGTGGTTGTTGGTTGGTACAGCCGCTTTACGGGGCGACTTGATAGTAACCCCGGAGAGGCCGCAAATACGCTTTACATTAAATATTTGCTTACCTTCAGGGGTAAGCTGGAATGTGGCGGCTGCGCATCCAAGCGACGGAGATAACTGACAAGGCTTGTGTTTCTAGGTCGCGCGTGCTGTCCGCGATCATCAATTTCTTAGGGCTTACCTCAGGGTGGCGAGCATCCACAAGTTTGTGGTCCGGTTGGCTCGGAAGATGTTCGACCGAGTCAAAAATGGACCATACAGCATAAAAAATTTGCTCCCCTTCACACTCGTCCGCCTAAGGGACATCCGCCGCTCCCATGCGAAATTCTCCTGTCGCCGCCTGCCTCCCGCGAGGAAGGAGAGCTAGCGGCGGACTCAACGTACGAACAGGTTCGGCCATATCTCGACGACGCGAAGTCGTTAAAGGACGCCCAAAAGCCGCTAGGAACAGCGTCAACTAGGACCGGGGGGCGGTTGCCCCATTGAGTTGCTGCACGAGCAGTGGGGTTAATCTCCGAGGCTCGATGTGGATGTTCCCGACTGATTGATTGAGCGTAGTTACTTAAGAAATGAGTTAGTTGAGACACTCGGCGAGAAGAGTACACTCGGCCTGTTAGATGATTAATTTAAATTAAAAGTAATACTAATGAGACGTCATAATGGTGCTCAGCCATTCCAAGAAACGGTCTAAGTAAAGTGCCTACAGAAGAAACTAGTAACCCTATTTGAATTATCTTCCAAATCGAACCTGTGAAATTGGCTTGTTATTTGTTATATTTTACACTGATTATATTTACAATTTATTTACACTACTGACTCCCTAGTTTCATTTATACAGTCCACAAGATTGGACATCTTGGTTCTTCGCAGCCGGATAATATAGAACCAGTGCTCAACACCAGTGATACATGTCTCGATCATGGTATGCTTAGAAATACAAATATTTCAACACAAAACTGTCACGGTGTGCACAAAACAAACTAAACCAATAGTACCGACATGTGACACTACGAAGGTCTTGGTCGTGCCATCTGAAATATAGACTGTCCCTCTTTGCCACACGAGCGACCCTGATCTCGCTGTACATCATTTAATATCAGCTATTCAACGGGCAATAGAGAATAACACACAAATATAACGATAAAAGATAACCCCAGGTCTTCAGATGCATCCGTTATAGAGACAAACTACATAAACAAGCTAAATATAACCCCGATAATTCTATATTTTAATATAAAATAATAAAATGTCATTGCAATGAAATTTTAAAGAATTGGAAAAGGTAGTGTGAAAAAGAACAAATTAGATTAGCTACCAATGATGACAGAAAGTTATGGCAAGTAAGAAAAATATAGAAATTCTGATAAAAATAAACTGGTTCCAGAAGAGTTCTTACAAATTGAACCCGAACCTCGGACATCTGTTAATAAAATAAACGATTTATTTATTAACACATAGTTAAATAAATCTCGCTATATCGCTGAAAAATCTGAAAGAAGGTGAAAGTTAGAATACGGTTTTTGAGATGGCACAATCCAGTTTCAATACGTTTAACGGACGGCTTCAGAAAAATAACCTTTGCCTTAACATTAAGAAATCTAAATATATTTCGTTTTCCATCAGAATCCTGATAGGAATAGATCAATCTTATCATTAGACCATAGCACACACCGGTGGCTACCAACTGGGTAACCAATGTCAATGTGAAAAACTGGATCGCGTTCACTCAGTAAAATAATACATTATAGACACGATTTTAATGAGCATATTCAATTGCTTTCAAATACACTTCGTATTTTTTTTTATGGGATAGGAGGGCAAACGAGCAAGCGTGTCGCCTGATGGAAAGCAATCAACGCCGCCCATGGACAACCGCGACACCGCAGGAGTCACGGCAGCGTTGCCGGCCTTTTAGGTGTGTGTAGGCTTGTTTTTTGAAGGTGCCGATGTCGTAGCGGTTCGGAAAGACCGCCGAGGGTAGCTGATTCCACAAACTGGTGGTGCGTGGAAAGAAGTTACGATAATTTATATGTTTAAGTCTTTGCGACTTGTTTTAGACCCTCCTCGCTTAAGGCATAGCTCCTTAGCACTTGCTCATCTTTAATATTGTATTGCCTAACTTGCTGGGAAGGGGTAAACAAATCTCCCTTAAAAAAAGTGAAAGTTTCTTATAGAAGTATATTGAAAGTATGTTCTTTTAAGCCATTCTTCTTCGACACATATAATCTATAGTAATTCAGAATGTAATGTTTTAAGATGAATTTTTAGGTTAGATCTAACTGTGACTAAACTGTGTGTATCGCAACAAAGGTTGATATATTTGGGAATGACATGATTTTGTTTACATTGCTGGTTGAACCAAACGTTTTGAACAGCATTGCTATGAGGTCTAGTTAATTTTATGTAGAGTCTCGCTTGTTCGGCTGTGCTAGGCTTTTTAGGAGGATCAATATGAAATGGAATGGCATAGTAATGGATTTCCGCTGTGCTTCGTGCTTCGGTGTAGGGGATAGCTTAACTATTTCTGGTACAGCTGTACCGGAAGAAGATATCGATATTGATAGAGTATGATAGGATATCAGTTCTAAGCATATAATAGAAAGCAGGCTGGGATTTATATTCCAAACTAGAGATTGGATCTCAATGATACCGAAGAATGGTGTAGCGGAAGCTGTTATCTCTCCTGTATTCCGTATTTTTAGAACATTTTACAACTTTAAAGTACACAGAAATAAATGTGTTGGTAACCTGTCGTGGTGCAGCGTAGCAACCGGCAGCCGGCGAGCCATCACTTGGTCTTGCGTCCGCCATCGACAGCGGATCACACCATTCTCATATCATATCATACATTACCTCACTCACCTACTTACATTTTATATAGAGCCAGTGATGTAATTATAAATTAAACAACATACATCGAATACAATCTTAACAAATGTTTGTACTTTCTTGTGCATTCAACAATATTCGAATTGACTAAATCCGTACATCAACAGAGGGCTCTTTACATCTTTGAAAGTTAGGAAAAGCAAATGAAGCGAAATTCTCTAATATCTCACTACAACATAGTCTCAATACACTGCGATCGTCAGAATGTGTCACGAGTCCGTACGGCATGGTGGTGTGTGCGCACTGTGTGGGACTGCAGGTGCAGCACCGACGGCCGATCTCAATCAAATAGCTAACTCTTGCAGTCTGCTGGATCACATTGGACCACAGCTATAATTAATTAAACGACACTTTCTTCTTCACATCTTCCGGGGTGGGTTTACTCTTAGTATGCACTGCTACCCTGGTCACTGGGGCGGCGGCGGCGGGCGGTGAGGGGTGCGGCGCGTGTGGCGCAGTGCCGGCGCCGGCGCCGGCGGCGGTCAGCAGCGCGAGCTTCCTGCGCAGGTCCCGCACGTGGGCGGCGCTCGCCAGCTGCGCGGCGCCGCCCGACAGCACCTCGGCGCGCAGCCGCTCGCACTCGCTCCTGCCGTTGTACAATAAACACAACAACACTGACAAATTTATGCTGGTGAAAAATATGGAAGAAATAATACTACTGTCACTGCAGGTATTTGTTATTGCAGACCCAAATAAACATCCGAGTTATCATGGCCATCGCGAGTGACCACCGCCGCCCAGATACATCCGCAACGCCAGGGGCATCTCGAATGCGTTGCCAGCCCTCTACAAACACACGCTGGCCTATTGAAGTTTTTGTCACATCTACACAAGTATACAACGATCGCGAGGTCCAACTGGTGGTGATGAAACCATCGTGAAAACAAGGTCAGTCATTACTATAGCGATGATAGTAGCTTTATTGGTGTTATACGGACAAATGAAATGTAATTTTGAATAATTTGAAAACCATGAAGGAAAATATCTTAAATCTTTTCCATCATCCCAGGGCGGGTGTCAAACACGCACGTACTTTAATTATTGGAAATAAACTTTGGAAGGTCAGCACTGGAGATTATTTTTGTTCCTCTCAGTCGTCTTACACAGAACGTGAACTGACACAGCTCGCAACAAGGCACACACACACACTTATGTAGCCGAGCACTCACTTGAGGTGGTCCAGCACGCCAGCTAGCCAGCCGTGCTTGGAGTCGCCCAGCTTGGTGAACCAGCGCGCCAGCTCGCGTCGCTGCCGCTCACACGTGCTCTCCAGCTGCGAGATGCGCTCCTCGTAGCTCTCTGTTTACGCGACAACATCAAATGCTATACTTCTATTTTTTTTCACAGCCCATATACATCCCACAGCTAAGCATGGACCCCCCCCCCCCGATTACTGAAGGAACAGACATTAACCCTTTTCAAATGCAGATTGGCGGTGTTATGAGACCCGGAATAAATCCATACATAAGTATTTGTTGTGGGAATTGTATACAATAAAGTAAAACCTAATAGAAGAGCTCAGCAATTACAACTCCAGATATTTGAGAGATCAACATTTAAATTAAATTTTATTAAGAGATTTATAAAATGTATCAATTTCATCCTATTGAAATTATGAAATACGTAATTTCACACATTGTCTGCCACAGTGGCAGTGTGCTGGTTCTCTAACAGACAACTGGCATATGCTGAACGAGAACCATTCATGACACTTATTAAATTAAAATTATTTTCTTTTTGTTGTATAGGTATAATATAATATAATTAAGATTTTAATATCAGAAATTGTCATGAATAAAGTTTTTTCTAGTCTATTCAATAATGTATAATAGATAAACAATCTTACCGATCAGTTCCCTGTCATAATGGGCAGCTGCACCTGCTTGTTGCTCCCATATTGTCTGCTTCTCATGCAGCAGAGCGTCTACCTCTGCTTGCTTGTTGGCCAGATCTCTTCTCAACTGCCATTATCATAGATTGATAGTTAAGTACTTATATTTACGATAGATTTTAATATATTTGTATGCTGTGTAAACTTTTGTACAATGCCTCCTTAATTTATAAAATAAATCATTAGTAGGTAAAGAAGCTATTATTTGCTATTTTCATCTTGTATGTATGTATACTGACAGTATACTGACATGTTATTTTTTTATATAGAATACTATCCATCACCACTCATTTTTCACTTGACAAACTATTTTCATATTATTACACTAAGTCTTCATTTTTTTTTGTAGGGATACATCAAAAGTAAATTCTATGAAGTAAACCCAATGACCAATTCAAAACTAAAAGACAATATTATCTGTGTGAGAATCCCAGAGTGTGCAGGATGTGGCATTTAATTCAAACAATAAAGAATAATAAAACCCACATTTATCTTTGTAAAAGTTATTGAATTTTGTTTATATCCATTGTAGCTTTCGCTTATTTATTTTTAAAAAGCTAATTCTGTCACTAGACACCCTATAGTAATGACAAACATTTACCCTGGCATTTGTCTGTTTCATCTGTATAAGATTCTTTGCCATCTCCTGTCTTTTGTCTTCCACCTCAGCAAATATTGAGTTGCCTTTTGTTGCTAAAAAAAGTGTTACACATTATTGAATGGCTATTTCATTAGGACAAATAAAAAATCAATTGCAAACAATATTAATCTTCAATTTCTTAAATTAACACAGCTGTGTGGTACATGCAACTGATTGACTGATAAATTTACCAATAACAATTTTGTCCTTAGATTTACCCCCTCCTAAGGTGAAACATAAACAATCTAAACTACAGTTATACTTACAAATTCAAAAGTAAATTATAAGCATAAAATTTTTATAAAGAGTCTACCCTCACCTACAACTTCAGACATATAAAAGAATAATTTAAATATTCATAAATACCATGTGGTTGTAAATCTTGAGAATCAACTTGATGTAACATGGCTCTGGCTTCAGCCAAGTCTGCTAAAGCAGATGCCTCACGTTCGCACGCCGCTTTTAATTCTTCTTTTCGTATTTCACCTGCCATACGCAGCTCCCCTATTTCTGACACTAATTCATCTACCTTCAAACGCCAGGAAGATATCTCTGAGCGTGTTTCTTCAAGCGCAGTCTTCGCGACAGACGCATCTGATGTGGCTGAGGACAACGCAGCGCGAATTTCATCTAACTCGACAGTGTCACGTTCTGGACTTTTTCTTGAGACCACATTAGCCTGTTCTAGTTTCAGTAATCGGATCTCTTCTTCAAACTTTTTAACTTCATTTGCATGGCGGTCAGCAGTTTCAGACCTCTCTTCGCGTAAGGCGGATATTTGTTCTTGTAGTAATGAAATGCGCGAATTAAGTTCTCCTCTACGTTTTTCCTCATCAACTTGTAATGTTTCTAATTCAGCATTTAAATGTCTCTGAATATCTAAAGCCGTTTGGTAGTTACGTTTAGTTTCATGAAGTTCCTGTTTTATTACTTCGTAACTACTGGATAAGTTCTCAAATTGTTTTTTCAGTAAATAGTACCGTTCACTCAACTCTCCGTTTGTTAATTCGTCCGCTTCAGTAAAAGTAGTTTTATTACTGATTGTTGAATAATCCATTTCCTGTTCTTAAATAACTTTTAGTACAACAATAACGCAATTAAAGTAAATAAATCTACAGCAATGCACGAAATCAAAAACCACATTCAAATTGAAATTTAAAAAACAAAACGGAAAATAGAGTACAGAGTACAGACAAAAAAAAACGATCGGTTCGATGTTGCTAGAAAGACGTAAATGATGATATTGTTTCCAGAGACTTTGTGGATGAAACTTCGTATTCTTTGATGGAAATTAGTTATTACTATTATGCGAGTGTCGAGTAAATTGAAATAATATGAAATATCTTGGAATGTAAGTATTAGTTAACTTGTCATGTTTCGTCGTGATAAAATAATGGCTATTCTACTAAATACGCTTAGGGTCTTTTTCAGTCAAAAAGTCATCATACACGAATTAATTTCATATCACTTCACTTATAAACCTTAATCGAACTATATTGCATAATACGCCACTACAATTAAACAATATAACTGAAAATATTATAAGTTTATATAAATGAAATAAAAACACAACTTCACTCATATAAATTGTCCTGGATAAAACTTATACTTTGAAAATTGGTTTCAATAATTTTAAAAATCAAAAATATTGATATTTGTTAAATATTGATATATTTACTCGTTACAAAAATGCAAGAAAATAAAATATGATAAAAAAATGTTAGACAATAAAGATCTTTACAGGTAAAAAAAATCAATGAATAAATAAATAAAAATCTTTTTTATTATTCTTCATAGTAGAATATAGTTGCAGTAAGAGTATAACACACAATTGTTTCTAGACAAAATCATTGTATAGAATCAAGTGATAAGATAACGCCGTAAAAAGAATCGAGTGAACAAAAATATCGAATGCAAATTAGCAATTAAAAAGTATCGATACTTCTTTTGCTATTATTATTATCTTATCCATTGTTGACATATTTCTCTCTTAATAACAATATTATTAATATAATAAAAATCTGTATAAAAATAATAATATTATTATTAATTATTATCTTATCCATACTTTTATTTATATTGTGTGGCGGCGGTGTCAAAAATTTTGTTTTTATTAACAAATATATGTTTTATATGATAAGTAATTGTAATAATGTCTTCACCACCTCCTACAAAGCCCCCTCGAGGAGTGAAGCAGGGGAAAGAAACGGTAATATTAATGTATCTGAAGTACTAAACTCATTTAATTGTTAGAGCAATTATTTTATTTTTCGATTTAAACCTATTGATTATTTAATTAACTTAACTTTTTTTCATGTTCTATTTACGTTTATATGTTCTAATGAGTTTAATATTGTGATATAATAAATTTATCAAACTTTTAAAGAAATTAAATAATTAAAAATATGTTAACCTTTATGTATACCTTTAATTATATGTGTATGTAACTACTTAGTATATAGTCATTTTATACTCATAATTACTTTTGTGTATTTATCACACAGAGCGGACTACTCATGTCAGTCATTCGCACACTATCAGCAAGTGAGACCAATGAGCAGCGTGAGAAAGAACGGGCAAAGTTAGAAAAGGAATACAAGAAAAGTGATGTGAAATTAGATGAGTTGGTTGCTGCACATTCACAAGAAATAATGGAAGTGATGCAGGTGAGGACTTATGCTTCTATGTTTGATATATTGACAATATAAATATCTATCTAAATTAAAAGAAATGATATGTACACAATCTCATTTGCCTAACTTACAGTAAAAAAGAAAACAATATAGTAATGTTTTTTATAGTGGTTGGCTATGAATGGGAGATAAAAATTGGACTTTGAACACTCACTTCACTTTGTATTTATTGTTGTACTATTTGTAAGCGACTGATATTAAATGAATTGACATTAACAATATGGACATTACAAAATGTAGTAACGTTGCAGAGACAATGCCATTTGTACAAAACTAGTTTTAACTATCTTAAACATATCGCCCCTCTAAATATGTTAGTACTTTAAATTGAGACTAATTATAACACGAACAATTATTAAACTACATTTCTTTAGCAGTTGGTAGCAAACATAGTCTATGGATAGGCTGTTTTAATATAGGGGCCTTACATTTGATGCTCACTACCCTAATTAGGCCATCAGAACTTGGATGCAGGTGAACAATTCTACCCATCAACCATTTAGTAGGTGGCAATCTTTGATTAAAACTATATGACTAATCTTAAGATTGTCTTGAATACTTGTTCATTTGTAACACTTTTGTGAATTCACTTAGGAGTCTTGGCTCCACCTATGTTAAAAGAATTGTAGTTTTGCAAAAGAGAAATCCATTATTTGTTATAAGAAATGTTCATTGATGTGAGATCTTCTGAGATCTGAGGAAACACAAACACATGTGACATTTGCTTGCTTGCTATAAAAGTATAAAAAATGGACTAAATAGACACACAATGGGCAGGTCCATCTGGCAAATGAGGATGAGAGATAGGCATCTCTATCTCTCATCCCAGAGAGAGGTGGGTCAACGAAATAATCAGCCTAGCTCGAGATGACTGGGACGAGGCAGGTGTTAAACAAAAAGGACTATACCCAAAGAGGGGCTTTAACCAAAGTAGCATCACAATATTAGTTCAAATTTATTTAAAATAGGTTAACTAAATATAGGCTAATTATTATTATTATCAAGTAGGGCTATTTGATGTCAATATGGCGTCGGTCTCTTAAGGTGAGTGTGAGTGTGTGTTGTGTGACGTTGCAGAAGTTCAGCAGCGTGGGTGCGGCGCTGGGCGCGTGGTCGTCGCTAGGCGCGGCGGCGGTGGCGCGGCTAGCGGCGTGTCGCGCGCTGCTGCGGCTGCGGCGCGCCGATCTGCGCCGCCTGTGGGCAGACGCGCGCGCGCACCACCACGCGCTCGGCATGCTCGCCGACATGTGAGTACCGCTACGTGCCGTTCTACATCCATCATAATCTGTGTAGCATTTTAAGCCACACAGATTGATGCTCCCACTTTACCATCACCCAAGGGTCCTTAGCCAGTTGGCCAGTTGTGGTTACGTAGTCACCAATTTTTTTTGTCTGTACTGTTCATTGAATATTTATATAGGGTGTTCTGTTGCAGAATTACGTTTTCAAACATAAATTATAGAAAAACTACAAAAACTAGAGAGGCAAACGAGCAAGCCTGTCACCTGATGGAAAGCAATTAACGCCGGCGATAGACGTCCGCAGCACCAGAGGCATCGCAGATACGTTACCGGCCTTTAAGATATGATTAGGTGGGTTTTCTGAAGATTTCAATTTCGTATCAATTCGGAAATACCACCAAAGGCAGCTGGTTCCATAAAGTGGTGGTGCGTGGAATGAAATTTCGTGAAAAACGCTTCGTACTGGTATGCCGCCACTCATCCGAGTTGTGCGGATTTTACGATAAAATGTTGACCGCCACATCGGGCACACTCTTGGAATCTAGCCGCAGTAGGTATTCTGTGCCACTCGCCGAAGTAGTCACGTCAGGATGCCGTTAAAGTCGCGGCCAATATTTTCTTTGTGTGACGATACTTTCTTTCAAATCACGAAGAAGCTCCATGGTTTGTCTATCAGGGTGGGGCGTGCCGCCATCTTGTTGAAACCATGTGCGTGAAATGGAGGCAGCATGTTCTCTCAATATCGACAGAAAATAATTAGTTAGCATGCGTTTACTAATGGTTCGATCCATAAACTAATTCTGTCCCCGGACATCCTATATTATAATGTTTTTCATTTGCGTTCCCGGATCGGACACACGATGTGCCGTGCTGCGTGTTGCGTGTTGTGCGTGTGTATGTGTGCGGTGGTGGTGCAGCGAGCGCGTGGTGGTGTCGGAGCGCGCGTGCCGCGAGCTGGTGGCCGCAGGGCGCGTGCTGGGCGCGGCGCACGCGCTGCGCACGGCGCTGCACACGCTGCGCACGGCGCTGCCGCACGTGCGCGCGCTTCACGCTACAGCCGAAAAGCTGGAGGTACGCCGCTTGCTATACCCATTTATAACGCCCATCATAATAGGACTTATAGTTATATATAATAATACTTACGGTCAGCGAGTTCAATTGAACTTCTCGAGTTCAATTGGACTCCTCGAGTTCAGTTGGACTTCTCGAGTTCAATTGGACTTCTCGAGTTCAGTTGGACTTCTCGAGTTCAATTGGACGTAAAATACATTAATATGTTGACTGTCATGCATGTATGCAATGAAATCTCCACCGATGCTGCTGATCAAGCGTGCGCTGATTTGGTGCTTTACAAAATTGCGACAAAGATAACTGTCAGTAGATTAGGAGAATAAAAATCCATTGTAAGTAGTCAGCGGCACCCGAATACTCTTCCATGGTGTCTTATTTACATTTTACAAATAAAACGAGTAGGTAGTAATGAGTAGGTGTCAAATTAAGTTAATTTACTTGTCAGATTACTTTCCACATTTAAAGTTTTAGAAATCCTTTTTCCTTCCTTCCTCTTCTCCTTTTAAAATTTAAAAGTTTCGTGTGCCACAAGGGTCGTTATAAAAGCAATGGCTTATATTGCGTTTTACAAAAGTACATATATGTATGGATGTGTCTGTATAACATATTAATTGTGTGTATCGAAAAACTCCGTGTATCCATATTCATAAGGTTTGTCAACGTTTCAAGGATATATATTGAAAAACTGGCTATCTTACAATAGTATGGTGTGAGAACGTAAGAGTGCTGGTTGTGACCCAACAGGCCACCAAGGCGGAGCTGGTGGGGCAGATAGTGCGCCGGCTGAGCGAGGCGGTGTACCGCGACGAGCGCGTGCCCCTCGCGCGCCGCCTGTCCGCGCGCAGGCGCACCGCGCTGCTGCTGGCCGGTCGGTACCCGTATTATCTGATCTCTCAGCATCTTTTATCGATTTTACCACGGGGAGTGCTTCGAGAAATTGTTCGGGATAATTCCGGCCGCTGAATTCCACTACCGTACACCTCGCCACAAGGAAAAGTTTCATCCCCACCATCGGGATGGGTGGCGATTCAGTAAGGTGCGTTTTTCTAGAAATTTCTTTTTACGCACCACTACATCTGTGGAACCAGCTACCTCCAGCGGTGTTTCCGAACCGATACAACATTGATATCTTTAAAAAAATAAGCCTACACATTTGTCCAAGGTCGGCAACGCATCTGTGATGCGCCCCTGGTGCTGCGGATGTCTATTGGCGGCGTTGATTGGTTTTCATTAGGTGGCACGCTTACTCGTTTGCCTTCCTGTCCCATAAAAAAACCACAGTGTTTGTAAGTTCTCTGTTATATTTTGATATATTTTGATTGAGTCCTGTGGTCTAAAAAGTATTTTAAAACAATTTCAGAGCTAACTAAATCTGAGGAGGTGACGGACGCGTACCTGCAAGAGATCACGCCCGAGTTCGAGGCGTCGCTGTCCGACGAGGACAAGACCTTCGAGACCACTGTCATGATATCGCTGGAGGCGCTGGGTGTGCTCGACCAGCTGACTGAAGCCACGGAGGTGTGTTTTAGCGATGTATCCATCTACTGGTGACTATATACCAGAAGAATGGAAGTTGACACAATCGTACTGATGATGTGATTTTTATTTTGCAGAAGTTCAAAGTTCAAATACAAAATGAGCTACTTGAAGTGATAGATTCTGTTTCGCGGCGCATACTGGAGGACGGTGACGGTGAGGGTGATGTGGAAGTGGACCCCGAGTGTGACGAGGAGGGAGAGATAATGGAGGGCGACGGAGTGACGGAGGCGGGGAGGCCGTTGGCGAGACTCATCGACTGTTTGTCGGAGGAGTTTCGTGCTTGCGGGACCAGGAACAAGCGGTGAGACCAGAAAGTTAAAATAAATTGTTAGATTAATTTTGTATTGAAGTTTTGGAGGCAGGAGAAATATGTTAATTATATACATTGAAGTGTCATTTTGTCGGACACCGGGCAGCGGTCACCTCGTGTGCTGCCTCGTGAAGTAATATTGTACCGACAGTGGAGTGATGTAACCTTTGAATGTGTTCTCCACCTGCGTGGACTCACTACTGCCGACGGGTGGTGGCTAAATTTTCTTGTTACCTTCTTTAGCTTGCTACCCTGTTGTAATACATCACGAAATGTCCCCTCGTATAATCTAAAGTGTGTTGTGTGACTGTAACAACATTAAAAATTCGTCATTGACAATATTTTCTTCGTGTAAGGCGCCAGTTTACAATTAAAGTATGTTGTTTGTATTATTATGATTTATTCACGAGCCCGTCGTGTCGCGAGGCAACGCGCTGTGCGTGCCTACGACATGCCCACGACGTGCCCACGACATGCCCACGACGTGCCCACGACATGCCCACGAGGTGCCTACGACGCATACGCACCGGCGCGTCGCACTCTTCGTGCCCATTCCAGACATTCACAATATAATAGTTAACAAAATCCCGAGTTGGAGACAGAAAAACATCCCGGCAAAGATAATATGAGAATATATTTAATGTAATATTTGACGAGTGTGACAAGAGATGTCGCTACTGTATGTCGGATAGTTGTCTGTATCGCGATATGGTTAATGCATGTCACTAAAAATAGCTTTCAATAAATCCATGTCTGGAAAAGTAAGGGTGGATTTAATCGTGGATTAAGCACCGCGAGGGTGTCGGGGGTAGCGAACTCACGCAACCCCCAAGACGGGCATGGTGAGCCAGGCGCCGAAAGAGCACCGGCAGAAGCAGGTCTATAAGAGATCCCGGGACACCTCGTTGGCGTCGATGGCGGCCGTCGTGGGATTTTAGTCGGTAGACGCGCACACGCTGAAGTCTGACATAAAACGCCGTTCCCCTTAGGGCGGCAGGGTATCCGTAACGGGAAATCTGTTACGGATACCCTGCACACGTAAAAAGAAAAGGATTTAATCGCGAACCGTGGACGTTAGCGCTGTACACGATACATTGTAAACGACGGAAGACTTTGGTAATCTGGAAATGTGTCCATAGTTTAGAAGGTTGGTACATCTTTATTAAACAAGAAATTGGTTACGAGTAGTGATGGACTATAGAATTACTGGCGTGAGCGTGCTTTGGTGCTGGGCACCACTGCACAAGGGGGCGTGGGGCGTGGGTCGGTGATCCGGTTGGTACAGCGGCGGTGCCGTTGCAGGCTGCTGCAGGTGTGGCGCGCCGCGCTGCACAAGTACCGCGCGCCGGACGACGGGCTGCACACCGACCACCACTACTGGAGCGCCGTGCAGCAAGTGGTGAGTCACACCCACACACTCTATGTTGGAATGCTGTTCCAATTGAATTTTTAATAGCAGAGCCGGCAAACGAACATATGGTTCACGTGATGGTGTCGGTAATCACGGCCGGCCATGGATATCTGTTACGCCGGAGAGATCTGGGATGCGCTGTCGGCCTTTTGTTAACATATGCACACGTCTCTTGAATTTGCTGTATTTGTTTGAGAACACCGCGGGTGGAAGATTCTTCCGCGGTTGCACGGTGCACTGTTTATTTACATTTGACGTAACTTCCACTAAATAACATTCGAATTTATTATTTTTTGATTATTTTCTCTGGCACTTTATACTGTATCACCGCTGGTCATAGGCCTCGCCCAAGACGCGTCATCTATTCCGATGCTCACGCACACAGTTGCTGCCAGCTGCCTTGTGCGGATCGTCGCACTACCTGGCCGGAAGCGTCCCATTATACGACCTCCTAATCGCGGTCTCCACTCCGGCGCTCATCTACTCCAACAGTTGTTGGTTCTCCGCCAATCCAGTCATACGTTTCGACGAACTATTGCGGCGACTTCCGATAAATATGAGTGTTTCACTTGTAGAGGGAGCCGCAGTACATCATTATATTTGCATCTCACAACACGGAGTGTAGCAACTGCAATGAACGAAATAAAATGAAAGCTGGTGTTAGTTAGTCATTCAAGTTTGGTGATTGCAGTCAGTGTGCACTGTGAACACTGGTGTGTAAGCATGCAGTGGAATCATTGTTATCGGTGTTCGGGGATGTAACCTCCGCGGACCACCATTACCAACAAGTTGCACATACATGACTATTGTTTGTTGCCGTATGTCAGCTGCAGTTGCTGCTCACCGAGTACCTGGAGATCGAGAGCGTGGCGCTGGCGGCGCAGCGTGCGGGGGGCGGCGGCGTCGCGGCCGAGCCGGCGCCCGAGCTGCGGCTCGCGGAGTACTTCGCGAAGCGGCGGCCGGCGCGCCGCCGACGGAAGCTGTTCACGCTCACCGGTACACACGCTCTCATGTCACGCCGCCCCCGCCGCCCTCGCCGCCCGGCACGAGCGACGCTTCTTATGGACAACATAGGCAAACCTACTCATACATGCATATCGTCACGCCTGTTTGCCATATACCTGTATACCTGTAGGACTACGCAGAGATCATAGATCTCCATCTGATATAATCTCAGCACATTTTCTTTGCTTCATTTACACTCATCACTCTCTTCATGGAAGCCCGCCGGTCAAAGACTTGTAACCAGGCCTTTCCTAAAAATTGGTCACGGAATGTTTTCCTTGGTTTTCTCCTATTCATCCTTCGTCCATATCCGTGACTTAAATTTCTTTTACCAATCGTCTTTCATCCATCTCCTTTTTCTGTTAAACATCCCTTTCACACAGAGCCATGTGGACGAAAATGAGCAAACCTCTTCATTGGGGCAAATTGTTTTCGCACCGGAAAATGAATGCCAATGCTATCCTTGTCTCTGCCGTCGTGCTCAAGCGTATGGAAGGTGTTATTCCAAGCTCTGTAGTGCTCTTCAGAGGCAAGACTTAACTGTGGTTTGATCACTCCTGCAAAATGGCGTTATGTCATAAACAGCAGGCGTTTCAGGTCTAGGTGGTAGCTCTGCATATTTTTGACTTACCTTAGGGTAAAGATGAGCATAATAGGAGGAAAGAACAATTTCATGGGAGAATAGGCACGATAAAACACGGTGACACAGTAAAATGTTTCCGCCAGTGCGGGAGAAGTATTTCTCCTATAGGAGCGGCACGTTCGTGTTGCCATAGCTCGACTGCTATGGCGCTATAAGCTATTAGTGCTTCTCACCAATGGGTGATTCAGAAAGGTTTTAACAATTAAACGAGACGGAAAGAGAATCGAGTGTACTGACACACGTCCAACGTCACGATGGAGCTGTAGCTCGTCGACGTAGTAATGTTCATTATTTCGGGGCGAGAGGCCGGGCGCACTACGTTTCCACATTATGTCGACATAGTCGTGTGCACTGCGACAACACTGTGTGCGTGTGCGCAGCGCCGGCGGCGGCGGGGGCGGCGGGGTCGGCGGCGGGGGGCGCGCGGCCGCACCGCCACCGCCGCCCGCTGGTGTGCGCGCCGCACCCCGCGCTGCTGCACGCCGCGCTGCCCGCGCTGCACCTGCTCTGCGCGCACATCGAGGCGCTCAACCTGAACATGTACGTACTGAATATGTTATTATATGTATTAAGTTTCGTCTACTGCACGAAATAATTAGATAATGATATGAATTGTAATACGCCGTAACGTCACATGTAGCACGCACGTGCGTGTGCACGTACACCTGTGCCGGTACCGGTACCGGTACCGGTACCGGTACGTACAGGTGTGTAAGTACGCGTGGATTATGACACTTGAAACGATAAATATAAAATATGTATACAATTGTTTATATCGTTGTGGCGTCGTGTGCCGGCGGCCCGCTCCCCGGCGCCCCGGAGGCCCGGCGCCCCGGCGGCCTCGCGGTGCAACAACACTCATCACTAAATAAATAATATTGTAAATAATTTATTGAAGTTAACTTTGTTGGTGAGATGTGGCGGCTCTTACACCTGTGTCGTGTGTCTGTTGCCTTTGTGTTCGGACACAGAGCCGCTTGCGGGTTTAAGACAAGAACATCGTAATCATTCGGACATTTGTGTGTGCAGCGGTGGTGGCGGTGGTGGCGGGGGTGGCGGGGGCGGCGGGGGCGAGTGCTCGCTGCGCGCGTTCATCTCGGACTACGTGGTGTGGGGGGAGAGCGAGCGGCTGGCGGGGGAGGCGCGTGCGGCCATCGAGGCGGCGACGCGCGCGCCCGCCGCGTGGCGCGACCGCGACCGCGACCGCCTCGCCTCCAGGTTAGCGTCCCTCTGTGTCCTCATCCCCTCTCTCACCCGGCTCGGCGGCTTCTTGTATTCACATATACTTGGACGATCATTATTTGTCTATTATAACTAACTTGAGCTACAGAAGAATTCTGTTCACTTCCGTCGTGTACGGTCGCTTGGGTTGTCACTATAGTCGAGGATTTTTTGTGACGTCTCTAACGGCATAAATTCTCTACCTGGCATTTTTTAAAAAATAATGCATAGTTCCTTCCACCTGTTAATGCAGTTCTCCCATACATTTCGCATGCCCCCTTCAAGGCAGAGCTTCATTAAGCTAAAGTTCAAATATTTGTGACACATCTTACAGGTTCCCGTAATGGCGTAGTGTGCTGCATCTGTTACGAGAGTTATGTAGTTGGGCCGAGCGTTAGCGAGTGGTAGGTAGAGTTATCGACAGACTTATGTACATTCCCACCACCTCCCATGGCCCCACCGACATCTAGGTCATACGGGCCGAAGCACGGGAGATACGCGCGGTACTTGCGTAGGGCTCTTTCCCGCGCGCATTTCTTGACTCCCTACAAATATATCTGTTCCGGTCCCTTTTCTCTCTTTATCTGCTCCCCCCTTATGGGGCCGACATTACATTGATGCCTTCGTCGTCGGGCAGCCCTACCAGCGATCACTCCGACCTGCAGCGTCTAACATGCCACGCATGCGAGAACCCTCGTAACGCAGCGAAGTTCTCCGCCGTGCTCACCAAGTCCGTATAGTATATCGGACCAGCCCCAATACAGCGTATCCCGTTCATCATCTCCCATCGCAGATCGTCATACAGCGGGCATTCCCACAGAACGTGGTGAACGTCCTCCTCAGCCATTCCACAATCGCACATGCTCGATTCACTCAATTTCATCTCACAAAGTCTCTTACGGAAGCAACCATGCCCACCGAGGATCTGGGAAACTTGATAGTCCGGCTCCACCCAGCCGGAGCCGAGTCGAACCGTCACGTCCGGAAAGAATCTGAACAGTTCCCTACCTTTCGTCTCTTTTACCCATCTTTTCTGCCATACGCCAAGCACTTTCCCCATAATTTCGCGCTTCCGTCGGCTCAACTCTGACTTGGCCGCGTACAACCGTGCCATACCCATTTCACCAGCACGAATGACCTCCAGGTCAGCAGGGAGGACACCGGCCAGCACCGGCAAGGCAGCCGTGCTGGTCGATCTGTATGCCTTAGTTAGCAGTATGAGCGAGGTCCTCTGAGACCACAACAAGGCACTGCGCACTGCGTACGAACTGGCTCGCTCATACCAGCACTCGGCAGCGTACGTCAATGTAGCCACATACGTACCTTTGTATAAGATTGTGAGCCTACGATTCCTGATGCCCCAGGAGGAGGCCGACACTCGCGACATCTTCCCGAAGCATTTACCGGCTCTCTCACCGATGTCAGACGCATGCTGCACAAAGGATAAACCCGCATCGATCGTCACCCCCAGGATTCAGGAGGTCGGTGAGAGGCTTGTCGTTGCCTTTTGGCAAGACAATCAGCCGCCCCTTCTTCCATACCTCGGGGAAGGAACCCTCAGACTTATGTACAGTGTGTGTGGAGCGTGATCGGTGATCGTGTGTCGTGTCGCGCAGCGAGGGTCGCGGGGCGGCGGGGGCGGCGGTGGTGGCGGCGGCGGCGGGGCGCGCGGCGTGGCAGGCGGTGCGGCGGTGCGCGGAGGGCGTGCGGCGGTGCGGCGCGTGCGGCGGCGGGGCGGCGGTGCGCGCGCTGCGGGCCGCGCTCGAAGCGCTGGTGGCGGCCGCGCGCGCCGCGCACGCGCGCCTGCAGCCCGCGCCGCCCGCCCGCGCCGCGCGCTGGCTCGCCGACGACGACATCGTGCGCTTCCTGCAGTCGCTGCCCAACTACAGCGCGGCCACTACCGGCGACTGCGCGCACACGCCGCAGGTACGCGACGCACACACGGACATACAAAAGCAGTTAGAGGAACCCTCTACTCCCACTCAAAAGATTGATCTCCAACTCCTACAACTCGGTGAACGACATGCAAACCTCTGCCCTTTTAGTTTTGAGAATATGGCGGCGGATGTCATGTAGCAGATGAACAGGCCCGTGCGGATACAGCACGTATATTATTGTACGATATGCACATGCGTACATTGAGAACGTCTAAAGTTCACCGTTATAAAAATTCATTTATCTATATCGTGTATGTGTGAAGTGTGCGGCGCAAACCGCCGCTAGAGCGCATGACTCATAATGAGTGCCAACGCCTACGCCTTGTTGAAGTTTCGCTGGCGCTGTATAGATGTCGCACACCTCCGACATCGCACGAACGACTCGAACAAATATTCACATATATAATTAAATGTAGGCCAACCTGTGTGATGTAAACACTATCCGATCTAAGTGAGCGGTGTGCTGTATGTGTGATGAGTACGTACGTACATTCGACAGGAGCTGAAGCAGGCGTACGAGCGCGAAGCGGAGATCCTGGGCGCGAGCCTGGGCGACGGGGAGGTGGCGCGCCGCGAGGTGGTGGCCGACGTCGCCGCGCTCGCCGACCTGGCGCTGCTCGCCGAGACCATGGTGAGCCGCTCCCACCGCTACTATTTTTAAGATGACTAATGGAGTCGGGCGTTACTTTGCGGAAATCCAATACTATATGGACAACCAGAACTTTTACTTACTACGAGCTAAGATCCGCGACAAGCAAACAAAAATATCAATATGTGTTTTTCTACTGGATAATATGGATTTACGGGAAACTTCAATCTCTACCTCCCAACCACTATACACAACACCAAACACACATTACCACTTTTCGCCCCAACACAAGGCATCGTCAGGCACAGTAGACTCTACGGAAGACAACCGTTAAGTGGTTCTATA
The DNA here is from genome assembly GCA_031353405.1 of Baronia brevicornis. Classification (NCBI taxonomy): domain Eukaryota; kingdom Metazoa; phylum Arthropoda; class Insecta; order Lepidoptera; family Papilionidae; genus Baronia; species Baronia brevicornis. The sequence goes on from JASFAT010001170.1 coordinate 95,346, forward strand.
TTTCATACATTCCTACCGGCGTTCGCGTGCACACCTGAAGTATGCGTGTTACTATCTGTAACAGAGCCATCTGCTGCTCAGCGTGTGAGGACTTGACTGTGCATGTAGTGACGCAAAGTGGAGGAAATAGTGAAGGTGACATTGAAAGGCGAATGAAAGCTGGTAATGAGGTTAATGGAGCCCTGCACTCCTCTATGAAAAGTCAGAATGTGTCCAAAAAAACCTGACCGACGGGTCTTCGGGGAATGCTTGTTCTGACTGTTGTACGGTAATAAAAGTTGGATTTGACAGAAGAGTCATGACAGCAGACTCAATGCGGTGGAAATGAGAGCACTAAAAAGTATATGTGGTGTAACTTTCAATGACGGAATAAGAAATGAAGATGTAAGAGAGCGATGTGGAGTAAAAGAAGATGACAAAAGTTGAGAAAGGGATGCTTACAGGGTTTGGGTGCATAGAGAGGATGGATGTAAGACGGCTGGTAAAACAAATTTACGTTGCGGATGTGGATGGAATGGTCAGTAGGGGAAGACCAAGGATCACATACCTTGACCAAATTTTCGAAGTTTTTAGATAGGCGGAGATAGTCTTTAGGAAATTTTCTTAACCGGCGGGCTTGCGTGAAGAGAGTAATGAGTGTGGATGAAGCAAAGAAAGTGTGTTGAGATCGTAGCAGATGGAGATCCGTGGTCCCTGCCTACTCCCATGGAAAACAGGCGTGTATGTACAAAAAATAGAAACTCACTGGGCATTACGTATTTAACATCCTCGTTTACTTGGTGTGTTTGTCTGTGGCGTGGTAGGAGTGGCTGAGCGGCAACGTGCGCGGGCTGCCCGGCATGCTGTGCGGGCCTGCGGGGGGCGGCGGCGGCGGGGCGCCGGCGCTCCGGCTGTCGGACAAGGCGGCGGGGGAGCTGACCGCCGCCGCGGACGCGCTGGACGACATCGCGCACAAGTGTCTGCTGTTCCTGCACCTCGAGGTACTCCCGCTCTTCCTGTTGCTTTTCACATTAAAATCGCTGCTGTCGGCGGCTGTGGTGCGCACGCCGGTGGAGTGACAAGCGACTGTAAGCCTGTTCGATTGGTTTATCGATTTATTTGTTTCATTATAATTGGTTATGTTTTGAAACATAAAAGAGAAAAAAAGGTATGGGAGCGAGTCTCGAGGACCAAAAACCCATTGCTCGTGCTGAATCTCGGGAGGCGACCGCACTCCGGTCTTGGGTACCGCTATTTCCAGCGACTTTTGAAAGGCGTTATTATTGACTGCGCGTCGTCTATGTGTGGCTGAACCTGTTCCTTACCTTGGGTCCGAGCAGGCCGTCCTCGCGGTGGCCAAGGACAGCGGCGACAGGTGGAGCTCTCGTGGGAGCGCACGCTCCTCGGATGGACGTGCATGTAGGGGAGCAAACTGATTGAAGTGGGACACGGGCCGCACCGTGAGCGAGCGTCGGCAGCGGGCCCGGCGCGCGTGCACGTGTTTGCCTTTGCGCGATAACTCAAGTGCGTGTCATCGCAGATGTTGACTTACGTAAATAATTACAATTTATTGTTTATATATTATTACGTTTTCTGTGTGCACGCAGCTGCGCATCGAGTGCTTCCACTACCTGGGGCAGGAGGAGCGCGCGGCGGCCGCGGAGGGCGAGGGCGGCGGTGCGGGCAGCGAGGCGGGGGGCGCCGCGCACCTGGCGCATGCGCTGCTGGCCTTCCACGAGCGCGCCGCCGCGCTCATGGCGCCGCCGCGACGTGCTGTGAGTTTTTTTATGGAATAGGAAGGCAAACGAGCAGGCATGTCTTCCGATGGAAAGCAACCAACGCCGCCCATAGATATCCGCAGTGCCCTAGGAATTACAAAAGCATTGCTGGCCTTGAAAAAAATTGTATCAGTTAAGTTGTATCAATAAAGATGTATCAGTTCGCAAACACCGCTGGAGATATCATCATCAAGGCGTTACAGCCGCGGGCGGGCCTTAGCCTGGTTCAGTAAATTTTTCCAGTCGGATCCTAGTTTGGCTTTTTTACTCCAGTCCCTCCCATCGATTGCCTTTAAGTCTACCTCGACTTTAGCCATCTGAGCTTCGACCTTCCGCGGCTTCTACGACCATTGGATAACGGAATAAGGATGGACGAGGCTAGGTTACCCAAACGCCTATTCAGTGGCATACCGGACATACATCGGAATAAATATATGTATGGCCTACAGATATTTATTCCGAATCTGGTAATTCTGCCAATTCGCATTGGACAAGCGTTACGGGTTAAAGTGAATTCCTGCAGACATGACCTTCCTATTCCTGGAGGAACGGATTCCCGTATTCAGCGGTGGGACATACACGGATGTGATTGACTGTGATTGATCTTCTGTAATGTCACTGTACAGTGTCGTTGGCTGCGCGGACGCATATACTGAGGCCCTTAGTTGCATTGGGATCTGTTGTGTTCAGCTGCGATTGAGGGTGTGTTGGGGTGTGGGGTGTGTTTGCAACCGTTACATTATGTGTGTGTGCGCGCGCAGTACGTGATGAACGGGCTGGGGGAGATGATGTCGGCGGCGGTGGTGTGGCGCTGGCAGTGCGAGGGCGGGGGCGTGGGCGTGGGCGCGGGCGGTGCGGGCGGCGCGCGGCTCGCCACGCTGCGGCACTGCCTGGCCGCGCTGCAGCTGCCGCACGACGGGCTGCACGCCGCGCACGCCTACCTGCAGCTGCTGGCCTGCACGCCCGACGTACGTATTGACTGGCTGCGATCACCGCCGCCCTTTGTTCCGCTGAAGCACCTCGCGACTTACATATCCACGCAAAGAAGCGAAACAGCAGTGAACCGCACAATTAAAACTTGCCACTAGAGTCGAAAAACTTTTAAGATGCCTGAAAAAATTGTATGTGATCACTCAAAAACAATCAGCGTCAACGCTGTGCAAAATGTTCGATCGGTCGTCGAGCTGTGTGGCTCCAGGTCCAGGAACCATTCGCGTCAGTATTTTGTTCTGATCCGAATATGCGATAAAAAATATTGTGACGTGTGTGTTCATCATTGAGAGCGTTTTCGCTTTTCTGCGTCGATATGTAACGCCACTCACATAGAAATCGAGCTGCGTTGTTTTCGGTTCGGAGCATCCTGAATCGTCTCGCAGTCTCATTGCCATCGTGTCATTTCTAAAAGTAGATTATGGACAACGATTTTCAAAATGCTCGTCACTAATCACTATCTATCGTTTTAAATAGCTATGTATCTTCTATTTATTCGTTTATTAAACAGTTAACTCATATTTATATTTTTGTATTAATAAACAAAATTAATATCCATATTAACTTTGTTTATTAATAAATTTTTTCTATCATCCTGACGATTCTGTATCACCACCCTACATCAAGTTATCTGTTTTAGCATTGTGTCCCTCCTACGGTTGTGTGGATGAAATCCCCGTTAGCGATAACACCTCCATTTGTACATAAATATTACAATCAATACTCGTACAACATTGTTTTTGGTGTACAATAAATAATATATGTATGTACGGATGCGTCACCAGGAGATAATAGCGTCGGTGCGCGAGCGCGGCCCCCAGTTCTCGGAGCTGGAGTACCTCAACGCGTTCAAGGTGATCGCGGCGCGGCGCGGGCTCTCCGCCGCCGACATGCGGCCCCGCCTGCAGCGCCTCGCCGCCGCGCTCGGCCACCTCGGCGTCACCGTGTGACCGACAGACCGTGTGACCGACAGACCGTGTGACCGACAGACCGTGTGACCGACAGACCGTGTGACCGACAGACCGAACGAGTGACCGAGTGAACGACTAGCACCGACCGACCGCACCGGCCCCTTCGATCCACACACCACACACCACACACCACACACCACTAACTACTCGCGACCCAACTCCGATATCTAACAAATAATTAAACACACCAGTCATTTTTCCATTTCCAAAAGCTTGTCATTTTGATTTTGATCAAAATTAAGAGTTTGGTACATACTTTAGCGGCCGGCAACGCTTCCGTGATTCATGTTGTCTATCGTGAATGTCTATGATCGACGTTGATTGCTTCCTATCAGGCCACACGATTGCTCGTGTGCCCTTCTATCACGTCAAATAAAATGGAGTTTCCATTGTCCACTAGTAGATGGTGAATGGATGGACCTTGGACGCTATTTATTGATGACCAGTTCATCCAGTTGCTACTAATTTTCAACAACATTGAATTTGCCATTTAGAAGGGTTTCATTCCAAACCATCATATGCAGAGACAGACCTGTGACCTTTCATGTTAAAATTATTATTTAGTGAGCACCCGCAGCAAACAGCAAACGTGCTGCAGCTGCGCTTCATAATATAATCGCTGTCACCGTAACATTTATAACATTCCAATGCCTCATTTAAGGAGCAAGTAAAAACTCACCAATGGTCAATGGGAGGCATCCATCCACATCCCGCGCAACGCGATTTTGCGGGGTGTGGGAACGAGCCCCGAGGACCAGAATCCAGACGAAGACCAGAACTCGAGTATTAAACGCAGGAGGCGATCCCCCCCCCCCCCTTCCCGGTCATTCATGCCACTATTCCCAGCAGCTTTTGATGCGCTCTAATCAACTGCGTCGTCTACATATGACTAAAATCTATTCCTACGTCGGGTCCGTCACGGGCCCTCTCCCCTCGCGGGAGCCGGGCGGCCACTGGAGGATTTCTCGTGCGAACTCACGTCCCTCGGGTGGAAATGGGAGTATGGCCTATGGTTAGCTCGGTGGAGAATCTTCTGAGCCAACTGGGTCGATCCATGGTCACCAATTTTTATGCTTTTATTCTGTATCCCCCAACAGTTTTATATTACAGAATATGGCACTATTTGTTTTATTATAATATGTACGCTCGGTGTATACAGTGTACTGTGTATGTTATGAAATATTTATTAATTAGAAAAGTTGTTTCGCTCGTAAGATTATTACAACAATAAATTATAAATTGATGCTTCTGTCTGTTATTTCATTCACTCCCCGCACTAGACGTACATTATACGGGTATATATACAATATACACAGAATCAATAGACAACGAAACTAAAATATTTAAAAATACACTTTCTTCGTTATTCGTGTTTATGTTCTACTGAGAACGTTAAATAGAAAATGAAATAAAATTCAAATATACGATGACTGACAAGACACGGCGTGTGTTGTCTGGGGATGCCTCACTGTACTTTAAAGCTCTATTGCTAAACAAGTTTAAGAGCCCTTCCTTGATCTGATGTCATTTTAACCGTTTTCCCCAGGTTTTTCGAATGTAATTATGAATCAAATCTTAAAAAGCGATTTGCGAATCGTGTTTCTAAATATTTTACTTTATAGTTTGGAAACGATTTACAAAAACTGAAAATTGGTCTATATATTTTTAAATCACTATAAAGCACATATTCTATTGTTTTATTACTTTTCACAAGATACAAATAAAATTGTTATAAAGAAAATTTTATGTTTTTAAGAAAAGACCGTAAATATCGAAATAAAAAAGTCTGTTACAAACTTGTGTTTATTTAGATTTAAAATGTGTCAGTCTAATCACTTTCAATATTGTATAAATTAAAATGTCCTATAAAACTCTAAATTCAACGCCATCACTGGCAGTTCTTGTGGCTAAGCCGTTCTTTGATTTTGAACGACTTGTTTATGAGTTGCGGTCCTATCTTAAAGAGATATTTCCCACCAATTTACATAAGTGGCATTGGGTTTTTATTTGATTTTCATTATGTCCAGTTATTATTATTTATATTATATTCCTTAATTCTAGTGGTATATTGTACAATAAGTTTCGATAAAGCCATATAAGTGAGTGGAATTGAAATAAATGCGTGTATTGTGACTTTTTAATTTGACTGTATAAGTTAATGAAATTTTTGGTAAATTGGCCAAAACCAACGTATTAAGTTGTCTAATATTATTTCAAGAGACATGTATGTTTTATTTGATACTGGCATAATTGTTGTACCTAATTGCCATCAAGAAAAATATACATATTAAACAAACAACAAATTTAAACGATGGCAGATGCCGAGTTAGCCGCATTGAGAAAACAGTGTATTACTAGTTTATATGCTTGTGCAGACAACGTCGCAAAATATTTAGAAGGTAATGAAAAGGCGACAGAGTTTTCCAATCTCGTATCATGTGCTAAAGAGTTCTGTTTATTAGAAGCTCAAGAAGATGTTGCGACTCAAGCCTTGGAGAAAGCTAAGGTAACTTATCAATGGATAAAAATAAATGTCTGTTTGTCCTATAGAAAAGAACTCTATTGTTCATCTGGTTATTTGTACTATGTACAGGTGTTCTATATCTTGTTTCTTACAATAAAAATAGCAATTATCAAAATCTTAAACGTGATTCCAATTCAGAGGATTTTTGCTATGAACTTCTCAAAAGATTAATAAATACTACTGAATGAAGAAAGTCCAGATATTTTTCATTCTTTAACATTATTTATAAAAAACATTGATTTTGTTAGTCATACATTTTGTAGCTAAAGAGATATTGGTTGTAACCTTTTCATTAAAGTACATAAAAATTAAGCAAAGAGACATAAATTAAGCAAAGAGAGTTTATATCAACATTTAAAATGAGTTGTTGACTTAAAATAATTATATTCAAAGTATAGTGTAGCACACAGATTTGTTATTTAAGAAAAATATGTGATAAATATTCAACACATGATGTCCCAGTGTTAACTTAGTCTGTCTGTACCTTGTTTTACAGAGAGAGACAGATGCGACAAATATGGACACATTAGAGGACAGACTTAAAACAAATTTGAGTAGCCTCACAAGAAAACATTACAATGTTGACAATCATCCATACATGAAACAGCTGTACAGTCACATTAAAAAAGGAGAACAGAGTAATAGAGGTGAGGATAGATATCATTAATTCAAGAAACAAATTGACTATTCCACAATATTTTAGATAACTTTGCAAAAAGGATAAAGGGGGGATATCTCCATTGCTGTGCTACATATTCTCTAAGCAGATCTGTGTTGTAGTGGTTGAATAGCAATAGGTATTTGATCTTTATATTATTTGGACTAAGTTCAAAATCTAGGAGGAGGAGGTTATAGGTTGTAACAATAAATCTCTTTTATAAAAAGGATCTGATGATTAATGGAGTCAGGTGTTACTTTGCAGAAATCCATTACTATGTACATAAAAATACATACAATGATCTAAATTAGATGATATACATAAATATAAATATATGACAAAACACTATAACACTACCAGTTCCATACTAGGGTTTCTTTTATCATGATAGTTATTATGATATACAAATCACAAGGAAAAATCTCTACACCCACAATAAAGATCTAGACCGATATAAAAATTCCTGTGAGAACATGAAACGTACAAGCCTAGGTATCTTATACCAAACATTTTACTACTGAGCTAAGTCATGGAATCAATAAGTATTGTGTATTTAAAGTAGCCATGTTGAAGTATATTTCATAATTGCAATACTGTTTTTAAAGTAGTTTCACAAGCTTTTTCTAAATGTTAAGGACTGTTTACTACACCATCCAATTTCTACGTTTGGATTTCTTTTTAAAGTAAATATTCATCACTGTCCATAGTGTAATCTGCAAAACTGAGAGCACAGCACAATTGCCTAGCTTAGGGTAATGATGTCAATAGGTGAAGAGAAGAAATTTTATGAAGAGGAAGGAAATTGGGCCTCTGAATCCCTGATATACAACAATGAATAAATAAGTAATAATAATTAGTAGTAATGTACTAAATGTTCTTTAGAGATGTAGTAAATGGATATAGTGTAGCCGTGTAATATTTATCTTAAGATACATTTACAAATAAAAATTGCCTTTCTTCTTTCAGCAAACCTGGAAGAATCTGATTTAGCCATAACAGAATCACAGGAACAATTTGTAAGTTACTTTCTAAACTAAAGACATTTTTCATACACTTTTAACTTAACTTTTATTGTTTAATCACTATTTTAACAATGTTAGTAGTTTAGTCGGTAAATGTATACAAAAGAGGCTATGTTTGAAGGTGTGAGATGTGTGTCAATGTAGAATGGAGTGTCAAGAAGTTGCTGGTATATATTACATTTGGATTTGAAGAAGTGTATGTGTCTTGTGTGGTGTTTCTATAGGCCAGACCACCTGTGGTCGTTAATTATAATTATGTAGGGGGAGTGGGTGTGTGTAACATAATCTAACCTGGTTCATTGTGAAATGAAATTTTGACTATAAGTGACTGACTGTAGAGACATCTTAAAAACTTTCCGTTCTAAGTGCATACACAAACAGAAAAGGCAAACTCTTGTTTGTGGTCACACCTTCTTGTTTAAGGAATTTGTAATTACCTTGTTTGAAGCCAGAAAACCCTGGGCTTACAAATAAATTACACTATCAAAGGAGTCAAAAAGATCACAGTAATAATCAAATAGGTGCTATGTTCTTCATGGCTTTATAAAACCAACTGATGCAGAAGTAATATAAGTGTTATCTCAAAATTTTCAGATAGATCCAATAACGAAGAGGCCAATAACTGATCCAGTGAAGAACACGGTCTGTGGTCACATATACGAAAAGGAGTCCATCATGAAACTACTGAACATGAGGAAGACATTGAAATGTCCAGGTGTTGTTTTTTTATTTGTGATATTGATTGTATTTACAATAATCAGGATTCTCACAATATGTACCTGTATATTGTTTGTGAGATTGTAACAAGCCCAAGTGTATGCATATCTGGAAGTGAGATGAGGTCTCTCTCTCTATATCTCTGTTCTATGACACATTTATGTTAGCAGACTTAAAAAATAGTAGTTTTATTGCATTTCACATCATATAAAGCGTGAAAATAGTAAGCCATCAAAATACTGTTGCTCAAGATCAGCCTGTATCTACTTGAACACATATCAAATCTTGTATTCAGTCTGTTTGTACCATTGGCCTCCCCATTTCTGGAGGATCAGACGTTGACTCACCAGGCTTGTTCAATGTGGATTGGCGGTGTCACCAGACTCGCAATAAATATCTGTAGGCCATACATATATTAATTCCGATGCGAGTATCGAACCCGCGACCATTGACTCCGTGGGTGGGAGGCGCCGCCACTGAGCCAATGGGTCGTCCACATATCATATTTAAGAATGTGGAAAAACTTTTATGCTTATTTTTAGAAAACCTTTGACCTGTCCAAACTCAGTATGAACTAAATGAATATAATAAAGTGTATGGATAATGTTGCTTAGCTCACTTTTCTTTTTTAGTGGCTGGTTGCGGGAGTGACACCCCTCTCCTACCAAATGATTTGGTGTCGGACGACGAGCTCAAATTTCGAATGGCCATTACCCAACACTCTACCATGGTACACCAGAACTCTGTCTTTGATATAGAAGATACTTTGAACAGTGTTTCTTGAATTGAACATTTGATTGTATAGCGTGGAGGGCGGTTTTAGTTCAATCGATGAGCATTGCACTTACAATCTCAGGTCATGGATTGGATTCTACCATTGGACTATTGATGTGAACCCTATATCAAAACATCGTTAGTGGATTCCTTTAAAAAAAGTAAATTTAATTGTTTGACTCTAGTATCTGGTTATTTTCATAGTAATTATCCGGTTTGGAGAGGACCATACATATTTTAAACTATGATTTCATTTGGAATACAAATATAGACTCGAAAATACTGTACAATAATTGCAGGAGATGGTATTGTGATAAACAGTAAATAAAAGATCAATGATTTTACATCGTTTTATTTTAGCAGGAATCTACCTCTATAACAATGCGTCGCCATAATCATATCATCAAAATGTGCGCAACATTTATATGTTTGAACACTAGCTTTTGGAATTCGTAACTGAATACAAAAAGATTTATATAAGGTAACAAGTTATACTATGAGAGAACTTTGCGATTCATTTTTATTACACAAAAAAATTGTTAACATAACATTAATATATCTTCGCCGTGGCGTGGGAGGTGGGAGGTGGGAAGCGGGACTCTGTGGGCTCTGAAGAACATGAATCATTACTCCACCAGGTTTGATAAAAATAATTTCCCTATTGATTGTACGTCACATTATGTATTGTTGTCGGCATGAATCTCGAGCGCTGGGTTTGATTTACACAAGTTCATTATTGCGTGGTATGTGTGAGGGGCGTATCATTTTGTTCATCTGATTGAACTTCTTACGCATTCTACCATCGCCGCTAGTTGTGACTGCGATCTCTGTGTTATTTACACGTCGCAACGAAGAATTTTACAATATTTAAACCAATCCCCCACTCTTTCTCGAGCGTTCAAGATTAATGCCATCGGAAATACCACAGCACAAATATTTAATTTCCAATCGGCAAACAGTATGTACCGACCATTTGATATTTTTCACAATTGAAACTGAACCGTACCAGTCGTACATACACGCTGATCACTACAATAAATGCTGACGTAATTATATTATTATAGTGTAAGCTAATATAGAATTTATATAAATTTGGTCCGTACGACTACAACAAATGTGCATAAACAACAATAGAAAATTTATAATTCTATACAAACTATGTGAAGCTCAAAATGTGATCAAAACACTGGGAACATCATCAATGGGTGAGGGACACAACACTTTAGTCCTCATCGTACACACACTCAACGCATTCACGCACGCACGTACACACGCACGCAAACACGTACGTACGCACGCACGCACGCACGCAAACAAATACAAGTATTAAATACTCTTAAATAGTTAAATTCACAGTGCCCTAACAATACTTATTTGTGTTGTGTGTCGCGGTGGAAATAATCCCGCGGTTACAATCTTTTACTCCCCCAGCGATTCGCGAGGCTTATGGACAACCAGGCGGAGGCTATGAAATATGTCTTATATGTATACCACTTGAGGCACTGCGCATATTGTGATATAGTTGGGTATTTGTAAGAGCAAATGGTTTTAAATGTCGCCTGTGTTTGTGGGTCAAACAAACCGTGCAGGTGGTTATTTGGTACCCCATTTTATATGGGTTAAGGAGGCGAACAAGCAGGCCTATCACCTGATGGACAGCAATCAACTGCGACCACAGACATGCGCAGTGCCTTCGGCATTGCAGAAGCGTTGCTGGCCTTAAAGTGTAGGCTTGTGTTTTGAAGGCTCCAATGTCGTATCGATTCGGAAACATCGCTGGAGGTAGCTGGCTCCAACAAGGTAGTGATGCGTGGAGAAAAATTTCTAGAAAACAAGCTTTTGCTACAAGCTTGAATCGAATTATTTAATTAACGAGTGCACCAGCGGAACCTCACGTCAGCACGAGTAGCAGTCAGCACAGCAACGAATAGAACGGGCCGCTCGCGTGCGTGTGTAGTTCTGTAACGCTGCGTATAATTTAAACGGCATGCAACGCACGGAAGGAAGCCATTAATCTGTTTGCGTGGTAAATCACTCACTCATAGACGTACTCATTTATTGAATTAGTAACTGTTTTATTTAAATGCCAACATTTTCACCAAGTGTATCGACGCAACGCCGTTTCGCTACGATGAATGTAAGACGATGGATGGATGAAGATGTATGAGTATGGCCGGGATTGTGGCGGATGGAGATCAGTGGGCTCTGCCTACCCCTACCCCCTTTCTGAAAAATTTGTATCTGATCACTCAAAAACAGTTTTCTATTGGCTGTGAGACATCATTCGACGCAGTACATATATTTTTTGATCAGAATATGCAACAATTTTTTGACATATAAGTCATCTCGAGAGTTTTCGCCTGCGTCGATGTGTAAATATGTTTTATTTTAAATGTTTTAAACAGATTTCTTAAGAAACACACTGATCAGTTAGTAAATTCATCGTGTTGTTATTTATTAAAAATGATGAAAATTGGTATAATTTGGAAAAATTATATAGACTGAAATAATAAGTTAGACATCTTGCAATTTATCGCCTGCACTTTCTGAGTTTGCAATTGTTTATACTAATGTTCTTGAATGTAATGAGGTGATTGATCTTTTTTAAATATAATGTTGTTGTAATTTTAATATTATTAATGGAGTCAGGCGTTACTTTGCGGAAATCCATCACTATATGGACAGTCAAAAGTTTCACTTAGCTAAGATCCGCGACAAGCAAAACAATAACAGAAAATTAACAATGTGTGTTTTTCCGTTAGGTTAAGTGGATTTATTTGGATCTTAAACCAAATTTTCGGTAAGTTTTTGGTTTAAGTTCCAAATAAATCCACTAAACCCAACGGAAAAACACACATTATTAATTTTCTGTTATTGTTTTGCTTGTCGCGGATCTTAGCTAAGTGAAACTTTTGACTGTCCATATACGTAATTTTAATATAGTGTTTCTTAATACGTTCTACATTACTGATGGTTACAACACCGAAGCTAAGTGTATACCATAAATATTTTGTTAAATTCGTCTCTCAATCTGTGAATACTATAAAACCCTAATTAATATTAGGCAGGCAGGCAGGCAGGCTAGGCGGTGAGATGACTTAGTGCACTAACAACAGTAGACAGTAACTGGGCAGCTTTTGTACTGACGGCCACTCGCTCTCGTCAACTCACAGTCGATAACAGTGTTCACAACCTGAAGCCAGGCGGCTACTGTACCAGGGCCGTAAAATCATCTTATATGAATTATCGTATCCAGTGTTAGCAAACTGAAAAATGAGGCTGATCTCACCAAAGGCTTAAGATTATCGTACTCGACTGAAAATTATCGTACGTGTTAAAATAACATATATACATTAGTTATTAATAAAATCTATATTATCATGAACTTCAATCGCACCCGGCATGCAATGTTTCGAATCTTATGATGTTCACACGCGTGCGCCGCGTAGTAGATGGCGCGAAAATTTGTTCGATACAAAAAATTTACGAAAGTTAAATGACTCCAAATGTAATCAGTCAATTATTAAGTTGTTCAAAAATGACAAAATATGTAAAATATCGACACTGTGTCGTTGTTGGAAAGTTCCTATATTATTTAAAGATTGATTTCGTTCAGAAAAAATTTTTGGGATACTTTTATACTATCGTACATTTGCGTACGATAATGAATCACTATCGTACATCATACGTTGGTATGAAATCATCGTACGGTTGCCAACACTGGCAAACTGACAATTTGTTCAATTCAAATTAACGAACATTATATCTTCTGGTAGGCTTATCCTCCTGGTATGTTAGTACTTCGGCATGCAATACTTTTCAAGATCGCTCAGAAGAAACGATAGTTGTGTATAACAACACGCCCGTTAGCCAATAAAGCAGTCACGAATACCATCTATTGAAAGTATTTGCAAGTACAAGTAAGAAAAATATTTTTTCATTTTTCAAGCTGTTCTTTTAGGTTTTCCTTATATTGTTTTATTCGTCAGCCTTACCTGTATTAGAGCGAACAAAATAAAGTAAAAAATATTCAAATCGGTCGAGCCGTTTTTGAGTTTTAGTGTGACTAAAAAAAATAGTGCTCCGTTTTTATATATACAGGAGATGCACGAAAATATATACCATACTTGATTACTGCTAATTTCCTCATGATTACATTGTTTAACAAAATATAATATTTATAGGAAGAGTCTAGCCCGTCGATTGACTGACATTTTCCTGCAATAAATCTTATACAGTTTAAACACAATATGGCGATGTGTTTAGTTTGACCTACACAGATTATAAATAAACTAATACAAACAATTATATTTATATACACCACGTAACAAATGACATACTATGTAAACCTTGCGGAATTAGATAAATGCAGTTTCCCTCAATAAAAATCTTCATTATGTACAAATAAAGCTATCTATAACTCTCTTACGAACAGCATCCTCACAAAATAATATAAAAAACGTTTTCGTACGGATTAATGTTTCAACAATCTGTTCCCAGTTAACATATACAAATATTGTATTTAGTTGAAGTCAATTACCAACGCATCTTTTTGCCATCGTATTACTTGACGAAAACTGTTTTTATCTTTGATGGCAATAAGCTATAATTATTATGCCAGTGGTAAGTAAAATAATAGGCAATTTGAAATGTCAATTCAGCTTATGGGGACAGGTGTACGGCTTGATAAAATGGAAGCCGTTCTACTTAAATGTGCATGGACTTTGACACAACTAAAATGTCGCATTTATACGCCTTAATCGAAATATATTGTGCGATACGCTACCAGAAGTAAACAATATGACTGACAATAACATAAGATTATGTAAATTAAATAAAAATACAACGTCACTGCTGTAAGTTGGCGAGAAACATTCTGCTTTGAGAGACATCCGTGTCGCGTGTCATAGACATCACAAGAGACAAACCGTAAAAGTGAATGTCAAACAGTATATTTAAATAAATAAATAATATCAGTTGTCGAGACATAATTGGTGGTTTTTTTTTGCCATAATGTCTCCAATGGATTTATCTATTTTTAAAAAAGGTATACATGATCCAGGACATGTTCTAGATTTAGCGTTATGACTAGATTAGATACTGCTGTAGGAAAGACATTAAAGTTAATCTAATAATTCACAATAAAGCGCAGCGTGAGCTAACGTAGACCTTACTGAACAATAGCGTGTATGACGCGACCACTGTTATTTAATTTTAAATTACAACGTTCACAAATAATGCTAGAAAAATACAGAATACAGTTGAATCATACATTATTTATAAAAGTACGTTTTTTTTGTGCAGTTACGAGTGAGGCAATAGAGGGAAAATGTGAATCAGTAGATTGTGTGTGGTTGTGAGGTAGCGTCTCAAACAATCAGCGAGCGTGGGACGTGGACTCCCACTGATGGTCCGGTTATCGCGGTGCGCGATTATTCTCAATTCAACGTACCGACTCGATCGTCCGAGTGACTGAGTCTTCAGTTATCAGATATAACCACAACGATCGCTCGCACGCAATTTTTCATATCGTCGCTAAAATCCTTTCGGTTGTCGGCAAACTTCTGCAGGGACTCTTGAACCTTGGCCTCTTTGTAGTCCAGGACCAGTTGATTGTTCTTCGACGTTATATCTAAAAATGCCAGCAGGTTTTCGGCGACCTCCAGTGGCATTTTGGCGCAGTTAGACTCTATGAGGACGGACAGATGCTTACCGATCTCGGAATCTATCAGTTGAGACACGAAACTTTTTTCACAATCGAAGGTGGACTCTTCTTTCTTGTTGATCGTCTCTATGGACAGCAGAGTGAGAGCGAGAATCGCCTCGTTCTGCATGACGGAGTGTGATGCCACTAGCATGCCTACTAAGCTGGACACACAGCCTTCGACCTGGAAAAAGCGATCATGTACATTTAAATTCTGTGTGCAATACAACATCTGTGATGCGTACAATGCAGTGTTGGCAACCGTACGATAACTTCGTACCAACGCACGGTGTACGATAGTGATTCATTATCGTAAGCAAATGTACGATAATATTAAAATATCGAAAAGAAAATTTTGAACGAAATCAACGCCAAAGTGTGTAATTTCTATATGTGTATGAAAAAAATTAATACTTGCTCAATTAAATTTGGAGCCATTTAATTTTCGTAAAATTTTTGAATTCCACAAATTTACGTGTGAATATCAAAAAAATTGTATAATTATGTGTCGGGCGCAATATAAATTCGTGATAATATTAATTTTTTTAATAACTAATGCTTTTTTGTGTTATTTGAACATGTACGATAATTTTTCCTCTATTACAATCAGCGCCATCCTTCAGGTCGCCAACACCGGTACAGCCGGGATCGTTAGTCTGTACGTGTACGTATAAAGGTGTGATCGTATGCACCGGCAGCAGCAGCGGAGCAATCTCTGCCCGCAGCAGCCTGACGGCACGTGCGAGCAGCCGCGGTGCTTCGCCCTCGGCGCCCGCGTGCCCGGCCCGAGCCCACTTCGCCGCCGCGCCCAGTGCCCCCGGGTGCTTCGCCAACTGCCGCGCTGCACCTTCTGTCAATATATTAGTACTGACTTTCATATCTATCGTAACGCCCGAGGGTAGGCCTTCAAGAATTGTAAAATGGAAATGTACTCTTAGTGAAATTCGATGGAGTTTTCGAAAAATGAACATTATGGTACGCATAGACACCTTGACCGTCGACCAGCATCCGTACGGCGGCGAGCAGCTTGTACGCCACTTGGTGGTCCTCCACATGCGGCAGCGCCTCCAGCAGGAGGGGCGCGGCGCGACCCTTGGCGGCGGCTATCCGCTTGTTCGCCGCGGGGACCGCCAGGTTGCGTATCGCCGACAGTACGGCGTGTTGTATTTTGTTCACTGTGCCTACGTCAATAGGGTGCAATTTGTCAGCCCCCTTCTGGATCTGCACGTAGAAACCACGGTACACCTCAAATATATCTGCAAACACTCAATTGTGTTAACATATGCTTTAATGTCCAAACACTTCAGGACAGGACAGTTCGCCTTATAATCTAACATCTCGTGTCACAGTTTGTTATTGAACTCCTCCGAAACGGCTTGACCGACTTTTATGAATTTGTTTTTGTATATTTGGTAGGTCAGAGAATAGGTCGTAAAATATTTTTATACCCTTTTTGAAGTGGTGAGCCACGCTGCAGACGAAATCTTTTTCAAGAATGGCAGATTATTTGTCTGTAGCATGAATCGGGCCGGCTCACTCGGGAGAGTACCACACTCCCGCAGAAAACCGGAGTCTGTGTGGTAGCTTAGTTACCGCGCTTCATCCGGTTGCGCTCCGGAGACCGAACCCCCCTCTCCCCTCCCATAATGACACTTTCCTTAAAGCCGGCCTTTATCCTCTGCCTATGGCACTGCAGATCTATGGGCGGCGTTAATTGCTTTCCATCAGGTGATACACATTCCTATCCCATAAAAAAAGGTGATAAGAATCGCCCTTCCCAATTTTTTTTTAATTTTTTATATGGCGAAACTATGATAGCCGGGTCAGGTACAGACTGCACAGTGAGACAGGTAGACTGTACAGTTCTGATATCCAAACTATTTACCTATTAAAACAAACTTACTGAAAACAAACACGACACAATTTTACAACCGTTTTAAATAAGTCGAACATACACAGGTAAGGACATACACAAAACATATAACAGGTAAGTATACAGAACATTTGTGAATACTAACCAAGCAATTTATCAAATATATTATCATCCATCATTTGAATGCAGTAGTCATCCTTCCGAGCAAAGTTGCCAATAGCCAGAACAGCCGTTGACAGCAGGTTGAAATTGGAAGCCTCCAACCACTTTACCATCGTGAGGTAAACCTCACCAACTCCATTGTTGTACAGTTTGTGCATCGCCTCATCTGAAGGGACATTGTGAATATCACGTAACAAAAACAACTGTGGCATCATGCTGGCTGCGTTTTGCATGTTATACAGTAGTGTAGTAACTGCTTTCAGAGTCAATCATCACCACTTCTATTCATATATATTTATTTTAAGTCTGGTTATCCTACCTTGCCCCCATGGATAAGCATGGTGATTATTCCTCCAGAATTGCATAGTAGTGAGAAATGTAAGGATTGTAGAAATAAAATCATATTGTTACTTAGTGATACAAATAAAAATCAAATAATCCTGGGCACCATGATATGATTGAAACAAGGAATACTCAGCCCTCATTAAAATAACTCTCAGTTATGAGTGTTGTTGAAGAAAGGTCAGGACAGGATTTTTTATTCAAAATTGATAGAATAAATTATTAACATGAGCTAGATTCATTCCTGTATCCAGCTTATGTGAATGCCAATGGCTACGTGACTATCTATATTGGCACACATACTTCTACTTTTAAAGGAGAAGGAGTCTGAGAGTAGAATGCAATCACTATAAAAACTTACCACCGGTGAGCACAATTATAATCAGATCGCAGGCCTGCTTCATTACAACTTCCACTTCATTATCTTCTGCATTCAAATCTCCAGCCTCATGTCTTTGCATCAACTGCTCCAATCGACTACACACCAACTGTATGCCTTTCTCTGTCGCTAACACTGTTTTTACAGAATCTGGAAGGTTTTCATTTATCACAGTGACTGTTTTGATACTCACAGTATTGGGTATTTTATCCGAAACTTTAGTTTCCAGGTATAAATAAACCTACAACTTCCCAAATTAATGTTTTTTGAAGTAATGTGGAACTTGTTTTATTAAATAACTAGATGGCCGGGTGAACTTCATTTCACCTACAATTTATGTACCCCTGTATTTATCTTCTCCTGATATGTTGGCACTTAGGTGTGCAATACCTTTCAAAATTGCACAAATGAAACGACAATTTTGTATGACAACACATCTGTTAGATGATAAATCCATCACAAATGCCATCTATTGAATGTAATTGAAAGTAAAAGGAAGAGAGAGAGAGAGAATTATTCATTTTTCAAGCTGTTCTTTTATGTTTTTCCTATATTTTTTTAAACCTTTCCTGTATTAGACTGAACAAAATAAAAAAATATGCCAATCAGTAGTTCCATTTTTGAGATTTAGCGAGACTAATAGAATAGCTCATCCATTTTTGTATATATACATTAATTGTTAATAATATATGTTTATAACAGTATAATGTCAACAAATCAATTAAATAATGAATTCTGTTTTGATACAATAAAATTGATTGGCTAAAGTTTTATTAAAATATTTTTATTTAAATTTCTTTGACATATGTGTTAGTTACTGTGTGAATACTTAACAATTTTATAATGGTAGAACAGAGATTGAGAACCTATGATGATATGTTTCACAAATCATACACTAATTGATTTTGGTTGTTATACATTATTTACTTATGGCACTTCCTAGAGTATATAAGCTTTTTTCAATCAAAGCGCAACTAAGGAGCAAGCTGGTAGTAACCTATGTTCAACTTGTTTATGTTTCAGTTAGAGGAAACAATTTTTTCTGATATATTATTTATAGAACTTTAACAAAGTAACATGCACATATATAAAAACCAAATTTTTCTTTACTGTTTTTTATCATATTTCATACACTTACCGTGTTCAGCTTGTGTGTGTAAATGCTCTAAGCACAATTGTGACACTTCAATATTAGATGTTTCCCTCAAAACCTTAACAATAGTTTTATTAAGTTCTGCATCAAACAGGAACTCAGGGTCATTGTCATTTATTACACTGAATAGTAACATGGCCGTGGAAATGGAATCATCATTCATATCTTCCTTTTCAAGCTCTAGTAAAAGTATCTTATGTTGTAAATCTATAATTCCACCATCCACTAATGATTGCGAGAACTGTTGACCTCCAATAGCATAATTAAGCAGTGATTTACTTGCCAGTAGCCTAATTTCATCTAAGTTTAGTACCTGAACCTGAATAGTGTTCCTTATTAAGTTTAAAAGTATTTTAACACCTTCATTATCTAAGATTATTTTTCTAGAGTTATCACAATCACAACACAGATTTCCAAGGGCCCTACAACCATGTTTTAGTATTTCTATGCTATCCAAAGTCGGTTCTTTACAAAGAATATTCAAAATAGGCTCAATGATGTCTTTTCGTGCGTAAATTTCTCTTTTTGTTTCACATTTTGCTAATTCAGAGATAGCCTGCACGCACAACAATACGATGCCTTGATCGCTGCTGTTTAATAAGGTTTTAAGACATGATGATACATCATATTCATAATTTTTTCCTGCAGAAATAATCTCATGTAATTTAACTTTCAATTCACCCACATTAGTAATATTCTGAATGACAAGTGTTTCAAAAGAGATAGATTTCTTCGTAGACGTGCCTGCAATGGTACAATATAATTTACTTTTAAAATAAACCCAAAAATTAAAAAAATAAAACATATTACAGTAACGAACCATCCATGATTTAAGAATTAGGAAAGAAAAGAAGTTATTCTTTATAATAGCAATATTTATATGGTTTCTAAATTAAATATTTATTTATCATTGTTCTCTAAAAGGATCATTTATTTTACAAAAAACAAAAAATCCGAAAGAAATTATCTGGAATTGATTATATTGACAGTTGAAACATCTTTTTTTCAATGGTTTTACGGCTCTGGGTTCAAGACCTTTTGAGCTCGTCTACTACCTACAGTAAGTTAATTGAAAAGCCAAATCGACAGTTTGGTCGAAACAAAGTGATAATGACGGTCACAGTTCATTGAACAAAAATACGTTTCAACGTGTAAAATATAACATCTGTTGTGCAATAGATATTTAATTTTATATTTAGTAGTTATCTTCAGGCAAGGAAAAAGAAGTTGATAACCAGTTGAAAGAGATATGTACCATTGGAGGGATCACACAACATAGGATATGTTGAAATTTTTGCTAATCATTAGCAATAGATTGTGAGCTTAGGCCTCTTGCTGTGTATCATATCATCCTCTTGCTATATATTAATACATATTATGATTCTCTATGTTATGCCACGTACACATATACACAATAAATATATTTATATTAGGTGTACAAATAAGTTTCCGCGGTTTGTCAAAAGATGGCCCCACCAGAAGGTTATGGAGAAATTGTCAGATGTAAAACGTAATATCCCAAGTTTAGTCATCTGGCAACACCATAACCTTAAAGTACTAGTGATTCCGTATCAGCATCACGTAATTTTTTTCGTGCAAAAATGTCAAGTTTTATTCCGAATAAGCATCATTTGCGGGAACTTTTGATTTACTTCTTTAATGTGAAAAAATCTGCAGCTGAGGCGCATCGATTGCTTCTAGAAGCATATGGTGAAGCTGCTTTAAGTGAGAGAAGTTGTCAGGAATGGTTTCAAAAGTTTAAGAACGGTGAGTTTGACGTTAAAGACAAAGAACGCAGTGGAAGGCCGAAAGTGTACGAAGACATGGAATTAGAAGTACTATTGGAGGAAGATTCGTCCCAAACGCAAAAAGAACTTGCACTTACTCTACAAGTGACTCAACAAGCAATTTCACATCGTTTAAAATCGTTAGGAATGATTCAAAAACAAGGAAATTGGGTTCCATATGAACTAAAGCCGAGAGACGTTGAACGCCGATTATGCATGAGTGAAATGCTGCTTGCCAGGAATAAAAAAAAGAGTTTTTTGCATCGTATAGTCACTGGTGACGAAAAATGGATTCACTACGATAATCCAAAGAAGAGAAAGTCATGGGTTAAGCCCGGCGAACCATCAACATCGACAGCTAAGCCGAATATTCATGGAAAAAAACTCATGCTGTGTATTTGGTGGGATCAGCTTGGTGTCGTGTATTATGAATTGCTGAAACCAAGCGAAACCATTACTGGAGCTCTCTACCGAACACAATTGATGAGATTGAGTCGGGCACTTAAGGAAAAACGCGCCCATTACTACTCCAGACACGACAAAATTATTCTTTTACACGATAATGCTCGTCCACATGTTGCGGCGCCGGTAAAAACATACTTGGAAACACTCAACTGGGAAGTTTTACCCCACCCGCCGTATTCACCAGACTTAGCCCCTTCTGATTATCACCTGTTCCGGTCGATGGCACATGGTCTGTCTGAGCAGCGCTTCACATCATATGAAGACACCAAAAATTGGGTAGATTTGTGGATAGCGTCAAAAGATGAAGAGTTTTTTCGACGGGGTATCCGAATGTTGCCAGAAAGATGGGGAAAAGTAGTGGCAAATGATGGAAAATACTTTGAATAAAACGTAATGTACTTTTCCTTTACAATAAATTCCTAATTTTTTATAAAAAACTGCGGAAACTTATTTGTACACCTAATAATTAATATTTTAAAAATATGTATAGTAAATTACATGTATCAAAAAACTGTTACGCAGATTTCACAAAACTACAATTGTTATCTTATATTTTTATCCACATTTCTAACAGCAAAAAATATTACTACAGGCGTAACCAAATTCACTTGCAACTTGAAATCTTTAATCATAAAATTTATGAGTTCCATGTATGCGCATTATTTTCATGACCGCAGTAACATTACGACTTTAAAAATTATGACGATAACGTTTGCTGACGCGCTGTTTTTTACATTTGAGTTTAGTATCTGAGTATAGCGCAGGTAAACTTGTACATATGTACATGAATCAAATTAATGATTATGTCCAATATTTAATCGATTTAACAGACAATATAATGTTACTTAAATCGAAATGAAACAGTCCCACTATGCGGAGAGGTTTCGCGTTCATGTGTATGCTCATCATATTATCGAATATATACTGTGAACAGCAATTTAGGTATGAGAAATTGCAAAATTATGGACTCGGTAACAGAGCGATGTGAGTAACTCCAATTACTTATTTCTTGCTAATATTAAAGAGTCGCTAAATAATTAAAGAGGCTCTTAAGTTTAATTGAATTGTGATTCATAATTCCGTTTACTGTCATTAATCATTAATCTGAGTTCTTTATATCATCGTGGCCACTACGGATAAAGCAATTCTCTTAGCTGCCAAGTGTTGAGAGACTACTTGTAATATTTATTCATTACTGTGAACAGAATATTTACTGTTTAGAATTTGAGTAATTGTTTTGTATAATTTTAATTTACCAGACCAAACTACCGTCGAATAAATCCCGCGCTGGATCCGTACCCCGAACCGTTGCCGACGCCCTCCCCGGAGCCTTATGTCCGCCCACCGTACCGAAGCATCTACCAGGGGGTAAAACAGAAGGGCGACACGAGGATTTACAACAAGATTTTCGATTATAAGCCAAAACCAACCGGACATCACGTTGGCTGCGAAGCGGTCTTAGAATGCAAGGTAAACAACGTTTCTCTTCATTCTATAGCTCGCCTTTCTCGAAATATTTATATAGGTTTTCCGGTGGCAGAATTAGGTTATAGGTCGAATAATTAGGAAACGCATGTTTACTGATTATTCTCTGTCGATATTGAGAGAACTTCCTGCCATCACTTCACGCACATGGTTTCAAAAAGATGGCGCCACACCTCACACTGCTAAATAGATCGTAGAGTTTGTTTGTGACTTCTTTTCTAACAATAAATAAGCCGTTTCAGCGATATACTCCGGTCACTCAAATCGCCGGATCTCACTCCTAAGGACTTTTCTTCTATGGGGTACGTCATATGTAAATTTTATGAAACCATCCCGACGACCATTTCAGCACTAAAAGAAAATTTCGTCCGCGAGGTTAACAGCACCCCAACAACACTACTTCAGCGAGTAGCACAAGATACTGTGGCTAGACTCCGAGTGTGCTCGACGTGGCGGTCAACTTATACGAGATAATTAAAAAAATAATTCCGCACTTCTCTTTTTCATAAAAGTTATTGAATTTTTTTATGTCATTTGAATTTTTTTATTGTTTACGTTCGAATACCATCGGATATCCATGTATATTCATGACAATAATTTGATTCAAAATGAATGAAAGTGTGAAACGTCATCATTGTTAAAGTGAGGAATATGTAAATATGTGTTAAGGTGAACAGAAATAACTGGGCAGGGTAGTACGTCTATCGAGCCGGTTAGCATTAGTTCTATCATGTTTGGTCCAGCCCTCCTCCCCATGCGAACCACCTGCAAACGTCGGCGCAACTCACAAGTACTAGCATCATATTGCCATTATCAAAATTAATAATAAAATATATTTTCTCCAGATTACACATTTGGCAATTGAAACTGAAGAAGGTGTTCCCATTCTGATGCGCGGAGGTGTTGGATATAACTTCTTTACGGTGATCATCAGAGCCGAGGCGGGAGTGCGGCTGAAGGGCCGAGTGAAAGCTTACTGCAGAACAGATGGCAGCACTGGATAACTTGATATGCCTGTACACCTGATACACATATTGTTTAATATAATTTTTATACATTATTTGATCCTTGAGTTCGTTCTAGCGAATGCTACAAGGTTAAATGCGATAAAAATTTAGAATATACAGTTAAAATACAATTTAATTGTTTTTATAGACAAACTATTAGTTTTCGTGCGTTGTGTTGGTCTTTGCGATTCCATATAAATTCCTTGTGCTTTTGACATTTTGGTTCAAAACACAACCAACATAACTACACTTATAACCTCATAAATATTATATTTAGAAATAGAAAAACTTTGTATATGACAACATTTTATACAACAATTAAGTTTTGCTTAAAACCTTAATAATATTATAATATACTTAAAAAAAAACAAAACAAAAAAAAAAAAAAAAAATATATATATATATATATATATATATATATATATATATATATATATATATATATATATATATATATATATATATATATATATATATATATATATATATATATATATATATATATATATATATATATATATATATATATATATATATTACTACTCATACTCATAAAAACAATTAAGTCATGTAATAAATTCACAGCATATTCAAAATAAGATTTCGTAAACAAATGTGTTATTTTTTGAGTAACTTAAAAGTTACAACCTGACTGGCTCGGTGTACGTAACTACCGCTTTCAGAGTTAGTGTCTGGTTCGATTCCCGCATCACGTATACAATTATATTCTGAGCGTGGGTGTTTGTTTGTCCTTGTTACTTGCGAGTTGAATCCTATTCTTAGGCTATGAGTTTGAAGCGTTTTATTATTAATAGAGCATCTGTAATTAATGCTTAATGGATGTAATAAATTTCTTTACAAAAACAACATGTCCGTTAGAATTAATAGTAGTTCACAAACGTGTGTGTATGTGTGTGTGTGTGTGTGTGTGTGCGAGTTTAAATTGTTTTGCGTGGTGGTAGGTCATGTCAGTGTGCGCGGCGTATACGAATGTTGTATCCACACACGTGTGCGGTGCAGTCGCGATGTACCAACAATTATTAACTAGGTTTGGTTCCAGCGGGATTGAGCTGGTTGTAACTAACTGTGTGATTATACATGATGTTGTTTTTGTCTCGCCGTATTGTATAACAAAAGCTTGTGCTAAGCAAATATTATTTACATCACTAGTCCAATGGAAGATACGAGTACACTATCTTAGATCGTAATCGCAATTCTTACCACTGAGCTATTTAAGAATAATAAATTTAGCATATTTAAGAACCAAATCTGATCACCAATTAACCGATTAATTCAAATAAATCATTTCTTCAGTTAAGCTATGTGAAGTTTTTCTCTTTTTATTCTATGAAATTTTACAAACTGGCATCAAATATCATATTTAGTGTCCGAATAATTTGATAAGCGCCTCCCTGAGCTATGTGAAGGAGTTTATTTCAATAAAGATAAAGTAAAACCGTGATTTTTTTTTGCTAAGGCATGTTATATATTCATTTTAAAATAACGTGCATTCAATATTACAATCATTCTGTATGTCTGACAATAATCAACAAGAGTATCATGAACCAATAATGATTGAGAGATCTTGTAACGTGAGCGAATCAGTTCTGGAGACGCACCGCTGCCGTCTGCAGCCGTCCCCCGCGAGAGAGGCTCACAGCTGCAGTCCGCCCACCACCCTCACCGTTGGGTTATGTGATTTGTGTTTTATGTGCGTAACAATCGCCCGGTGCACAACAGAGAATGTATTTGTGTGGAATTTCAGATTTCTTTAGACGCCGAAGGATGACCATCGAAATGGTAAGTAACGTCAACTCTAAGAACCTATGCAGTTTTTAATAACAATCTATACTATGTGGGCAGTCAAAACTTTTACTTAGCTAAGATCCGCGACAAACAAACAAAAACAGAAAATAAATATTGTTTTCCTGCTGGATGAAGTGGATTTATTTGGAACTTAAACCAAAAAGTTATCCAAAAACCGCCGTCAGCAACCCTCAACCCACCAACCAGCACACACCAAACACACACTACCACTTTTCCACCTTGTAAACGACACGTGTTTCACCTCAACACGAGGCATCTTCAGGTATAGTACGGAAGACAACCGAAAAGTTGACTTTTCCAAATAAATCCACTTTATCCAGCGGGGAAACACACATTATTAATTTTCTGTTATTTTTTTGCTTGTCGCGGATCTTAGCTAAGTAAAAGTTTTGACTGTCCACATAGTAATGGATTTCCGCAAAGTAACGTCTGACTCAATTAATCATTAACAATCTGTATCTTAACATTATCCGGTATATTGTGGTATATCTTATTTTAAAAATTTTATTTTACTTATTAGTATATGCAAGTGGTTTACGTCAATAAGGCAATGTTTTGGTTTATTCACGTTAAATGAAACTGCATTTAAACGAAAAATGAATAGACATTAGAACCTCCGGAAATCAACCGCTCACCGGACGAAGCGCGGTAGCTAAGCTACGAATCAGACGCCGGTTTTCTGCGGGAGTGTGGTACTTTCCCGGGCGAGCCGGCCCATTCATGCTACAGACAAATAATAAGCCATTGATAAAGTAGATTAAGTATTTGATAAAGTATTTGTCTGCAGCGTGGCTCTACCACTACATTCTATGGCAGCTAGTCCATTCTACACATTCCTTTTTTGTCCTACCGTGTTTAAGATTAATAATTACTAGAGGTCAACATGCATCTGTATCTCATTATATTTTTAATTAATTTTTGACGTGAAACATCTTATCGCGGGGGAGTGAAATCGTATACCGAGACGTCGTCTCGATTCAGGCTTCGATCCCCTCCACTCGATTCTATACAGGATCTCTGACACGTGGCGTAAGTGTACGTTAGAGACCGAGCCGTCGCCAAAGTTTCACATCTACCAATTGGCCTATGTAGCGTCTCTTTTTTTATTTTAATTTTTTTCTTCAACTATGCCAAGTTTCTCATTGCACTTAATGCCGCGTATTAATATTGTATACAGTTATAGACTTTATGTTTTTCAATATGGGTCTACACTGGGCTATAAAAAAAATTATTAGAGCGAACTATTCTTTTTTTATATAAAAAGTTTGGATAAAAGTGAAAGCAGTTAGGTTAGGTTAGGTTAGGTTAGGTCGAGGAAAGATGGGAGAGTTGAGGTTTGTGCTCTTTTTACGGCGATCAAATCAAACAGGATCCTATGTTGTCAACTACTAAGTTGTAATTCAGACATTAAAAGGGCGATTATACAAAACTCTCAATAACTACAACGGTTATATCAACAGAACAAAAAAGTAAAGAATTGGCTGGCTGATCCGTGTGAGTGCATTGGACGGTGTCACATAAAAACAACAAAGGCGTCTCCCGCGCTAATCTCTGCACACACACACACTGATCCAATTTTAAATGTCAGCCAGATAATTGTGCAACAGCCGATGGTTGCCAACGCACGGGGCACCGGCAGACCTGTCTCTGAACTCCGGCCCGCGGGTAGTTCGCGAATTTTGTCGATACGAGCTCGATACAGCACCCCATTGCAAATCCATTACCGAGAGACTGTTTATACCGGTAATAGAATACTTTTTAGAAGTGTTTCAAAACTTACAGTTGTTTCAAATTTGAGTGAAATACCTCGATACCACTCCAAGATAGCTTGGTGTAATAAGAAATTTCCTTTTGTTATAAAAGCAGACAAACGATTGTATAATAGTAAAACGAAATAAGATGTGAATGTGCAAAAAAAAACAATAAATATATTTTGTTTCGATTGTCTGCGCGTAAAAACTTTTCCACTTCGGCAGTACAGTGACATATGTATGATATATATGTAAATAAGATTATTGCTACCGCGAAGGTGTCTGTTATTGTGAAAAGAGTTGGTTTTAGTACTCAAGTGTAAACGCAGGCGAAGACAAAACATTTTAAAACCTTGTATGTGTGAACCATCTGCACATCACTTCCGAGCCCTGGCTGTTGACAAAAACTTTTAACAGTTGAAATATACACTACGATAAAGTGTGGCCAGCGGGGAGAGCGATTTTCGTATTTAATATTGTTTTATCATCAATAACAACGTGGGAAGGTTATTCAAGAGTGAGAGTCAACAATGTTTCGTCCGAAACTATTTCGTCGGTTGAGCGCTGACTCTGCCGACTTGCCGCACGGGCTCGATCGGAGCCGGCGCGCCTCGCTCACGGCAGAGCAGCGGCGCCGCCTGAGCTTGCTCAGGACCCCCAGCAACCCCACACCTTTGTCTTCGGTGAGCTACAGTACCATTCTGTTTGTCCCATGCGTCAAGTTGTAAATATATAGGGCTGACCTCCGCCTTTCTACGTATGTTTTCTAATCTTACATTTCAGGTTCGCGGTTTTTCGTTTAAAAAAAAGTATAAGCCTATTTTACTTAATTATATCTCATAATATGTCATAACATATATTGCAATGCAATTGACAGAGATATCAGGTCGCAGCGGATTGGTGTTGTTGTTATTGTTATGTATATTACAGTCTTCTGGTTTTATTATTAATTAATTATAAGTAAATAATTATGTTAGATAAGATAAGATAAGCCTTTATTCGCTGACCAGAGTATTTACCAATAGTAAGATTAACAAACTGTAAATTAATAGAATTAATAGTGCGATCAGCAATCAGTTTTTATTCGGGTTGTCTTTTGACATAGGCCTCCTCTAGTTTCATCCACTTTTCCCTGTCCCGGCTTAATCTTCTTTATGCTTTTGGTAAATCGTCTTCCCATCTCTTTATTTGCCGTCTCTTTTGTACTTTTCCATTCCTCGAATACCAGCCCACGATGTCTCTTGTCCACTTTTCCCTAAAAAAAAGAATTATGTAATGGTTACAAATATATATAACGTTTGAATTTATCACTGCTGTTACACTGTGCTGCATCTCCGTGGGGGTCGGGTGGTGGCAGAAAATCAGTTTCTTTATTCAATAAGTGGAAGTTCTGACTGAGAAATCGCTTATTTTTATTCTGCGGTATTTGCATGTATAAAATCATTTGTGTATGCATAATAATTTAATATGTGTTACTGCACAATGAAATAAACATATCTCTTTATCTATACTGGTTACTAGTCTGATTATACTGATACTCTTTATCTGAGGATACTTTTGACTTGGTAACATTTGAACTTTTTACTGTTCTCCGAGGATACTTTTGACGTGAGTAACTTTTGAGTATTTTACTGTTCTCTGAGGATACTTTTGACGTGAGTAACATTTGAGTTTTTTACTGTTCTCTGAGGATACTTTTGACGTGAGTAACATTTGAGTTTTTAGGCATTCTCTATGGATACTTTTGACGTGAGTAACATTTGAGTTTTTAAGCATTCTCTATGGATACTTTTGACGTAGGTGCCAATTGGGTTTTTTAGCTTTCTCTAAGGATAATTTTTAGTAAAAATGATGCCAAAATTGCTACTATGTGGGAAAATAAAATGTGGGGTACACCGTGAACTACATTGCGTGGGAGACAGGCGGAACAGTTTTCGTACTTACGAGACGTCGAATACTGTTAATTTGTGGTCCGCTACTGTATTGTGTTCTCTCACAAGTGGGAAAGAATTGCCACGTTTGGGCATTAGTATAGTTGCTGCTGACCACAAACCTGTGTCTCCTCGTATTTATGATAAGCCTGTTAATTATATTTCACTTAAATCACTTTGACGATGTGAATGATATTCGAGATGAACATAACAAAAAATATAAAATAGTAAGCAGTACTCAGTACACAGATATAGTGCACAGACATTTCCTCCGCGGGATATCTATGGGAAATTGATTCGTTCCGTAGGGTGCCGCAGGAATTCTATGAAATGCAAAAGAGTCGTAATAAATTGTACCATGTCTGCTGACGCAATTCAAACGGTAAATTAAAAATTAAAAAGTCGTCGTATCGTTTATTTCTAGTTTTGTTTCTTCGGATTTCGTTTTTTAAATGAACCTCTCCATGTTTTAATGTCAATGTTAGAATAGTAACGTAGTAAAGTAGTAATAGACAGCAATCAGAAGACAAACGAACGGCATATACAACATAAAAAAACCAATCGCGGTCAATATGTTATTCTGGTAGACACAAATACCGTGTCACGTGTCCACATCCACGTACGCGGAGTAATTGAGAGTGATGATATACACCGATTTGTTTACAACGTTCGATTCCCGCGTTCGACAGTTTGGCAACGCTCGATGCCACCGACAGTTGTTTACACGAATGTTTTCAGAGAGATTGTGCTAATGAGCCGAAGCCAAGAACAAAGGAGCATCATGATATTGTATTTGTCTAGTCGGACGAAAATAACCAGCTTGAGATACGCAGCGGTCGCACTTTGAGATGTTTTGAAAGAGACATTATATTGTAGCTGCGAACAAAACCAATGTTAAAAGTAATTAATAAAGTAATGAACACGCAACCAAATATTTGTATAGGCTGTACATTTTAGGATTCATAGAAATAATTACGCATATGTTTTTTTTATGGAATAGGAAAGCAAAAGAGCAAGCGTGTCACCTGATGTAAAGCAATCAACGACGCCCATAGACATCCGCAACACCATAGGCAGTGCAGAAGCATTGCCGACCTTTAATGAAAGTGTCATTGTGGGTTGGGCCTTCTAAATTCAAGCACTTACCGGACGAAGCGTGGTAGCTAAGCTATCACGCAGACGCCGGTTTTCTGCGAAAGTGTGGTACTTCCCCGGGTGAACCGGCCCATTAATGCTACAGACAAATAATATGCCATTCTTGACAAAGTATGCGTTTGCAGCGTGGCTCTACCACTACAAAGTTGCTCATTCAGCGGTATTTCCGAACCGATACGGCTTTGGAACCTTCAAGAAATAAGCCGCAATATTGACGCAAAAAAGCGAAAACGCAGTACAACGCACTGTAGACATTTCTTCTTCGAGTCAGCAGACATCAGACGCTGCCAGCCCAAAACTTGGCCATTGACACCGCATCGTCTGTTACTATCATAAGGTCTGTTGAGCAGGTGACAGAGAACAGAGAGCAGGATGTCAGGTGTGCCATTGTTTGCGTGGCTCTCCCACAGTCGCACAAGGGGTTTGAGAAATCTCACTTAGTCATGGTTTCCCTACAGCGACCAGTCTCGAATATGTGTTTGAGTGTAACTATGTATTTATCGGGGTCAGCAGGTGCTGTGAATACATTTAATGCTCCATAAAGCGAACAATTGAAGTTTACGACGTGTGTCTCGGGCCCCACGTGGGTCTGATGGACGCGACGTCGCCACACGCAAATAATTTAATAGAGATGTGTCGAGCACGTGGTTCCGTCTATACAGGAGTCAATGTGTCAATTTTTGATAGTGGTAGAGCCACGCTGCAGACGAATACTTCGTCAAGAACGGCATAATATTTGTCTGTAACATGAATGGGCCGGCTCTCCCGGTTAAGTACCACACCCCCGCAGAAAACCGACGTCTGAATAGTAGCTTAGCTGCCGCGCTTCGTACGGTGAGCGGCCGAGTTCCTGAGGCCTAGCATCCTCCCCCTACCCCTTCCATAATGACACTCTTCCTCTCTTCTTGAGAGTGGTGGTGTGTGATTGGTGTTGTTAATTGTGGTAAATAATATATTCATATAATATGTTTGTTAGTAATTGCCGTTCACTAGTTAATTACATAATTTTTTAGAGACAAGCGGTGGACTGTCATGAAAAACCTTGAAAATATGTTTTTATTTTATTTGACTTATTTTACACTTAGACGTTGGTTTTCTGCGGGAGTGTGGTACTTCCCCGGCCGAGCCGGCCCATTCATGTTACAGACAAATATTATGCCATTCTTTACAAAGTATTCGTATGCAGCGTGGCTCTACCACTTTTAAATTCTTCCAGTAGAAACCACACATTATTATTTTCCTGTTTTTGTTTGCTTGTGGCGGATCTTAGCTAAGTAAAAGTTTTGACTGTCCGCATAGTAATGGATTTCCGCAAAGTGACGCCTGACTCCATTAATCAAACATATTGTACAATATAAATTTAACCCTATATAACTTACAATATAAGTTCTACGACAGGACACATCGGCAGCAAGCGAAGTTGACGGCTGAGCTGAAAAGATGCGATTTAAGTCCCACACACACACACAAAGATTTCTAGAACATATTCTTCTTTAGAACAGTAGTTGACTTAATAATATAAACGAACGCGTATCAAACGATTGTAAGCGATGTGTTCCGAAGAGAGAGATTTGCGTCAATTACTTTCCACCGTACAAGCGGTGTTTACATAAGGTCATCAACACATCTACTCAATACTCAAATGTTCTTTTTGCCATTTTTTTCTGGCAACTCATTTGAATAATTTTCTTCTTTGATTGTAATTAGCTATAATTTCAATGCAAGTATCTAGTAAATATATACGTATGTCATACACATACATATAATATAATAACATCAAGCATCTTGAAATGAACTAGTCTGCTTGTCACGTTACGTCTTAATATATTTTTTATGAGATAGGAAGGCAAACGAGCAGGCGTGTCACCTGAAGGAAAGCAATCAACGCCGCCCATAAGCGTCTGCAGTGCCATAGGCAGTGAAGAAGCATTGCCGGCCTTTAAGGAAAGTGTCATTATGGAGGGGGCTTAGCATACAACCCCCTCGGGGAGGGGGTTGTATGCTAAGCTAAGCTACCACTCAGATGCGACTTTGATGGGATATGAGAAGATAAAAATTTTCTTTGTATTTTATTCTTTCACATTCGTAGTTGCAGTTTATTGATAAATATTTGAAATTAATAACAATTTCTTCATTGTACTAAACTTTTTGAGTTGTCTTTTGTTGTATATACATACCGCCTGTTCGGTTCAGTACTACTGAGAAATTGTTGTTGCAAGAATTAAAAGATCACACCGCTCAGGACACCGCGCAGGTCTGTCAGCACCTTATCAGTGCATTTACGATATATCAGTGCGAAAGCCCCACGCCACAGCAACACGTCGTAAAGGGAGCGGCCATAGCACTCCACTATGAGGAGCTACTTCATTTTGCTGAAGTTAATCATGTTTCTAACAATCAACCCTATACACCACGTGAGTATTTAACAGAATAACTTACCTTGAAACAGCAGGCACAACCCATACGTACTAAGCATATTTGAAGTGAAAACTTCTATAACCGCGATACACGACTTTGCGAAGGGAGAATCTATGGGTTCGCGTCAGCAACATGTTAATGCTTAAGGTATATCTATAGCTATGAGTATAGCTATAAACATACTTTAAACACAGTTAACGCGCGCGCAGCTGCCTACGTACTCGCATCACGCCAGCACATTGTATATACACGATTGTATGTGTGTGTTGGACGCTTCGTGGATGGATGAAGTTTTGTGAGTCGCGTCAGCAACATGCTGTAGTAATAGCGGAATTTAATATTACAATTAGTTTGAAATTTTAAAATACAGTTTGAAGTTTTTACTTCTGTCGGCAGTCCTCGTGACTGCCTCAGATTTTATTTTTTGTCAAGTTTTCTATCGATATTAAAGCTTATACGATATTCGACTAACGGTAATTTTTGGAATATGCACTTTAATTAATATAGGATATCCGGTGGTGGAAATAGGTTTTCAAACATAAATAATAAAAAAAACCTACACAAAATATAAATTAACTTAAACAACTTTTACGAGGAAAAAAAACCGTGCAAGTTTGCGAGGTCGTCACGTCAAACACACTCTTGGGATCTAGCCACAGTATTCTGTGCCACTCGCTGAAATAGTGACGCGAGGACGCCGTTAACCTCGGGGATGATATTTTATGATGCGTTTGTTTTATAGATTATTTTGTTACCCCCACAGAAGAAAGTCCATAGTGGGGAGATCTGGCGACCCGGGTGACCAGGGGATATAGCCAAAATAGCCAGGCTTATTCATTTATCAGGGACTGCTAATTTGTTCTGCCACCGGATATTCTGTATAAACGTTTTCGCTAAATCAAGTAGTGGTGTATAAATATATAATATAATACTATTTGTTTGTTCGATGACTTTTCCCGCCAACTTACATCAGTGACGTTGTGTTTTTATTTCATTTTCATAATCTTATATTAGTATCACTTATATTGTTTAATTGTGGTGGCGTATTATATTATATACTTCGATTAAGGCGTATAAGTGATGTCATATGAAATAAATGCGTGTATCGTGACATTTTAAGTTGACTGAAAAAGTCCATAGAAAGTTTTGGTAGAATAGCCACCATTGTATCATAACGTAACGTGACATCTTGACTAGTACATTTCAAGATACTATATAATTGCATTTTATTTGCCATTGGCATAATAGTTGTAACTAATTGCCATCAAAGAAAATAAAAAAGAATCGTACAGATTATGCAAGTTGCTAGGTAAGTAGGCTCCATCAAATAGTTACGATGTCATTAATTTTAGGGCGCCGGGTGGAATTACTACTGGAAGCCGACGCCGCGACATTTTTTAATTACAACTGGTAAGCCGTTTCCTGAATTTCTATACTGTAAATATTAATGTGTACTAAGTGGTTCTACGAAGTATTTGACAACAATGTCGACTCATTTTATTAGAGGTCCACATATATATAGGTATAAGTAAGATCCAATACATGTTAAGATTTTTAATCTTATCATATTGGATCTCTTTTAGAAATAATAATAATGTTTTGTAATTGGAATCGAAAGAGAGAGAAGAAAATATATGTGAAGTATATTTCGCAGTTCTTTCTCGTTTCTTATGAAACTTTTCATAATGAAGATTCTCAAAAATAAAATAGATTTTATTACTTCAAACAAAAAACTTAAGTTGTCGAAATAAATTACTATCGATAAGGCTGAAATTTGTTTAACAATAAACTAACGTTTCCGGTGTGCAAAAATTTTAGTAAAAAAATCAAACAAAACAAAACTTTTGACTGTCCATATAGTGATGGATTTCCGCAAAGTAACGCCTGACTCCATTAATAATTAATGTACTAGCTGACCCGGCAAACTTCGTACCGCCTCAGAATCAATAATTAAAAAAAGCTTAATGATAAGTGCAGAATGTTTCAACATTAGTAAAAAAATGTGGTCAAAACTTAACAGGAACAAAGGAAATCGGTCCAGCCGTTCTCGAATTTTAGCGAGATATATATATATATATATATATATATATATACATATAGATTATTTATTATTCTGTACTCTATGACGTTAATGTAAAATTGGTTTTCATTTGTTCCCACGCTTCAGAGGCGATGGTAACAGTTCCAAAGCCAAGGTTTATCAACTTCCACAAGGGGAAGGCGGTGTTGTTGGAGGGCTACACAGTGGGCCTGAGCGTGTTGGCGCTGGCGGAAGGTTGGCAGAAGTTCAGGGGAGATTACCCCCATTTCGACCCGACGTCCGCGTGGTTCTACACGTCCGCCTACAGGTGGCTGCTGCGCCATCTCAGTCTGTGAGTTACCACGCGTCTATTTCGATGACGGTAGCGGTTAGAATTAAATTCAATCTCGCCCAGACTGCATTTTGGCATTTATATACAAAATCGAAAAGAGGGAAAAGAACAATAAATATTAAAATAGATTTGCTCCAACACAACAACAATAGCCTTATTAACATACAAATGAAATTACCCTAAAACAATCTTATAATACATATCAGTATTCAAAATACATATTAATATGAATGTAACGTATCTCTAAAAAATTAATTTTACACAAATTACAATTATTATAATTATTTTATATAAACCAACATTATTCGTACATAGTCTGCCAATAGATGGCGCCACACGACATATAAAATTAAGTTTTGTCTATTACATAACATAGTTATGTGAGTGTGTGGTTGACTGGTTCCTTGGGTGAAATTTTCGACATGATTGTTTTATGTTTCTACATACATAAGTATATGCTTTAAAGCCAAGTGAAACTCTTTGCGCGTAGGCGTATGTAAAAGAAGCCTTTGTTTCTTTATTACATCGAAAATTTACGAGCCTCAATTCATTTACTTTTGCTTTAAAATAAAAATATAACAATTTATATGTTTAATAATATATCATATGAGATATATGTTTCCAATGCTAGTCTCTGTATCAGGATACATATATGTATGACTCATGCGCTATGACAAGTGTGGTGAGTTAATCCCTTCGCTACCAACGGCACATATATGTGACGAACTATTTATCAACCCATTTAACGAATGGAATTTAATATCTATAGTCACTATCCCGGTGTCACTTATTCGTGTCGGTATATAAGATTGCTCATTTCGCTTATAAATACGCAGGTTATAAATACATCCCACAAAACTTAATAATAATTTATATCATATTTAAATAATTAACGGTTTACCTCCTGATGCCGTGGTAGCGTAAGGGTTAATGTCCGCTCCTCCAGAAATGGAGAGGCTCGTGCCCAGCATTGGGACGGATATGGGCTGCGAAAACAAACTAATAATTGTTTTAATGTTTAATTTTGCAAGCGACTGATTGATTCTTGTAATTCCGTCAGTATACCGGACTGGTTCAAAAGCGATCGCCAGTTCTACATGGACACGCAGAAGCTCTGGCGGCGGCGGTTCTACTTCGTGGAAGCGTTCATGCCGAAGTGGATGAGGCGGTTGTTGCCGCACGTGGTCGATTGGAAAATGGAGAAGAGACAGTTCAAGCAGTACCTGCGGTACGCCGAGCCCGCCTTCGCCAAGCACTACCACTACCCGGGGCCCGTCTACAGCTCCAAATGGTACTCTGAGCTCACCTCCGAGACTGTAGAGAACCTCGACATATCCGACTTCTCTGCCTATGTGAAAGAAATGGGTATCTTCTCGGAGAGTGAGAGTGCTTGAAAAACTCTAGCGACTGAATGCTACCTGCCCTTAAAGCCAACGGTCAAGAAAGAAGAGAAGATATGATTACTATATTTTGTATCAAAAAACATTGTTGTTTTCAAAGCATTTACAAATTTAGCAAAAGATTCGTTTTGCGAGAAGGAAATCACTAAATTGTTGATGATGGACGCAGACAATTTGTAGTTGCACCTTGGACCCTTGAAGTTACAATTGGCTAAAGTTACAGCAGCGATGCTTGGACCACTGCTGTAATCGATTGACTTATCATCTAAAAAATCAATTATACAAGTTTTATTAAAGCAAAAGTCTTCCATATTTACGGCACTCGTCAGATGTAGTGAACTGGCAACATTATAACTCTTACGTTCTTCACTATTTTTAACATAGAAATATATTTTTAATAATAAAAGAAAGGTATGATGTATACCGGGCTAGGTGGCGCGCCTTGAGTGAGGCCTGTGTCCAGCAGTGGACTGCCGCGGCTGATATTGATATTGATGATGAATATACAATAAAACATAGTTGATACTTTGCGGAAATCCATTATAAACATGGACAGTCAAACTTACTTTGCTACAAATCGCGAAAACCGACCAGAAAATTAATATTGTGTGTTTGTGAAGAACTGTATAGAGAATGAAATTCTAGTCTAAGTCTTGCTGAGAAACAGCCGTCAGCAAACACAAACTACCATTTTTCACCACAAACAACGCGTTTCGCCTTTTCCTATTTCGTCCTACAAAAGACAACCGTTGAGTAGTCAACATTATGTATTTAACAAAGAAAAGGTGTTTACGATAACGTCAAAATCTTATATGGGCTTTCCATTTAATAAATTTTTATATAAAATTACTCTTTATCTTTTCTTACCCAAAGATCCATTACATCATAGTGGATAAAACTCATAACAAGAAGAATCGAACCTTCGATTAAAGTTAGTTGTATTATAAAGCTTCTTATGACTGATAGCATTAGGAAATCACGTGCGATTGAAGTTGGCATTTTGTATTTTTATTATATAGGTTGTCCTCTGGCAGAATTACGTTATAGGTCGTATAATCAGTAAACGCGCGCTTACTGATTATATTCTGACAATATTGAGAGAACATCCTGCCTTCACGCCTCACACTACTAGAGTGTCCATGGAGCTTCTTCGTGATTTATTTTCTAAAAAATAATAAGTTGTTTCGACTATGGACTTTTTTCTGTGCGGGTTTTTCAAAAGTAAAATTTATGAAACTAACCCGAGGACCATCTCAGCACTGAAAATGTCGTTTGCGTCAATTCCATTACTTAATCGAGTGGCACGAAATACTACTAAAGACATGGCGGGCAACATTCATACGAAAAAATTAAAAATTAATAGTAAAAGTTAATAAATAATATTAAAACATGAATGAATATTACAATAACTGCAAAGAATATCACGTCCTTTGTAATTCATTCATTATTCACGTTTGAATATTTAATGCTGCCACTGGACACGGTATTCAAACTGCAATCAATGGCAACCACCCACTAACAGCAACCACCGCCTCCTTAATCTTTGTTTAACTCGTTTCTGAAAACACAGCCGCTTGACCAAGGCTTGACGATGCGTATGACATGGCATATATGAATAGAAGCTAGCACTAACAAAACATTTGAACGAGATTTCCTATCCTTGTCGTTAGTATGCAATACGTGACAGAGGACCAATATGTTAGCACGTAATTCGGAACACTTCACAGATTTTTCAAGAAGTGTTTTGTTTACCGTTGGCATAACAGTTTATAAGAAGAAGCCAGAACGTCACGTTGTGTACATTGAATATATTTTCATTGATTTATGTGTGTTGTGTTAAGAAGTTTACGATAACCGCAGCGTTTGCCCGCCGCCTGCATCGCGGTAACGGAAGCTTGCACGGTCGCCGATAAATATCCAGACGTGCGTGTTCTTTATTAGCGACAGCCTAGGGGGAAATGGCTGCGGTTTGGTTTCATAAAACCAGGGCGAAATTGCTTTTAATTTCTCCCTGCCTTCATCGTTATCACGAACAGCTAATGGTGTATTTTTGTTATACAGGTGTTCGGTTGTATAATTAGGTTATAGGTCGAATAATCAGTAAACGCATGCTTACTGATTATTTTCTCGAGAGGGCGAGACACTCATTTATACATTTGTACCTCGGGCGAGTCACTGATTTGAGGCTCTTTATTGTATAAGAAGACACATTTTTTTGGGGTAAGAAGGCAAACGAGTAGTCGTATCACCTGATGGAAAATAATCAACGCCGCCCATAAACATTCGCAGTGTTATAACCAGTGAAAAAGCGTTGCCGGCCTTTAAGGAAAGTGTTATTATGGGAGTGGGGGAGGGGAGGAGTTGGGCCTCCGGAGTTCAACCGCTCACCGGACTAAGCGCGGTAGCTAAGCTCCCACTCAGACGCCGGTGTTCTGCGAGAGTGTGGTACTTCCCTTGGCGAGCCGGCCCATTTATTATTACAAACCAGACGTTTGTCTGGTTTGTAATAAATGAGCTGGCTCCCCGGGTGGTAAATACAGGTTATATATTAAGTGAAATTGGTTTTATTATGAATGTATACGGTATTATAATTTTATTTCTATTGTGTTCTTTTTGTTTTCAAACTCTCCACTCTCACAGCGACAGTGATTGTCGACATGGGATTATTTTTAAAAAAACGATACAAAAATAACGGACGTCGTGTTGTTGTTATTCACTCGTCGGGTCCCGTTCTATTTTTAAGTTAACAGTAAAAATGCGTACTCGCGCAGTCATAACTGATGGCTGTTAATTTATAATTACAGTTGTAAAACATTAACGATCTCCATAATTAACACAAAAAATATATTGTTCATTAAAAATATTACGTCGTCACGGCGTTGTTAGTAACACCGATCCGGTTTGATTCGAAGATGTTATACCCTGTACAAGTTAGCTTGATCTTTTTGACAGATGTATTATAAATTTTTCTGATCGACATATTTTTGCAATGACGAACATATTATTTTTTTATTATTAATGGAGTCAGGCGTTACTTTGCGGAAATCCATCACTATATGGACAGTCAAAAGTTTTACTTAGCTAAGATTATTATAAAGTTATTGTTTTGCTTGTCGCGGATCTTAGCTAAGTAAAACTTTTGACTGTCCATATATTATTTTCTTATCCATATGATGTCCATAATGATTTTAAAAATTGTAAAAAAATACATATAACACAAAAGTTCCTAAAGATTCAAACGTTTTCTGAAAATTTTAATGCTTCAAAGTAAAATTTAAATAGGAACACTGAAAATAGAATGAAGACTGACTGACACTGTGAATAGACGCTTGTACAATGTTACATCGGTTGGACGAATGGTTCGTGTCCCATAAGTCTTAAAATTTTCGGATAACACTTGAATCTTTAGGGACTTTTGTGTTACATGTATGTTTTTAATATTCTTACAATTTTTAAAATCATTAAATTAAGAAAATGATATGTTCGTCATTGCAAAGTTATGTCGATCAGAAAAATTTACATCTGTCAAAAAGATCAAGCTAACTTGTACAGGGTGTAATGCTGGTAGCCCATTGACTTTAACATCTTTGTCGAATACTGTGACACCGATCCGTGATGCTTATTTTTTTTTTATAGGATAGGAAGGCAAACAAATAACTAAGCGTATCGCCCGATGGGAAGCAATCCACGCCACCTATAGAAATCCGCAGTGACATAAGCATTACGGCAGCGTGGCCAGCCTTTCAGAAATGTCTACGCTAGTTCTTTGAAAGTTCCAAAGGCGTTCCGTTTGCTAATGGTAGAGCCACACTGCAGACGAATACTTTGTCAAGAATGGCATATTAATTGTCTATAGCATGATTGGGCTGGCTCGCTCGGGGAAGTACCACACTCCCGCAGAAATTCAGCGTCTGAGTGGTAGCTTAGCTACCGCGCCTCGTTCCGTGAGCGCTTTAGTTCCGAAGGCCCAACTCACCACTCTCTCCCCCTTCCATAATGACACTCTGCTTAAAGGTCGGCAACGCTTCCGCAATGCCTATGGCGCTGCGAATATCTATGGGCGGCGTAGATTCCTTTCCATCAGGTGACACGCCTGCTCGTTTGCCTTCTTATCCCATAAAAAAAACCTAAGATATAAATGTACATAACATGAGAATAGATTAACTGGCTTGAATGAAATAAAAATATAGCAATAGTTATTGTTGATAAATATTAATATTTATTTATTATTGTCAATTCATTAACATAACTATGTGACCTTTTATTAATTAGTCTTATCTACAAAGTTATAATTAATTGCATGTGAACTGATAGATGGAGTGTGTTAACCTAAGATTTTTATATGTATGCATATATATGTATAAATATTATAAAACAGTTTACAATAGGTTGTTTTCTAGAATTTTCAGAGAGAAAAATCATAGCTATCTTTACCAGGGTTCTCTACTATGATAAGCATTCGTACAAATCTACTGTGACTATCTGATGGTAAAAACAGAATAAAAGAGTTGGACGTGAGTGTAGATATCAATCTACACCTTATCAAGCTTATTACCGGAGACAAAAAATCCTTTAAGATTTCTGTAAAAGTATCTGATCACTCAAAAACAGTCAGTTTGAACGCTGTACGATATTTTCTATTGGTCGTAGAGTTGTGAGACTCGGACAATTTAACGCAGTATTTTTTTCTAATATAAATATACAATAAAAAAAATTGACATCTCTGTAATTTACAGCGTTTTCGCTTTTTTCGTCGATATGTGTATATACATATACACTGTGACTCGATATACACTAAATTTGGCGAAGGATTTTTTTTTATTTTTATGAAATATTTATTAAAAATGTCCTTAATATACACCAAAAATTATACAACAAAAAATCTTGCTAATTCAAATAGACAAATCTAATCAAATTGACCAACCTTATTTGGTCGCGTAATATTTACTTACGGAAGGGATAACTATGAATGAAAACAATTTGCGCAACCTGCCGACAAAAGACGTTTTTTCTCTTTCGCACGCGCTGTTGCCATACTTATGAATACATGCGTCTCATGCATAGTAGTAAACAGATACTACGAAGATGGCGTACAAGTATTTGATGCGTTTACAGGATTTCTTTGAAGTCCCATAAAACAATATTATATAAATATTATATATGTTATAAATATTTGAATGTTACTTACTGACATACATATTTTTACAAAAATTTATTTTAGTTTTCTCGGGTAATTAAATGGTCACGGTTTATATGTATATACGTTTGAAATCAGTTGTGTATGAATAATAATTCAATATGTACTGTGTATTTAGTATGTACTGTAAATTATTATGTAATGTGTTACTGCGGAATGAAATAAACGTATCTGTCTGTCTGTATCTATGTCATCAATATTTATTTTATATTGTACGTTTAATGTAAGAGATTGCATAGGTTATTACGTCTATAAAACGAGTGGCTGGGGTGTCTCAATTGATGACGACTGCGTCATGAACAGTACGCAGTTAGCCCGGCAAGAATAATTATGCTCCGCTTGATTGGCGCGCCATTGAGACGGTTTCAACGCACTCGTCTTGTATACAGGCTGCTCTATATTTAATATTACAATTTATTGAAACTTATACATGATTAATTGGTAATCAATGTTTTAATTCTACTATATCTATAATGCTACGCTCATAAGGATGAGAGTATCATGCATTATACTAATATAATTTGCCGAAATATTTGCATACAATCAACAGCGATAGGCGTGTCGGATTACAGGGGGCGCTGGATTAGACGGAATATTACGGATCTACTGTATTGTGACCAACGATACTTGTTTGTATTGTGATGTTAGATAAATATTTGCA
Source organism: Baronia brevicornis (assembly GCA_031353405.1). Lineage (NCBI taxonomy): Eukaryota > Metazoa > Arthropoda > Insecta > Lepidoptera > Papilionidae > Baronia > Baronia brevicornis. The sequence continues at coordinate 137,828 of JASFAT010001170.1, forward strand.
AAATCAAATTCAATTTCTTAATTTTTTACATCAGAAATTACATTTCATTTGTTGAACGCCAGTCAGATAACATTAAGCAAACTTTTCAAATTTTCAATCGATAATAAAATACTTTTTATTCATCCATTCAAATTCAAATACATCTTTTTTAACTTGTAGTAGACGACACTTAATATAAATACAGTGTAAAATAAAATAAAATTTTTCTTTGTTGACCTAAGTAGGAATTGATTTCTTTTATATTGTTTCATTGGGTTTTTGTCTCATCAGTTCGCTTTGGAAAAGTATTATAGGTCAATGTCCATGTTTCCGGAGATGGGAGGCCCGTATTTAACCGTGCAACACAGATGGGCTGTGAAAGAATTGTTTTATTTGATCTGAATTAGTGTAAGAGTTGTGCAAATTAACATCAGCCTGTATATGAAAAAACGGAATGTGGAATAATTGTCAACAATAATCGTGTGCTCACTGTCTCACAACGTAAGTGTGGTGCACGACTTGAGGGCATATCGCACTGCCCGCTAACAACGTGTGTGTGTGTGTGTGTCGGAGTGGTGTTGGACCTTTTTCAGTACCTTAGGGTGGAGTCAGTAAACATTGTTGTGGACATGTACTCGTGTAGAGTTGTCGAGTTTTTTCGCCGTCGGCGGCCGTCCATTGAAAGGGTGAGATATATTATTGTAAAGCGCTAAATGAAGATTCTTGTGTTGAATTATAATTTTAATAGTAACCGATATATTAAGGTTTAGTGATGTCTACAGTGTGGATCGAGTTGGTTATGTCTCCTCAACCCTCTAGAAGTGTAAGCATCAATGAAGAATAATTAAGCTAAGCACTTTTTAATAGATAGCACAGAGCTTAATCACGGCAGTCGGGAATTAGCATCTGAATCTGTCAGTCCAGTCGACTGCATTAAGTTTTAAGTTATTTAAATTTGTAATTCAACTTTTATAATTTAATTTTAAATAAACAAATTATCCTTTTAAAAAGGCCAAATGACGTTCCAAAAATTTGTCTAGTTACTTATGAATTGTTATGGATTTCAAATAATATAATAATAAAATAAGGTTCTTACTCAAGTAATAAAGACCAATGTACTATTACCATCAACACCCCACTCCACACACCCCATTTGTGATGAAAGTCAGTGCTCAGCATTGACCTGTAGCCTTGTAGTAGTTGTAAAGGTGTCGTATTGTAAAAGAGTCAAGTTGGTCGAACATCTCATGTGGGTCTTTCATTCTATTCTACGATAAACATATCCTAATGTTTACAATACAAGTGACATCTAATTTTGTATTCCTATTTGCTTTTGGTTTAGGTTTATGCCATAACTGTTTACGAAACTGTACTTACAAATATACAACAACGTATTATATTATCTGTAAATTACAGTAAAGTTATAAATGTATTTACTTTCTCGAGCGTGATATATTATTTAAAAAACTACCTACCTTGATTGAGTTTCATACGCATTACACTAAAGGTTAGTTAAGATCTACTACGGTGCGTTTCTCTCGTAACTTCTTTCCACGTACCACCAGTTTGTGGAACCAGCTACCCTCGGCGGTCTTTCCGAACCGATACGACATTGGAACCTTCAAAAAACAAGCCTACACATACCTAAAAGGCCGACAATGCTTCCGCGACTCCTGCGGTGTCACGGTTTTCTATGGGCGGCGTTGATTGCTTTCCATCAAACGACACGCTTGCTCGTTTGCCCTCTTATACCATAAAAAAAAAAGTTCGCATACGAACCAGATCCACCGACACAGCACTTCAACTATTGGGGACTGGACATAGGGGGAGCCTATGTCCAAGGATCTCTACCTAGCCCAATCTTCGGCTTCATGCATCCTGTTTTTGCCAGTCGCCCTACGCAGATCGTTGGACCATCTAGACGGGGGGAGGCCTGCAATATGTTCTCCAAGATGCGGACTTCACTCCAGCGGTTGTCGGATCTCCGACAAATGTGGCCAGCCCATTGCAACTTCAGTTTGCTAATTCGGAAGTCAATGTTGGTGAATTTGGTTCTCTGGCGGATTTCTTCATTTTTAATTACATCGACCAGAGAAATGCCAAGCGTAGCTCTTTCTATAGCTCTCTGAGCGACTCTGAGTATGTGAAGCAGGCAGATAAGCTCCCAACGCTATTGTTAAAAATATTTATTATTGGAGCGGCATGCCGTCCGTTGCGGTCTGTTAGTTTGTATTATACAAATAACCAACATGCCGCAAACTTCCGGAGCAGCTGGATTTTTTTCTAAATTATCATCTATTTAATACTTTGACTATCACTGTATGAGTACATGCGCGCTGCGGGCGAGGAAACCATTCATCAGCCCGTCACGAATGTCAAAAAATATCACACATACAAAAAACAAACATTGTTTATTTAATATTATCTTTCGCATTGTTATTGAATGCTCATGTAACCTCTATTTAAATGTAAATCAACTTTGTACAATCCCAAGATTATATATTAAACAATAATTTAAATACACCGATATTGTTTTATATCACAATAAGAATATGTTTATATTTTTTATACAAATAATAGTTATTAATTATAGCCGTTACTTTACGAAAATCTATCACTATATGGACAGACACTTTTCGGTGGTCTTCCGTAGAGTCTACTATACCTGTGGGTGCCTCGTGTTGGGGCGAAACACGTGTCGTTTGCAAGGTGGAAAAGTGGTAGTGTGTGTTTGGTGTTGTGTATAGTGATTGGTGGGTGGAGAATTGATGGTCGATTTTCGGTAAGTTTTTGGTTTAAGTTCCAAATAAGTCGACTTCATCCAGCAGAAAAACACACATTATTAATTTTCTGTTATTGTTTTGTTTGTCACGGACCTTAGCTTAGTAAAAACTTTTGACAAATAATAGTGTTCCCTAAAAAATAATGTTAAAAAACAGAAAAGGTTTTAGAGTGTAAGGAATACAAGGGTATTGTATGTTTGTCAAGCCTCCTTGTATATTCCCCGTGTATGTCAATCAATCGGGGACATCTACAACCCCTGCAGGAGTGTAGGAGCGAGCTTCGAGGATGTCGAGGATTCTCTGTAAATCCACTTCCTCTAGTAAAAAAAAAACAACTTATATTATATATACATATTATTATTTGTTATTTTGTTGTTATTTTAACACAATTTGTAATTATTCTACTTTTGTTTGCCTAAGTAAAAATGTTGACTGTTCACATAATAATCGATTTCTGCAAAGTTACGCCTGACTTATTCACACAAAACTTTCACGCTTTTTAAGAGCAGAAGAAAATATAAATTTCCCACATTACGGCATTCAAGAGATGAGATGATTTCAGAAATGGGCTGCAGCCTCACGAATCCGCTAAACTAGCTTGGCTGTGGTATACATCAAGCGGCGCATGATGAGTTTTCTTTGGTATACAATGATTTTTTTAAAGATTAGTCAAGATGAAAAAGGGTAGTAATTTTTATGAAGGTGTATTTTCGTTTCTAAGAATTTAACTGTTTTCTTAGAAAATAAAATGCAAGCTGCAAACATCGATAGCGACAAACTATGTTGTTAGTAATGTTTACAGCTTGAGAAACTTCAAAGCGTTTTATGTACAGGATGTCCGGTGGGTGAATTAGGTCTTCAAACATAAATAATAAAAAAACTACAAAGCATATAAATAAAATTCAATAAGTTTTTTTTTTTTGATGACAATTAGTTACTACTATTGTACTAGTGTCAAGAAAAATACAATAACATGAAATCTCTTGAAATGTAACTAGTTAGTTTATCACGTTTCGTCTTGATAAAATGGTGGCTATTCTACTAAACTTTCTATGGAATTTTTCAGTCAAAAAGTTACGATATACACATTTGTTTCATATTACTTTACTTACACGCCTTAATCGAACTACATTGCAAAATATGTCACCACAATTAAACAATATAACTAATAACAAGAATATAAAATTATGAGAATGAAATAAAAACATAACGTCACTGATGTAAATTGGCGGGATAAATCCTTCAATAACTTTTAAAAAGAAGAGAAATGAGAATTTTATTTTTTTTAAATATATACTTCATCTATGTGCTGACCGCTATTTTGGGCACACTCTTATAATCTAGTCACAGTATTCTGTGCGACTCGCTTAAGTAGTGACGTCGGGATTCACTTAATCTCCCGGAAGACTTTTTTTAATGCTGACTTGGGCGTTGGGATTGTTTCATAGAATTTACTTTTGAGGTAGCCCCATAGAAACAAGTTCATAAGGGTATAATCCGGTGACCTGGATGGCCTGGGGGTATTGCCGAAACGGCTCATTAATTTGCTAGGTAAGAAATCCCTAAAGAAGCCCTATGGTCTCTAGTAGTGTGACCTTGTCGCCGTCTTGTTGAAATCATGGCGTTAAGTGAATGCAGAATGTTCTCTCAATATTAACAGAAGATAATTCGTAAGCTCTCAGTAATCTCTCTCTCTGAGTCCTAAGCCTCTGCCCCTGGTGGAGCATAGGGTAAACACGACGTTTTTCGATCTTGATCTGTCATCTTCTGCACTTCAGCCGTCACAGACCGCCGTCAACTTTGTTTTGGGCGCCCACGTTTTCTTTTGCTCTGCGGATTTCATTCGAAGGCTTATTTCGGGATATGACTGGCGTGGCGCCGGAGAGTATACCCTATCCTCCTTCATTTTCGTCGAAGTATCTGGACATCTATTGAGTCCTCTTTGCTGATTCTCCACAGCTCTTCGTTGGAGACCATGTTATTTATCAGTAAGCATACGTTTACTGATTAATGGACCTAGAACCTAATTCTGCCACCAGGCCCTACGTAACGATGACTACTAGACGTAAAGATGATGGGATGTGGAGATTCTGAAGAGTTCACCGGAAGACGTTAGTCATACGCTCCGGATATTAACCCTTGCCATTCCTTTGTCGAGTGTGGCTCAACATTATATTTCTTGCACCAAATCCTATGTCGAGACAGACTCGACATTATAGTAACAAAATTTTTAAAAATTATTTAAATTATCAAATATATTTTTTTTTATTAATTATTATCTTATATTAATACTTAATATATCTCATTCTGAATATTTCGAATACGCAAAATTCATATATTTCGTCAAGTTTCACCTTTTAGGTAATTTTTAAAATCATTTTTTTTATGGCATAGGAAGGCAAACGAGCAGGTGTGTCCCTGATGGAAAGCAACCAACGCCGCCCATAGACATCCGCAATACCATAGGCAGTGCGGAAGCGTTGCCGACCTTAAAGGAAAGTCAAATTATGGGAGTGGGAGTGGGAGGAGGAGATTGGTTTGAGGTTTTGTTGGGAGATTTTTACAATAATAAAATCATATTATTGTAAACCTTGTAAATACACTACGCAGTTATTTGTTTGCGATGTATGTAAGCACCTGCGTCACAATGGAAGGGGGCGAACTATCGATGGCTCTAATTAGAGATTTTTGTTCGCCATTACAAAAACAGGGCCCATTGTCCTCGAGTGACACCAACCAGCGCTTAGATGGAAAAACTCATTTTATTTTTTCACATAAGAAACATAAGGGCTGTATAGTGTGTTCTGATCGGAAAATACAGGGAGGGAGAAAAGAGGCCACATTCTATTGCGAAACTTGTAATAGGAAAGTTTTTTTTTATTGAAACTACTTTTATATCTTTATCGTAAATTAGTTAAGGAGTTAGTAATTAAATTAAAGAAAATTAGGAGTTCAATGGGTTAAAAGATATATAGTTGTATATATCGGACCGTTTGGTTTTTAATTTCTTTTAAAAGAAAATTTATGTATTTGATATGGTAACCGAATCTCTCAAATAATTTGTTTTGCTGTAAGTCTTCTCCTGCGGAATATTCTACCATCGAAAAATTCGCAATAAAGACAAGTTTGATTGTTACTGTCTCAATTCGAGACGATCTAGATCTGTTTTTCCTACAATTTCTTTCCATTAAATACAATCCATTTTATTTGGAAATACCGCTGAAGACAGTAGGTTTGAGTAAAAACTATTATAAGATAATTACACCCCATGTAGATTTTTAATTTCTTGTGATTATATCATATCACAGCCCACGTATGTCGCCCTACTGAGCACGGTTCTCCCCATTTCTGAAGGAACGGACATAAATCCACCATGCTTGTCCAATGTGGATTGGCGGGGTATCCAGACTCAGAATAAATATCTGTAGACCATATATATATTTATCTCGATGCAGGGATCGAACCCGCGACCATGGACTTTGTAGGCGGGAGCCCCGCCACTGAACTAATTGGTCGTCTTTATTTATATTATTATTATTATAAGTAATATTAATTATTTTCGTGTTAAAAATGAATCTATTTCTATTTGTGTTTCTATATCACTCTTCCCCAACGTTCCCCACGTCGGCTACCCACGCGTGGGCGAGCTGAATCTCATTTATTTCACTCGCTTCGCGAACGTTAGTAACTGGGCGTTTATATTTTCAAAGAACGATAAAGATAAACAAGAAGTGGCCTTAATTAACTATAAAACGGAAGTTAAAACAAAACAATGGTTCCCCCGTGCGTTAGTCTTGTTTGAAATGAAATTTAACGTATTATTCGACGGAGAAATGTACGTACGTTGAGAGGATGGATGAAAGATGACTGTTAAATTTATGTTGCGGATGTGGATGGAAGGGTCGGTAGGGGAAGACCACGGAAAACATATCTTGACCAAATAGTTTTAGTTCTTATAAAAGACCAGGTCGAGGGTACGCTCTTTCTTGTATGAAAAAAGTGGATGAAGCAAAGAAAGTGTGCCGAGATCGTAGCAGATGGAGATTTATGGTCTCTACCTATCCCTACGAGATACAGGCGTAATGAAATGTATGTATGTATGTATGTATGAAACGAACCGCTGGGTACACCAGTTTAATTATTCTAACACAGGTGTTTTTGTATTTTTAAAGAAACAACAAAAAAGTAAAATTGATGTCACGGTTACGAAAAAAAACTGCTCGTAACATTATTTACTACGAGGAAAATCTCAGAAGCGTTATCGGCCAGGGTCAGTGCGTTACACAATTTAAAAAAAAAGAATAAAAAAAAAGAAAACGTCACTCGGACTTTTCCCGCCAAATTTCATCCATAACATTATATTTTTATTTCATTTTCATAATCTTATATTATTATCAATGATATTGTTTAATTGTGGTGGCGTATTATACAATATAGTTCGATTAAGGCGTATAAGTGAAGTGATATGAAATAAATGCGTGTATCGTAACTTTTTAAGTTGACTGAAAAAGTTCATAGAAGGTTTTGGTAGAATAGCCACCATTTTATCAAGACGTAACGTGATAAGTTGATCGTATTTTACTTGACACTGGCACAATAGTTATAACTAATTGCCAGTAGAGAAAACAAAAGAAAAATAAAGGCGTGTCGTTCGCGCGGCGCTAATCTCTTCCACTGATCCAATTTTAAATGTCAGCCAGATAATTGTGCAACAGCCGATGGGTGCCAACGCACGGGGCACCGGCAGACCTGTCTCTGAACTCCGTCTGTCGGTCAGTTCTCGCCCTCTGCTCCAGCGGGTGCGAGCGCGTCCCGCCGACGCCTGACGCGGCGCCAATAGCCCGCGAACGTGTTAAGAACGTGCTAACCCTATCCACGTGTGTCACGAACGAGTTTCGCGGACAATTCGTTCTATATTTAAACGTCCCGATGATGGCCGCTCGGAAATAGTTTGGCGGGATAATTGTGTGCTAAGTTTGTTGAGGAACACATTGGGACACACAGTTATGGAGAGAAAGAGGTGATTGTGTCTGTGTGTTTGGGAGGGTCATCAGTATTTGGTGTTTTTTTAAATTGAAAGCTAATCTTCGCTCTTCGCTTTGTACTCGTACTACACAAATATTGTATTAACGATTGCTTTTGATCGCCAGCCGCACAGAATGGCTTTACGATGACATACATATCTATTAACAATATTTTTTTTCTATTCTTTATTACATATTACATCTCTTTAGAATAATATGTTAAAATTCAATAAAAATATTTATTCAATAAAATAAAAATACACATGATTCCCTTTAAAATCCGCTTTTGTTGTAAACAATGAAATATTAGGAAAGAAATGAGAGATATTTTTTGATACTTTTTTTTGTTTCGTCCCTAATTTACCTTATATCTATAATATAATTAATGTTTGAACAATATTAGACATTACAAAATCTGATTAACACTTTATTTTATTCAGATTTCAAATAATAATTTAATAATAAATTCAATAAAACTTCAAAAATACTTTACTATTTATATTACAATAAAAATATGTACGAGTAAATACGTACATATTATATATAATCAGTGGACTCAAATAGTTCTATTTCACGAATATGTATCACAATTGCAGATTATTGTGTTATATTTAAACAATAGTATTATAGTTATAACGTAATGAAATCAATGCCACACTTATTTTTGTACATTAATATATTTTTATAATAAAATAAATAATATTTGTCGGTAGTGACTGTATTCAAAGATTCGAGTGATCTATTGACTAATAAAACTGATTTATGATCACTATTAAATAGGGGAATGAAGGGGTAATTGGCCTGATTGTTCTTATTCTTTTCTTTGATGGCAACCAGTTACAACTATTATGCCAGTGACAAGTAAAATATTTTAACATCAAATCGCTTTTAATAAAACTAGTCAACTTATCACGTTACGTCTTCATAAAAAGGTGGCCATTTTACGAAAATCTTCTATGGACTTTTTCAGTCAACTTAAAAAGTCACGATACACGCATTTATTTCATATCACTTCGCTAATACGCCTTAATCGAACTATATTTTACAAAACGCCACCACAATTGAACAATATAATAATAATATAGGATTATGAAAATGAAAAAAAAAAACACAACGTCACTGATGTAAGTTGGCGGGAAAAGTTCAGTTTTCACTTATTTGACACTTATTTCTTATATAAACTTATTTGAAAATTTTATATTAAAAATAAAGTGAAAAAATAGTTTTTAATTTCAAGTTTAAAGTAAATGGTGTATGTTTAATTTAAATTAAGGAAGCCAAGGGCAATTTTTATAAATTTTTTGATGTGTAACAGATATAACAATATTATATACGTACGTATACAGCGGCTCGGGGCATTAAATTTTCATCTAAAATAAACTTACATAACTAAAATTAGTTTATAGGAATCATGTAAAGAACAATGGCGTAAATGAACCGATGTTTTCCCGTGATAATAACATAAAACTTTCCTTATGCTCCATTAAGAACTACATAACGAGTAGTTGAGGCTTTTGCGTTACATATATTTTTTATACTAAAATTTATTAGTTATAAATATAAATAGCAAATAAATGACATAGGAATAACTTTTGATACTCATTGTGATTTTTTGAAATCTTAATCCTCACTTTTATTAGGTACTAACACCTATTATATGATTATATGAACGATTTTCTGTTGTTCAACAAAGTACATTCCATGTAACCATTGTCGTGTTATGATAATAATAATGTTCCGCCCGCAACTGTTCCGCCGGCTGAGCGCTGACTCAGCTGACGTGTCGCGCTATGGCCTCGCCAGGAGCCGGCGCGCCTCGCTGACGGCGGAGCAGCGGCGCCGCCTGAGCATGCTCAGGAGCTCCAGCATCCCCACGCCGCTGTCTCCGGTGAGCCACATTTACCACTTGGTATCCTGCCCGAGACTCTGCTGCAATCAGGTATAGTGTAGTTACCCAAATACCACGCTTGCGTCGCCTCGCCGTAACGCTTGTATTCGATGTATGTTTGTAATTGTAATTTATAAATCTTTTTGGTACACGGTGATTATACATTTAAAACAATAATCGTAATATATTTCTACTGTGAAAATATATTTCAGTTAGGTACTTAAAAAACGTGTTCGAGATCTAATTGTTAAAACCTAACTACTCTTGTTAAACATATTATATAAAATATTAACTGCTTTGGCAGACGTTGTTGCTTTTCTGGCAGTAGACGTATTTGGATAGTTCTTTTGTGATTAATAGAGTCAGGCGTTACTTTGTGGATCCACGATATGTGGAAAATCAAAATTTTTAATTTAAAAGATCCGCGATAAGCAAACAAGAGCAGAAAAATAAAAAAAATCGAAGACAATCGATTTTTTAATTTTTTTTAGGAACTTAACACAAATTTGTATTAGGAACTTAACACAAATTTGTATGAGGATCTTAACACAAATTTGTATTAGGAACTTAACACAAATTTATATGAGGATCTTAACACAAATTTGTATTAGGAACTTAATACAAATTTGTATTAGGATCTTAACACAAATTTGTATTAGGAACTTAACACAAATTTGGATTAGGATCTTAACACAAATTTGTATTAGGAACTTAACACAAATTTGTATTAGGATCTTAACACAAATTTGTATTAGGAACTTAACACAAATTTGTATTAGGATCTTAACACAAATTTGTATGAGGATCTTAACACAAATTTGTATTAGGAACTTAACACAAATTTATATGAGGATCTTAACACAAATTTGTATTAGGAACTTAATACAAATTTGTATTAGGATCTTAACACAAATTTGTATTAGGAACTTAACACAAATTTGGATTAGGATCTTAACACAAATTTGTATTAGGAACTTAACACAAATTTGTATTAGGATCTTAACACAAATTTGTATTAGGAACTTAACACAAAGTTGTATTAGGATCTTAACACAAATTTGTATTAGGAACTTAACACAAATTTGTATTAGGATCTTAACACAAATTTGTATGAGGATCTTAACACAAATTTGTATTAGGAACTTAACACAAATTTGTATTAGGATCTTAACACAAATTTGTATTAGGAACTTAACACAAATTTGTATTAGGAACTTAACACAAATTTGTATTAGAAATTTAACACAAATTTGTATTAGGATTTTAACACAAATTTGTATTAGGAATTTAACACAAATTTGTATTAGGAATTTAACACAAATTTGTATTGGGATCTTACCACAAATTTGTATTAGGGACTTAACATAAATTAAAAATATATTTTTATTTTAAATTTAGGTACAAAAGTTACTTTCAATACAAATTCAGAGCCTTATTTCGAGCCGAAATACGAGTTTTCCACCTCTGTATGATTTATCTACAAATAAATAGTATGATATTATCTATATATTATTCATGTAACATTTTTTTTTGTAAAATGAAACCCAATGTATGGAGTAGCGGAGTGCTAAAATGACCACGTATTGGTTAACTTAGTATGGGATACCTCCGCCCAGATGGAGCGATGTGCCCAGGGCAGCTGGCAATAGCTGGGTGCATGCTGAAGATCAGCTTAGGTAGTGAAGCCTACGTCCAAACGATTGCCGTTGTTAATAACGAACAGGTTATTGATATGGATATACGAACGCGTGTATACATATATTGAAAAATTGTTTCTCACAATGAAAACATATTAGAAGGAAAAGAAACATTTTAAAATAGAAGCTGTTGTTTATGTTACGTTTTGAACGTAACGTAACGTACTTATCACGCATGTAAATACAAATAATTTGGCGCTCGCAATTAAATGTTCCGCGAAGTAATTCGCTTGAGATGAATCTGACGAATGGCTCATCAAATCGCACTTCTGTCAACAGGCGTTGGCCCATAGACTAAACATTTTATCTTCGAGTTTACGTTGAGATATATCTGAAATACAACTGACAACACCTGAACATTCACACAAGATCTCACCGATCGGCTTGATTCTCTAGCGCTGCGGAGAGATGTCTCATCTCTCAGCATTTTTACCGCTTCTTTCATGGGGAGTGCTCCGAGGAATTGTTTGGAATAATTCCCACCGCCGAATTCCACAACCGCACAACTCGCCGTAAAGAAAAATTTCATCCCCACCAACTGGATGAGTGGCGATCTACTACGGTGCGTTTCTCCCGTAACTTCTTTCCACGCACCACCAGTTTGTGGAATCAGCTACCCTCGGCGGTCTTTCCGAACCGTTACGACATTGGAACCTTCAAAAAACAAGCCTATACATACCTAAAAGCCCGGCAACGCTTCCGCGACTCTTGCGGTGTCGTGGTTGTCCATGGGCGGTGTTGATTGCTTTCCATCAGGCGACACGCTTGCTCATTTGCCTTCCTATACCATAAAAAAAACAGTCGCACTTAAAGCTTCTTTGCTTGAATTTTTTTTTATTTTTTTTTTATATGAGATCAGGCAAACGAGCATGCAGGTGTCCTGGTAGTAAGCGATCACCGCCACCCATTACCATCCGCCCAGCCGGAAGCGTCATAGATGTGTTGTCGATCTTTAACGAACACATACGCTCTTTACTTGAATATCCCCATGTCATAATCACGTTAGAACACCGTAGGTGGTAAATTGTTCTACATTCCCATAGTTCGTGGCGGGAGACCGCGACCAAATTGCACGCTGGTTGACGGCCATCATCATCAAGGCATTACAGCCGCGGGTGGGCCTTAGCCTGGTCCAGTAAATTTTTCCAGTTGGAGCTTCGTTTAGCTTTTTCCCTCCAGCCCCTCACACCGATTGCTTTTAAATCGTCCTCGACTCCATCTAGCCATCTGAGCTTAGAGCTTCCGCGGCTTCTACGGCCATCTGGTTTGCCGTCGAGTAGGCGTTTGGGTACTCTTGCTTCGTCCATCCGTACAACGAAGGCGTCCAATTTTAATGGTTTTGATCGCCGTAATGAATTCGATACAGTAGGCAGAGAGATGATACGTCTCTGCGTACAAATAAGAAATCGATCCTATCGGAAATCCTGAAGTCTTTGACGATTCTGGACGCTCTCCGTTATTTTTGGCTTATGTCGTCTAAATGGACACCCATGAAAACAAGTGATGAATAAATCTGAGATAGATTTGGAAGGAACCATTTGTCGACTGTCCACTGTTCCTGACCACAGAGCTATTGAAGCTGATTACCACTACCATAAAGAGGTTTACCAACAGAGACTCATGAATATGGCCGTAGTTGAGATAATTGATGGAGTACTTTTTTCTTTTTTTTCTTTTGCATACCATCAAAGGAAGAAAATTGCTTACCTGAGTCATATCATGAGACATGATAGGTACAAATTGCTGCAACTGATCATGATGGGACAAGTCACGGCCTGTCCCCCCTCCCTTTCCCTCTCCCTTCACCTTCTTCTTCCCCTCTCCCTTTTGGGATGAAAAGTTTCATTATGAGAGTCCCCACTCTCATAATGAAATTTTCCATACGTCTCGGCAACGCTTCTGTACTGCCTGGGCGCTGTGGACATCTATGGGCGGCTTTGGTTGCTTTCTATCATGTAACACGCCTGCTCGTTTGCCTTTTAATGCCATAAAAAATTGGTCGGAGAAGGAAATCTAAGCAACGTAATATCAGGTAGTGGACCGGGATAGCGAGTGTTCCAGAACTGTTTCACCTCGCGAAGGAGGAGGATAGTTGTGCTAAATTGGTTGCCAACCTTCGCAAGTCGGAGAGGCACTATTAGAAGAAGAATAATTGTTCTGATGATAATATTGTCTTTGGCCTTTGTGGAAAGCGGAGCCTTTGAAATTTAATAGACCTTTCAAAATAATCTTGATTGAATAAACATATCCAATTAGAATCCGAACGCTTTGAAACTCAAGACAAAGTTCAGTCCTGTAATTCAATTTGGACTCACCCTTCAACCTTTTGTAGATTAAGGATATGGTAATCAAATGGGCATGTTTTGATTACGTTAAATCTATATTTAACAGGGAGAAATTCTCATTATAGTTATATTATTATAGTTAGCATTATAGTATTTTAGAGCTACGGTGGTAGAGCCATGACGCGGGCGTATATACTTTGTATGGCAGAAATGGTATATTATATACAATTCTGCGGGAGTGTGAAACTTCCCCGGGCGAGCCGGCCCATTCATGCTACAGGCAAATAATATGCCATTCTTGACAAAGTATTCGTCTGCAGCGTGGCTCTACCATTTCTTAACTGCCACTGATTATTTATTGACAATATCGTGCTTTCACTTCACATACATGGTTTCAACAAGATGGCACCTCACACTGCTAGAGAGAACATATAGCTTTCTAAGTGATTTGTTTCCTAACGAACAACGGATCTTAACCCTATGGACTTTTTATAGGGGTGCCTCAAAAATAAAGTTTACACAACAAACCCGAACACCATCTCAGCACTAAAAAGATATCGTCCGCGAGGTTAACGGCATCTCGACGTCACTAGTTCAGCGAGCGGCTCAGAATACTGTGGCTAGATCCCAAGAGTGTGTCCGATGTGGCGGACAACATTTTGTCATGAAACGCAGACTTCTCTTCGTAAAAGTTATTGAATTTTATCTATGTCATTTGTACTTTACGTAATTCTGCCATCGGACATCCAATTAGGTAATATGATCAATATAAAACAACTAGCTTTTGCCTGCGGCTTCGCTCGCGTGGAATTTGGTCTGCCACATTAAGTTTCGTTACAGATCATTTTAAATAAATATATGTTTTTTTTTATTTAATTTATGGTTCAAAATTTTGGTCATAGTGGCTTCCACATAAAAAGTAGATATATACTGTCGCGAACTTTTATTTAGAACTATTCAAGACCAACAATCCTACGGTACATCATCTTTGTGTAACTCCAATGGTTTAGGCAGCGTACGCCAAGATAGCTCTTAGAGGCCAGATTTTTTTCCGACTTAATTGACATGTATCGTTATATTACGACCTTTATTAATTACATAAAATCATTACAAATTGTAGTCTATATGTTATTCCGATGTATAACCTATATTACTGTAAAGTTTCATCCAAATCCGTCGAGTAGTTTTTTCGTGAAAGAATAACAAACATACATCCATACTCACATACTTTCGCATTTATAATATTATAGTAGGATACAAGTGTGATATAGTGATAGAAAATGGATATGTCACCTACTTTAAAGAGATTCATGTGTGAAACTGTGATGTACGTACACAGAGGCCTTAGATGTGGGGACGTAGGTTCACGGACTGGCCCCGTTTGGAATGTAACACGCGGTGCGATCCGGGAAGCCATACCTGAACACAACACCTTCCTCGGTACTACACCGAAGATATAGGTCTTCGTAAAATCCAAGGCGATGATAGGCTGTTCAGTATCGAGGCAGATTAACCCTACTAGGGAAATAATGGAATTAGGTGACCGGGGACAAGAAAACCTGTTTCTTTCTGGACAGACTGGTCAATTTATGACTTGATTAAAGATACAACATTATTATATAAATAACTTCTTTCCAGTGCTGGAGTTTCCTGCAGCTTTAAAAAACAAGCCTACCTATACTTACTCAGAGACCAGCAACGGTTCTGCAATGTTGGTCTTTGAGTAAATATGGGTAGACTGTCTATGGCGTTGATTGTTTTGTATCAGATGTCACGCCTGTTCATTTATATATATATATATATATATATATATATATATATATATATATATATATATATATATATATATATATATATATATATATATATATATATATATATATATATATATATATATATATATATATATATATATATATATATATATATATATATATATATATATATATATATATATATATATATATATATATATATATATATATATATATATATATAGTATATATATATATATATATATATATATATATATATATATATATATATATTAGGAAGGAAATTACGAAGAACCTCAGTAAGCGTGCCTATACATATTATTCGACCTATAACTTGTTCTGCCATGGGACACCCTATGTCTACTTGATACCCTGCCAGCTAGTTGTATTACTTATTCCTTTTAAATTGACTCTGTTATTCCCTGGTATTGTAATCTAGGCTTAAAAGTATTTAAAGACGGACATATTCCCGCTACCGAATTTCGCAACTACACCACTCGCTGTAAAGAAAAGTTTCATCACCACCACCTGGATGGAGTGACGATCTACTTTGGTGCGCTTTTCTCGATACTCCTTTCCACGCACCACCACTCTGTGGAACCAGCTACCTTCGACGGTCTTTCCGAACCGATACGATATTGGCACCTTCAAAAAACTAGCATATACATACCTAAATGGCCGACAACGCTTCCGTGACTCGCGGTGTCGCGGTTGTGTATGGGCGGCGTTGATTGCTTTCCATCAGGCGACACGCTTGCTCGTTTGCCCTCCTATCCCATAAAAAAAAGACGCTGAAGTGATCGCCACATTGTATTTTTTTAGTTGCTTGCGTATATATTATAGCACTGTACTATCTATTGTTTGTTTCTCGAACAATTTGAAATCATCCGCATTGCTGTTTACAATTTGTTGATTGATATTGCTTTCCTTGTAAATCCATTATCCCAAATTAAAGACGCGCTGTTGTTTGATATGGTGCCATAAACAAACAGCGTAAGTGGCAGCCGGTGGTTCCGTTGGTAGGGACCGTATCTTTCATTGGACTATTGATGTGAACCATTTTCTAGCACAAGCATTATTAGTTTAATTGAAATGGTTAACAAGAAAAGTATTTGGACAGTTAGAACTTTTAACTTTTAACAATAGAAAATTAATAATGTGTCTTTTCCTGCTGGATGAAGTGGATTTACAGGGAACTCTCCACCTACCAACCACTATACACAACATATATATGGACAGTCAAAAGTTTTACTTAGCTAAGCATCTTAGCTAAGTAAAACTTTTGACTGTCCATATAGTGATGCATTTCCGCAAAGTAACGCCTGACTCCATTAATAACACTATACACAACACTAAATACACACTACCACTTTTCCACCTTGCAAACGACACGTGTTTCGCCTCAACACGAGGCATCATCAGGGTACACTCTACGGAAGACAACCGTTAAGTAAGTAAAGTAAGGCATTGACCATGGAGGCCATCGGAGATCGGTGCGTCCAGATTTCCTTTATTTGACATGTTCAGAAATGGTAGAGCCACGCTGCAGAGGAATACTTTCTCAAGAATGGCATATTATTTGTCTGTAGCATGAAAGGTCGACTCGCCCGGGGAAGTACCACACTCCTGCAGAAATCCGGCGTCTGAGTGCGTACTGCGCTTCGTCCGGTGAGCGGTTGAGCTCCGGAGGTCCAACGATGTATTCCATTTGTGTGGTATGCCCTTTTTGGATCTCGGCCCATAGGGTCCCTCTTAGGACACCTAGGGTCATTAAGTAGTGTACTTGCTCCTCGATCTTGAAACTATGCTGACATGATAGAGATATCGGTTGCACGGCAGGAGTAGAGTTGGCTAGATTTTACCTTTATACTTTTGACGCGCAGTATATTTCCTAATACAATCACAATTTATCAAAATATTATCGCTTGCTGTTTTAAAAATCACAAAGCCTTTTTAAATCAAGATAATTAAATATAGCTATTGTATGATTCGCGCGTGAAGAGTGCGAAATGAAATTACTGTTATTTTGGTGTACAGAAATAAAGCAAGTCTCACATGGAGTTATGTCGATGAAATAAAATTGTTAACTTTGCGACGTAGATTAATAATTATTTTATATTTTACACTGTGCAAATATTGTGCCAGCCGTACTGATACGGCAACGAGGATTCTTAAGGGAGTTTTATCTTCAATATAGTGAAACTCTTCCAAGTGAAGTTTAATGAATCACTTCACATTTTATATTCAATATTAATTTCTTATGCCAGAAAAGGTGACATTTTTTTTATGGGATGGAGAGCAAACGAGCAGGCGTGTCACTTGATGGAAAGCAATCAGCGCCGCCGATAGACATCCGCAGTTGGGCCTCCGGAACTCAGACCGCTCACCGTACGAAGCGCGGTAGCTAAGCGTCTGAGTGGTACTCAGACGCCGGTTTTCTACGGGAGTGTGGTACTTCCCCGGGCGAGCCGGCCCATTTATGCTACAGACAAATAATATGCCATTCTTGACCAAAGTATTCGTCTGCAGCGGGGTCCTACCACTTATAAACATGACATGTTCCTTAAAAGACGTTAGTCTATCGAATCTTGTTTTTATATGAAACAATTTATTTCCTTCTATTTTAAAGTACTAATGTAAAACAAGTAAAATGGTTTTATTATATTTAATTAAAAAGTTTTATTACATTAGCTATAGTGACTCATAGCATAACTGCTAGAATAAACTGGTATGTGGTAGCCTTCGCAACTGTCTACTTAATCATTGGTTTGAAATTGGCTGATGATGGTGATAGATCAACGTACATACATACATACATATTACCACGCGTCTTTCCCGAAGGGGACATCAGAGACATTTATCAATGTATGACTATAGTACCTTGTAGTTAATGTTAAGACGGCGTCTAGCTTCGTCTAGAGGGAACGTCTGAACGCAACCAAGCGTTCCCTCTAGACGAACTTAACAAAAACAATTTTTTTTTTAAAATATGTGCTTTCGTAATAAGTGCGTATCTTACAAAGGGATAAATAAATAAATGAACAAAGGACGAAATTTCAAACTAGTCCGCCATCTGATGCGGGGCGGCATGTAAGCCTCGCTTTACCGCGCGCTGCCCTACGCACGGCGCGGCGATAACATCAGCGATCAGCGAGACAAGCGCTATTTATACAGCCATCTCTCGAGATAATGGCGACCTTGTGTCGCGTTGCGACTGTCCAAACATATATCATACGGTCGCCGGTCGCGCGTCACGCCGCCGCGCCGGCTCGACCCGGACGATTCGCCAGTCGGTGCGGGTGAGTGAGTTATTGTACGCTCTGCTCAGCTGTTCACTGAGGAGTGTGGACTAGAGCTGCTCGATTTACATCGATATAAGGCATTCGATATATCATATGTATCCGATACATCGGTTAAGTCGATATTTTAAGATTTATAGATGTACTTTTTTTTCAATGCATCGTAATTGCAAAATGTTTTAAGTTTAAATAAACAAATCGATAAAGCGATCGCTTCGTAATATCTTTGGCAGCCGATAGATCACAAAATTATTGTTATTCTTCTTTTTTTATATTTCTTATTTTTTTTAAATTTAATTTTATCTTTTTTCAATTTTATAATATTTTATTATTACATAAGTAACCCTATTGTCAAAATGTAGCCATGCTGTGCGCAAATTTAAAAGTTTTAGTCTGGGCGTTATTAAGTTTATATAATATCGTATTCTTTAAGATTGTAACTTGTTTTTGTGCCTAATAATTAAAATAAAATCCATTGTTTGGATTGCTTCATGCCGTGTGCATTTTTATTGTATTAACTACCTGTAATAAAAAAATTAAAATAAAAATAAATTTTAGATTGCGTCTCATTTTTCTGATCTCATATCTTATCTTATTTTTTTTGCTATTACAATCTGTTCTCATTCTTAAATTAATCGATGTTTTCGAATCGAAAAACATCGATGAATCTTTTCCAATTGATGCATCGCAAAAACATCGATATGTATTTCAAATGAACAGTCCTAGTTAGGGAACTACTAACAGATATTTCGTGACTACTTGTCGGGAGGTCGTGTGTTATGAGTCAAATAAGATTTATTGTTTGTTCCGAGTAACAGCTCAGCTGATAAGACTCAGGGGTCAGGCTTACGATCTGCTCGTCGTGAGTTCTTAACTTCCATTGTTATATCGATGTGAACCATTTCGTAGCACAACTATTATAAGCTTAGTTAGAATGGTTAACTATAATTCTAAAAAAATGCTAATTTCTTTTTAACTAAGAAAAACACGTCAATAAATTTCGAATCCTACACGAAAAAACTAGATAATAAACTGTCTAAGCATCTCTCTATTTCTTTCTTGCAAAAAATAATTCAGATGAAATGGTGGCAAGCTGCCCGTTTTTGAATGGATTGTGTTAAAAAAGATCTTCGGCCCAATTAGGGAGAGAGATGATACACACCGGTGGATAATGAACCATTGTGCGATTTTGCAAAGTACAAAAATTATGTTGGGCGTGTCGTGTGGAACAAATGAACGTCGCCATAGCACTCAAGACGAGGACCAAATGGAATCCAGAGCAGAAAAGGGCACGCGGAAGACTGAGGGAGAGATGGATTTACTGTATTGAAGATGATACGATGGCAATGGGAAGACCTAGATTCCAAAGCCTAGGTCTTTTTTATTTTTTTCATTGTCACCATGTTCTCTTATATCAAGCTATTTCTTTCTTATATCAAGCTATTCAAAAATAGCGGTATATGGGGAAGAGTTGTGGAGGAGGATAAAATTAATTCTGGGTTGTAGTAGCAGTAGAAGAAGAAGAAATGCTGGTGCAAATGAGGACTTTTTGTTTGACAAAACTTGTTTAGCAGAAATCGAACCAGTGAACCTTAGCTTTCGCTTTCTGAACAAATTATCTATCATCATATCGTCCCTGGCGCAAACCCCTCCCCCCTAAATCCGGCGCTGTGTTTACATAACTTCTGATGCTATTTATAAGTAATCGTTTTGCAAATGCATGCACCGTGGACGCTAAGTGACAGTTTCCTGTGCTTACGAGACATCATTGTGACAAAAATAGAAACTTCTCTGGTCAGAGGGTCACACAAACAAACGATGACCAGCAATGTAACTGAATAATTGCAGGGGCTCGTCCGTCTGTGCCCCACAATGGGCTATTCTTAGCAACGTCGTGTAGGTTGGTAGTCATAAGTAGTCACTTCGTTGTTATGTTGGTAATAATGTGCCATGTGACACGTGTACAAAAGCACGTACGTTTAAAATTATTCCTCTCGCGCTACTTCTCGATGTTTTAGCCATGATTATGCGAAGAAAACATTAAATTTTTCCATAAAAACTCTGCGACGTCTAAAACGAGAATATTATAACAAATTTCATTATCCGCATTTTTGCAAAATGGATCTACAAGACAAATTTCGTTTCTTACTTTTGTTGAAGAATACTTAATTTAAAGTGGTCCTGTTCTGTTTTTAGTATACTTTGAAGCCAAAAGGATTTTTTTCTTTAATCTGATAAGCTTTGATTGAATGTTTTTTATTTACAAAAATATAACTACAAAGTTTGTCAATCAATCGGGGACGTCCACACCCCGCGCAGAGGTGTGGGATCGAGCCTCGGGGATGAACCCCACTGCTTGTGCAGCAACTCAATGGGGCAACCGCCCCCCGGTCCTAGGTGCCGCTATTCCTAGCGCCTTTTGGGCGTACTTAAACGACTTCGCGTCGTCGAGATATGGTTGAACCTATTCTTACGTTGGGTCCGTCGCTGGCCCTTTTCCCTCGCGGGAGCCCGGCGGCGATAGGAGGATTTCGCGTGGGAGTGGACGTCCCTCAGGTGGACGAGCGTGAAGGGGAGCAAAATTATTTAGATGTGGGTGTGGTCCATTGTCGGCTCGGTCGAACATCTTCCGAGCCAACTGGACCACAAACTCATGGATGCTCTCCACCCTGAGGTCCCTCGCTATTACGTCATTACGCACATAGCGAGCCGCCCCCACGATGGCACGCAGAGACAGATTCTGCTGGATCTGGACGCGTTTGCGTTGGGTTGCTGATATCAAAGACCACCAGGCCGGCGCAGCATAGGTCAGTCGGGAGCGAACGTACGCCTTATAAACCAACAGCTTGCATACGCACGGGTATGCGGGTTGATGTTAATGTAGGTCGAAGGACCGCAGGCGCGGCTTTCGCGCTATTTACCACGTGTGTTACCTGTGTGGTGAGCCGCAGCGTGCGGTCGATGCGGACTCCGAGGTATGTAATTGTGGTCTCCCAACGTACATTCTGCCCCCGAAGTCTAAGTGGTCTTGGTAGTTTACCGTGGCCGGTCACAATGGCGCATGTCTTCCCAACGTTGACAGACTTTCGCCATGTGTCCAGCCACTCGGGTAGGAAAGTTTGTATTATTGCTTTATATTTCTTTTCGTGCGAATGATGACATCGAACGGGAAACGAAGGAAACTTTTGATCTAGTTGGAAAAATTTGTTCGAACCATACTACTGCATAACAAAATCGTAAGATGGCGTTAAAGATATAAAATCCTGTATGAAACATCGAAACTAAAAACATGATGCAGACAAATAGTTATTGTGCTAACATCATTTCAGATAAACTAATAGTGAATGTCATGGTAAAGTTTTTACGTTAATTTATTTGGATAAGAACCTCTGTGAAATGTATAATATGCTTACAAAAGTGAAGTTTCATACTTGAAAATATTTATAATTAACACATATAAATACATTATTTATAAAAGCAATATTTCTGCATGAACAACATTAATATTTTCAATCTTATATTTATATGAAGAAAATTTTGAATTCGACTATGTTACAGTTGCTCTGCAGATGGCATAAAATTTTCTATTAGCTGTTAGTTGATTTAGAAGATTTTACTCACTTTATTTAGACTTCTGTGAGTAGAAACATAATTTTTGATTCGAGCAGTGTTTTTAATTTTAAATAAGTTACTACACAAAGTTTATCTTAAGATTATCTTTGCTTAGTTATAAATGGTAGTGTATATACTTTTATTTCTCTAAAATTAAGTTATCATACAAAATTTGCGTACTACTTACAGAGTATGTAATAACTGCTTTTGAAGTGACTAATTTTAAAGCTAATGAAGCTTACGTGTATTTTACGCGTATGCACTATGACGAATTATAATAAACCTAATTTGTTAAAAATGACGGCGATGTCGTTCGCCACCCGTGACGTGCTGATTCCCACGAGGGAGAGAAGCGACTAACGAAGAGCCGTTACGCTACGATGCATGTGAGAAGAAGAATGGATCAAAAGATGGATGAGTGTGGAGGAAGCAAAAAATGTGTGCTGGGATCGTAGCGGATAGAGATCTGTGGTCTCTGCCGACCCCTACGGGAAACGGAGTGACAATATGTATGTATGTATGTATTCTTTACGGAATTTCGCTAAGGTATATAATTTTTTTTCTGCTCGCAATGAGTTTACATCAGTTTTATCTCGTGTGGAATCAACCGGCAGGTTAGGAGGCTGCAAATGATTGTCGCGCCACTGCTGACCCAATTAGTTGGCTATCGACAACAAAATTGCGTTAACACGTACTACTTACATCTTCGGACGGACATATCGGCCTAGTTCCTTATACAAGTAATATATTGGATGCAGTATAGTGATCTTCCAAACCAAAAAATGGAACCTACTAGCTTACATCTTAAAATATGCGATAATGTTAGCACTAAATGAATTTGAAAAGTTTTTTTAATATGGGTTTACAAAGAGCCGAACGGAACGGACGCCTTAACATTGGACGCCTTCGTTGGGCTGGGCACGTGGTACGGATGGACGAGGCTAGAGTACCCAAACTCCTACTCGACGGCAGACTTCCATCTGGTCAAGACTTAAGCTCAGATGGCTATATGAGGTCGAGGACGACTTAAAGGCAATCAGTGTGAGGGGCTGGAGGGAAAAAGCTAAACGAAGACCAAACTGGAAAAAATTACTGAACCAGGCTAAGGCCCACCCGCCTGATGATGATGATGATTTATTGAGTTTAGCAGAATAGTTATGAAAGCAGACTGCAGCGTGCCTCTAACACTACGTAAAAGGTTTACACTAACAAATAATTCCATTTTTGTCCAGTAATTATATCAAGAAAATATTTGTCCTCTAATATTTTTTCATAAGTTAATTGGAATTTTAAAGCAATCGGATACATTTACTTTTTATGCAATGGCTCCAGATATGAACGGTGAAAATAGTACTTTGTATACTTGTATTTTATAAAAAAGAAAATAATATTATATAAAAAAAGAGAACAGTAAAATACAATTTTAAAAGTATGATTGGTAACCCTAGTAAGGTTAGGGTTCGGAGCATGTTGAAATAATTCAAGTGTTGCTAGTTTACGTAAAGAAAACCACGTAAAAGCAATTACAATTTGTATTGCTATGTTTGAACTGCCTGGCAATGCTTGGCGATAGCTTCTGCGTGCGTGAACTACGATCTTACTCCGCGCACGCTATTGGCGTGTGTACAAACGAATTTGATGGATGATCTAAATATCGGAATAAGATGTTTCCACGGCGGGTCTGGAAAAACTGTTTCGACGTCGCGCACGCCAATATAAACTTTAAACGTTTAGGAATTAGCACACAATTTACATTGATTAAATTGGAAATGTATCGCACCTTGTAAGATCCGTTCAACACTATTATATCGTTACACCAATACCTCATTTTGCGTCGTGGTTATGTTCCAAAAAAACACGACGCAAATTGAAACGACGCAAAGTGAATTAAGATTTTCTATAGCAAACCATGTAAAGATCGAAGATAGGTTCCAGGGTTACTAAAATATTACTTTTTAAAAAGAACATTGAACAAAGTAAACATTTCAAAAACAAAAATAATATAAAATTTTATTACATACATACAAAAAACAAAAAAAAACGTATTCAATTAAAATAAAATAAACTATTCAATTAATTTATAAAATCAATTAAAATTAATCACTGTCTGATGGGTCGACAGTGGCTGTTGACGTAAGTCATAAAAAATTGGTCTTAAATAAAAAAAAGCACAACACTCTTTTAAAAAAGCACAACACACTACATTACAACATACTACGTAATTGAAACTGAACTCTAAAATTAGCAAAACAAAGTGAAAATAAAACTGTATTAAAATTGCGTTGATTTTTTAGTTAGAAAGGGAATCCCCGTGTTTTGATGGCATGGCGCAATTAGAAACAAAAGTGTTGCCATCTTTTAGAAAAAAAAAGAAAATTTCAAAAAATAAATTAAAGACTTGAACCCAAAACAACGCAACCTCGAAAATCTAACGACGCACAGTGAAAATTAGTACTGATTAAGCAGCGACGCAACTTCGAAAAAACGCAAAACGAAACGACGCAAAGCGAGGTATTATTGATTTATTTAAAATGCTATCAAAAGATAAGATGTAAACTCCGTCCTAATGAAATATAATAAAACATTGGCAACATATTAAAGTTTCCGATTTCACAGTTAAAGATCTACGCCAACGTACAACATAGTAAATTTTTCGATAAAGAAAGTTCTAGAATTTAGGTATTGTGCAAAAATCAACCTCGACAAAAGATAATATTTTTACTAACGCTCCCAACATAGTTTGTAATGTCTTCTATTATTAAAATATTGTTATCTGTGTGAGGTTTTTTCATTGTTATAGCAGGGCTCTTGGATTGAGGCCGCAAGTTGTGGACTTCGACGCAGTTGTGCCAAGTCCAAAACTTGCGGGTCTCTTTTTACCGAGTTCCCGAGTTCTATTACGTATTTGTTTTATCGCTCGCCAGATTGCCTCATAGCTCGTAGAATAGAGTAGTTATAGAGTTTTGCTCTAAGAACCTCTATAGTCCGAAATTTTTTGAATAAGAGTATCTTGTAATCCGACAAATTACAAATCAAAAAATTTGATTTGAACTACGAATCATACTTTATAATTATGTACACATATAATATGAATTTGGATTTTAATAAATTAAATATCACAATGGAGAGCTAATATTTTATTATAGAAGTAACATCGTCAGTGTTATAGAACTTACAAACACGATAACGGTGGTGCGTATAAGTTACAACCTGTCTAATTATGCATTATATTAGTGAAGATTTGCCGTAAATTTTATGTACAATAAACAGTGATAAGCGTGTCGGATTACATCATCATCATCAAGGCATTACAGTCGCGGGTGGGCCTTAGCCTGGTTCAGTAAATTTTTCCAGTTGGATCTTAGTTAGGCTTTTTCTTTCCAGCCACTCACACCGATTGCTTTAAGTCGTCTTCGACTCCATCTAGCCATCTAAGCTTAGGGCTTCCGCGGCTTCTACGACCATCTGGTTTGCTGTCGTGTAGGCGTTTGGGTACTCTAGACTAGTCCATCCGTACCACGTGCCCAGCTCAACGAGGGCGTCCAATTTTAATGATTTTGATGACGTTCGGCTCATTGTACAGCTCATAAAGCTCGTGGTGGTAAAGTGTACGCTATTGCTCATTTTCGGATTGTCGGATTACAGTGGGACCGGATAAGACAGGGTCCGAATTACCACGAGTCCAATGTTTTCCAATTTTAATCTCACTTTCATATCGCATATTATATTTTTCGGGTGTGGTGTGGAGCAGCTCTAATCTATATGAATATCGCGGTACTAACTCCAGTGTTTGGTACATGTATGTAGACATACGCGGCTTCCCTGCGTTCCCTGCTATTGCATTCCTGACTCCAGGGCAGTTCGGACGTGTAGTGCTCGTTTTAAGGCTTACCACAATGCCGGACTCTGACGACAGGGGTATGCAGGTACGATTTGCACCATTTGCGTTATAGCCTATAGAATTAATTGCATATAATTTTTACATCAAATTTATTTTACCACCTTTTCAAATATAATCTTCCAAACTGAACTTATGATGTAGCAAACTGAAAAACTGTTATTTTCTATAACTTATAAAACACAATTAACGGTGAGATAGTTATTTCAATACATTTATTAGAGTATATTTGCTATATATATTTACTAATAATTTTAAATATTATCTATTTTGTCTGCATAAAATAATCGAATTTTGTGAGAAATACAAACTTTCGTAGTTTGTTTATTTGTGCGTCATTTATAATTCTCCTTTTTGCGAAGTTTAGGGTGACAATATTAAAGATTATTAACTTAACATAATAAACCAACAGTGTTTGAGAGATCAAAACTATTGTAAAGTTTGAAATTTTTAAGTTTGTGTTGAATCTAATTTATGAGGAGTATATTAAAGCTCTAAAGCAAAATTAGAACGCAGTGAAATTTATTTGTAGGGGTCGAAGAGTTGTGTGTTTCAATCAAAATTTAGGCCTGAAAACATGATTCAAAAATTAATAACTCTGATTGAGTTAAGAAGCTGATATTAAATTATATCTGTCTTCCATAAGTAGATCACGCTCCTGATTCTTTATTTACATGGCTCTCATTGTGTTGGAGTACGGATGGAAGTTTGATTTAAATGTTAATGTTGTTACGGTAAACAAACCCTTTATTGTTCACAATAATAATAAATGATACAGACGTTATGTTAATGTTAAACGACCTCAATGTTAAATTCTTAATGTTAAATGTTAGAATGCAACCAGTCGCGACGATTGCCAAAGGTGTACTAATTAGTTAATTAATGATATAATTGTAGTTTGTAATGGATCGACCACTGGACATGATTCACGTGTTCGATACCAGCATTACACCGAACACGTTGCACAGAATGGTGTATGATACTTATTTGACATCTACAAATCCAATAGAAATTTTCCCCAAAACTGGTAAATAAATTTTAAATTCTGATAACCCTGAAAAAATATAAATTCTGGTAACCCTGTTTGTAATTTAGACGTGTGTTTTTGTTTATGCTTTTCGAATTTAAAATGTTTCTATTAGTTAATAAGTTTGTTTTATTTGTAATGTGAATGTTGACTGCGAGTTCGGTTGATGTGTGTGTATGTGTTAATGTAAATACAGGAGCCGCGCACCGCCGGCGTGAATGTTTCTCGAGTAAACGTCACGTGTTTTGGATGTGTTGTGTAGAAAGCAAATACAAAAAAAAATCGGAGGCACTCATGAGGACTGCCGACAAAAATGAAAACTTAAAACTGTATTTTGAAATTTAAAATTAATTGTTATATTATATAAATTATATAAGAAAATAAAAATTACGTGTTAATAATATAATATATAAATAATATATATGATTAATGGAGTCAGGCGTTTCTTTGAGGAAATCTATTACTATGTGGATAGTTAGAACTTTTACGTTGCTAAGATCCGCGACACGCAAACAAAAACAGAAAAATAATAATGTGTGTTCCAACTCACAAGTGTTGCTGACGACCGATTTGTCTGTAAGATTTAGGTTTTCATTTTTGTCGGCAGTCCTCATGAGTGCCGCCGATTTTTTTTTGTATTTTTTATAAACATTTTTATTAAATAAATAATTTTAATATTTTAACAATATATATCTCAAGCATTAGCATGTTGCTGACGCGAAGCCATAGATTTTTTCCCTACCCAGAGTCGTGTAACGCGGCTATAGAAGTTTTAACTACAATTAAAGTCAATTTCTACTATTAACTACAATTAATTAATAAATTAATATTTTAAAAAACTGTATTAATCAAGTGTCATCTACTAAAAGTTTACAAAATGTATTTGAACTTGAGTGGTGAATAAAAGATATTGATTAATGATTCAAATCGTACGAAGCGCGGTAGCTAAGCTACCACTCAGCCGCCGGTTTTCTGCGGGAGTGTGGTACTTTCCCGGGCGAGCCGGGCCCATTCATGTTACAGACAAATAATATGCCATTCTTGACCAAGTATTCGTCTGCAGCGTGGCTCTATTAATTATTCTCTTGTACAATTAATTATAAAGGAAATAAAGAACGTTGTAATTGGGACTACAGTGTTTTAAAATCCTTGACAAATGACGAGGATCTTGGGAAAAGAGAGCAAAAGAACATATATTTAATGATTTAGAATCAATATGATTTGGTTTAACTTGTTCTACAGCGGTAGAAACCAAACTATGTATACTGCTTCAAAAGGAAACCAAAAAAATACGTCACACAAAATGTTAATCCCTCATTATCCTTTCCTCGTCATAAGTACTTGGACACAGGGAACTGGAGTAAAAGTACCATACTTATATTTAAAGACTTTGTAAAAAAGTGGTGCGCGCCGAAGTAAATTTGACCATGAAAAGGTAATAGAAAAGTATTAATGATCACGAGCTGGTGAAGGACACTTAAATGTCATTAACATCAATAAAATTGGTGCTCAGAACATGGAGAAAGAATGGATGCAATCGGAGTACCTAGACGTTTACTGGATGGAAAACCGGAGGGGTGAAGAAACAGTTGTTGAAGAGCCACGCTGCAGACGAATACTTTGTTAAGAATGGCATATTAGTATGTAGCATGAATGGGCCGGCTCTCCCGGGGAAGTACCACACTCCCGCAGTAAACCGTCGTCTGAGTGGTAGCTCAGCTTCCGCGCTTCGTTCGGTGAGCAGTTTAGTTCAGGAGGCCTAATCGCCCTCTCCTCGCTAGTCTACTACACCTGAAGCTGTCTCGTGTCGAGACCTGCGTATTTGTGATCTTAGCAGTGACTTTGACTGTCCGCCTTTAAAACTGTTTTGAGACTGTTTGTATTTGTATGTATGAAAATTTGTATGACGGGTTTTGTTTAGGTTTTCATCATCATCATCAACAACAACAGCATGCGGCAATCCAGTGCTGGACATAGGCCTCGCCCACGAAACGCCACAAAGTGATTTTAAATGTCCATCTTTTTTGTGTCTGTTTGTATTTGTACATATGAAACTTCGTGTTACGGTTTTTGTGACTGTTCCACGGTACCCTAATGTCCCAAATCGTATATTTCGCACACGCCTCTGTGTACGTCTTCAATAAAATAACAAGGCGGACGGTTTTATGGCTCCCAATAATATTATGTCTCCACTAACGTAACATTTATATCAGCGAGTGAGACGGCTTGCTGGACTGCCGCGGTGCACGCCACGCCGGGCTCAAATACGATCGTTAACTTGTTTTGATCTTCTCACAGAGCGGTGCAGTGATAGAACCAATTATTACTTATTGACTCACCAAGCATTCTAGCGTCATTCGTTTTTTCAAAGGAAGACAAACTATAGTTTGTGTATATATATAACTTTTCAAGACCAAAATAATAATAATAATATATGTTCTTTTCTTTGATGGCAATTAGTTACAACTATTATGCCAGTGTCAGGTAAAATACTATAACATCAAATCTCTTGAAATATAACTAATCAGCTTATCACGTTACGTCTTGATATAATAGTGGCTTATCTACCAAAACCTTCTATGGACTTTTTCAGTCAACTTAAAAAGTCATGATACACGCATTTATTTCATATCACTTCACTTATGCAAATTAATCTAATTATATTGTATAATAACCCACCACAATTAAACAATATAACTGATAATAAGATTATGAAAATGAAATAAAAACACAACGTCACTGATGTTAGTTGGCGGGAAAAGGCCAATAATATATTTATTGATCATTAACAAGTTTTAAATTTTATAAATATATATTTATAAAACTTAAAATTTGTTAATAATAAATATATTTTTTATTACTTAATTTATGGTTCACAATTTTGGTCATAGTGGCTTCCACATAAAAGGTAGATTCAAGACAAACAATCCTACGGTACATCATCTTTGTGTAACTCCAATGGTTTAGGCAGCGTACGCCAATATAGCTCAGAGGCCAGATTTTTTTCCGACTTAATTGACATGTCTCGTTATATTACGATCAAAATTTCATAAATTATCAGAGTAGTTATAAGAATTTGTGTATTAATTATTTGGTATTATTATATATTGTACAAACTACTTATGTATATAATTTTTTATGGGATAGGAAGGCAAACGAGCAGGCGTGTCACCTGATGGAAAGCAATCAACGCCGCCCATAGACTTCCGCAGCGCCATAGGCAGTGCGGAAGCGTTGCCGACCTTTAAGGAGAGTGTCATTATGAGGGGTGGGAATCGGAGGGGTAGAGGGAGGGGGGAGGGTGTTGGGCCTCCGGAACTCGGCCGCTCACCGTACGAAGCAAGGTGGCTAAGCTATCACTCAGACGCCGGTTTTCAAATCGACAACCGACGAAACTTGACAGAATTGTACTCGCAGACGATATTCACAATTTAATTGGTTAATTGGTGCATTAACATGTGCCCGATGTGTGCGCCGACCAAGACGCGAATGGCTGAGGTCCTGAAGCCAAGTGAGTATAGCCAAGCCGCGCCCAGAGACGCACGAGATCGAAAACTACCAATTGACCCCATCTGGAGCGGTAAGTCTCGCTTGTTACGAAAGGTACGCTATTTCCAGCAAAATGGGTCGAATTGTTTGCTAACTAATTTCCGGTGGTCTTCGTTTGGAATAATTATTATAAAGGAAATATCGAGCTATTTACAAAAGTTTATTATACAAACAGTTAAGAAAAGAACTGTTATCAAATAGGATGTGGTGTATGTATAAAAAGGTAGCAATCTTTTGCTGAAAGGGTAGGGTTAAGCAGAGACCACAGATCTCCATCTGCTACGATCCCGACACACATTCCTTGCTTCCTTCACATTCATCCATCCTTCTTCTCACGTTCATCGAAGCGAAACGGCTCTCCGTTCGTCGCTTCTCGCCCTCGTAAGATTCAAGACGACGACGACAAGAAAGGGGAAATATTTGTTAATTTGTGACTAGATGGAAGCTATGCATGGAAACATGGAGTGAAGCACGTATCAATTGATAATAACGAAAGAATTAGACAATGAAATAAAAACACAACGTCACTGATGTAAGTTGGCGGGAAAAGTCTCTACGCAGTAATCATTCTCTTGGTTTTTTAGACGGCTTCGAATTTAGTCTGATAGTTGAGTTGTCGAGATGAGATCACGTCACCTATATATACTACGAGCGTATATAGTTGAAGAGTTGTATTCACATCAATAGGTTCTATTTATCTGTACGCAGAGATGTATCATCTGTCTTCCGTACTATAGCGTGCCTGCTGTACTGCTTACGGCGACACCCGGGATCTTTAGGGGGTTTTACCTTCGAAATAATTGAAATTATTCCAAGTCTAATTAATTTTTTTTCTATTCACTGTACATTTACATTTTATTCATACTTTATTCACACTTTTCACTTTTATATCTCAATATATAAAATATAATTTCAATGTTTTGTGCCGGACGGGTGATATGTCCATCAAAAGACGTCAGTGGAACTAATGTTTTTGTATTTATAAATCAGTTCCTTTTTTAATATATTCAAATAAACAGTTATTACATCAGTGATACATTTAATTATGTATCACTACAATACTAAATTTATTATAGCGAATTTATTGAGGAGTTGTTTAATCTCCCCCCGAGCGTACAGTTCCATCATCAGACTACGCGCCACAGAAATATGTTCCATCGCCATCACCTTGATGGCTGGCCGCCCACCACCGTCCGATTTAGTCTCAGTTTCCTACCACGAAATGTACAAATATGGATTTAGCGTCTGCGGTGTTTCTACGCGAATACATAGGTGTATTCAAGAAACGAGCGTATGTGTTCACAAAAGATCTGAAAGGAGTCTATGGATGTTGGAGACGATGGAGACAAATGTTTATGGCCGTCGGTGATCACCTGGTGATCCCCTAGCCTGTTTGCCTGCTCTGTTCTATGAAAACTCGGCCGATCGACAGTAAGAGCACAAGAAATAGAAGTAGTTACTGCACTGTACTTCTGTGTTCGTAATGACCGTCGCTTGGAACGTTTCCGAAAATAATCGTAGTTGCAGTGCGGCCTCGCGCTCGCGGCGCGTGGCGAGCCGCTAATTGGCTCACAGCTGCATGCATTCGATGCAAAACAAACTCTTACGATTTACATTGTGATGAGAATGTAAATGTATTACGTTTGAAAATAACTAGTTAGAGGTACAAACTTCAAAATTTAATTGATTCGAAGATGTTAATGCTGGTAGCCTATTGGCTTTAACAGCTTTATCGAATATGGGCCCGCGGGCAAGTAAAATATATTTGGGAATCTGCGTAAATCGCAGATTCCGTCGGCACGACGCCGTGTCGGAGGTATACATGTGTGTGCCAATTTTAATTTCGTCATGAAGCTAAGTTAAACATGTAGGGGAGGATTGGACTGAAGTAACTATAGTCTCTATTAGTCCCCTAGGCCTTAAGGTCTAGGGGGTGAGAACCGATCGGGTAGTGAACCAACCGGGTAAACTTCAAATTATGATATATATTTATAAACATATGTATTTGTGTTACTATTTATATATATATGTATTTGTGTTACTGTGTATTTTAAGAAATGGTAGAGCCACGCTGCAGACGAATACTTTGTCAAGAATCGCATAGTATTTGTCTCGCCCGGAGAAGTACCACCCTCCCGCATAAAGCCGGCGTCTGAGTGGTAGCTTAGCTACTGCGCAGAGTCCGACGAGCGGCTGAGTTCCGGAGGCCCAACACCCTTCCCCTCCACATTCCATAATGTCACTTTCCTTAAAGGTCGGCAACGCTTCCGCACCGTTTATAGCGCTGCGGATGTCTATGGGCGGCGTTGATTTTTTTCTATCAGGCGATACGCTTGCTCGTTTGCCTTCCTATCTCATAAAATAAACGTATGTACATAATTTGCAGCAGGCTCCCGTCTCCATTACAATACCTGGTCCGGTCAAACCCTTCTGTGTACCACATATTCCTTATCCTGGTACCTAAAGTTTATATTTTATTCAATTTTTACTTTCATTAATAGATTAAGAAATTAATTTATAAGAGAGCGTTGTGATAATAAAAGGCATTCTAACAAAAGTTGAGAAAGGGATTCTTAGATAGTTTGGGCACATTGAAAGGATGAATTGACTTTAAATCGTTCTCGACTCCATCGATTTTGAAATTCGTACTTTTAGTGAATATTTTATTTATAACTGTTAAAAATTTTACATGTATCAAGTATTATATAATATATGTCTCGAACTTTTTAAAATGCCATTATAATTAATA
The DNA here is from genome assembly GCA_031353405.1 of Baronia brevicornis. Classification (NCBI taxonomy): domain Eukaryota; kingdom Metazoa; phylum Arthropoda; class Insecta; order Lepidoptera; family Papilionidae; genus Baronia; species Baronia brevicornis. The sequence continues at coordinate 171,393 of JASFAT010001170.1, forward strand.
TGACAGTGTTCTTATAAGAAACAAGAAATATTATAGAAAAAAAAAATTACTACACTATTTCTCTCTTTCCGTACTGCCTAGCGGTGTGGCAGCTAGAGCGACCTCATACAACTTGATCCAGTCCTGCATCCATTAGTGAGTCGGTTGCAAGCAAAATACAATTAATCTAGACAATTGAGAGAATTATGCACGTGTCCTTGGAATGCCCTTTGTATTGGAGGGAGAGATTCAATATTGAAAATAAAGATAACAGAAGGATGCTCTTTTACTTAGCTAAGATCCGCGACAAGCAAAACAATAACAGAAAATTAATAATGTGTGTTTTTCCGTTGGGTTTAGTGGATTTATTTGGAACTTAAACCAAAAACTTAAACCGAAAATCGGCCATCAACTCTCCACCCATCAACCACTATACACAACGCCAAACACACACTATCACTTTTCCATCTTGTAAACGACACGTGTTTCGCCCCAACACGAGGCATCTTCAGGTATAGTAGAATCTACGGAAGTCAACTGAAAAGAGAGAGACACTTTTACTTGTCGCGGTGGATATTGTTTTGCTTGTCGCGGATCTTAGCTAAGTAAAACTTTTGACTGTCCATATAGTGATGGATTTCCGCAAAGTAACGCCTGACTCCATTAATAATTACTTATAAATATTAATTTTACAAACAAATTTGACTAATAAATAGGAATAAGTAGATAAATAAAAATAAGAAAAGCTAAAAATAATAATTGAATATCGCAAATTAATAATTTGTTTTAAAACAACAATGGTAAGCTACATTGCGTTTAAGAAATAAAAATAAATAGTGTTCTGAATGAAAAAATGTTTGTACTTTGTACATACACTGCAAATATTTATTATAATATATTATTTTATCAGCCACACAGCGTAGATGCCATTAGAAAGTGCTGACAGACACAGGTCAAGTCAGCCCTGCCAGTAGGAAAGACGTGCCGTTTCTATTATGAATATATTATTATAGTTATAATTTAATATTATAGTTATAATTATAGTTTCTTTTTATTTACAAATTAACATTTATTACACTGGCACTAAATTTAAAAAATATTTTCCAGAAATCAATTGCAATAAAAATAAAAATTATCCAGTAATTTTTTGTTTTGCGGACCATTTGGTACCCCTTTGTGACCCCCGCTACGCCACTGAGGCCTCCTTCTATCTTTCGAACCTTTTTCGTTTGATGCCTGCCTCATTCAGTGCTCTCCGGCTAGGCCAGGGATTATTCCGTCTGCCCACCTTTCTCTGGGACTTCGTCTCCCTCGTTTGCCGCTTGGACTTGCCCATTTAGTGACCAGTTACTGCGCGCAACGAACTATTTTAAAACCGATTGGCTGTTTAAATAATCCATCCTAATCATATTTGTGTTCGGCGCTCGCGTGACGTGCAACAGAAACCTCAACATCGGCGCGAGCGAGGCCGCAGTGTATTTGTAAACAGTGCATTTTGAGTGCGTCTGCACTCACCAAAAACAATTTAAGAATCATACGCGCTCATCGTACTCTGTAGCTTTCCAACAAAACCGGTTTTTTAAGCATAAAAAAATGAACTTCAACAATTTAAGATGATTAATGGAGTCAGGCGGAACTTTTACTTAGCCAAGATCCGCGACAAGCAAACAAAAACAGAAAAATAATGATGTGTGTTTTCTAAAGGAAGAAGTGGAATTATGTGGTACTTAAACTATATAAATATACACATACTGTATAAAATATACACATGCATATATATAATATATAGTATATTTATACATAATATCTTGTTCAAATTTTCGATCGTTAATAAATTACTTTTTTATTCATTCGATCAAGTTCAAATACATTTTTTGAACCTGTACTGGAAGATACTTGATGTTAATACAGTTCTTTCAAATATAACTTCATTAATTAATTCTAATACATTCGTTAATTAATTTTAGTTTTACATTCTCTTTAATATAAGATATTTAGCAGGATATAGATTAATACCGTCAAAATAAATACCGTCAGTGGCTAAGGGTGTAGATCGCTGGAAAAAAGTGTCTTTTTCCGATTCTGTTTTTATTCTGGGTTCTAGTCTGAGTCATGGAGAGAACAAAATGGAAAGTGAAACATGTGAATAATAAGTGAGAGAGATGGAAGAGTACGTGTGAGAAAGAAAGTGTGTGTGGAAGAGGGATAATTTATTCTCTCATATTTATATTCATATTTATATTAATTGTAATAAATTAAGTTAAATATTTTTTTATTATTTAAGTTATTTATTTGTTTTTTTATGCGATAGGAAGGCAAGTGAGAAGCGTGTCACCTGATGGAATGCAAACAACGCCACCTATAGACATCCGCGGTGCCATAGGCAGTGCAGAAGCGTTGCCGACCTTTAAGGAAAGTGTTATTATGGGATGGGGAGGGGTGTTGAGCCTATGGAACTCAACCGCTCACCGGATGAAACACGGTAGTCAAGCTACACGGTACTCAGACGCCGGTTTTCTGCGGGAGTGTGGTACTTCCCCGGGCAAACCGGCCCATACATGCTATAGACAAATAATATGCCATTGTTGAGAGTCTTCGTCTGCAGCGTGGCTCTACCACCAGTTGTCCTACGTAGGAATTGACTATAATTTTTTATATTACTTGTTATATTTTAATTAAAATATATATATTCAGTACTTGTGTGCCCCCTTCACGTGGTGCACTGTATCATTTCAAAAATATAAAACGTAAACATTTCGTCAAATATTTTAAGTAAACAGCGCTGAAAGCTCATTTGCTTTTAGCGTTTTCTTACGCAGTTTGAATTTACGTGATTACGTGTGCGCGTGCGCATTTACGTGTACAATCTACTTTTATTTGACGTTGTTACGCTTTTTACGAGAACGCTTCGAGGTTCATTTATTAGTACTGAAACTGAACGACACAAAATATGCCCCCCAAAGTCACCTCTCGTGTTCTGTTTTAAATTATTTGCTGAAGTTCTTTGTTTAGTGATTAATAATTCATAACCTTTGGTAATAAGTAGTACTTATTTTCTTTGATGGCAATTAGTTACTATTATGCCAGTGTCAAGTAAAATACAATACAATAATATCTAATTGAAACTAGTAACTAGTCATAACAAGCTTATCACGTTACGTCTTGATAAAATGGTAGCTATTTTACCAAAACCTTCTGTGGACTTTTTCAGTCAACTTAAAAAGTTACGATACACGCATTTATTTTATATCACTTCACTTATACGTCGTAATCGAACTATATTGTATAATACGGCACCACAATTAAACAATATAACTGATAATAATGTAAGATTTTGAAAATGAAATAAAAACAAAAGTCACCTATGTAAGTTGGCGGGAAAAGTCTAATAAGTAGTAAGTAGTAGTCTTTAAAAAACAATGCGTAAATAACTTTTCTCTCTTGCCGCAATTGCAATATAATTATTTTGCCAATGTCAATTTAAAAAAATCGGATGCAGTCATGAGGACTGCCGACAGAAGTGAACACTTAAAACTGTATTTTGAAATTTCAGACTTATTTTAATATTAAATGCAGCTGAGGCTGGGAATTTGAACTCAACACGAGGCATCACCAAGTATAGTAGACTCTACGGAAGACAACCCTTAAGGATACTGTACCTGTGTCACCGTAGTGTATTATACCTGATGATGCCTTGTGTTAAGGCGAAACACGTGTCGTGTGCAATGTGGAAAAGTGATGTTGTGTGTTTGATGTTGTTGTTATTGGTTGGGAAGTGAAGATATACTTTTGGCGCCGTTGGTGTTTTTCTGTTCTTCGTCCGGATGATCATGGGACCATAACGCGTGCTCATTTGCTTACTTTGCTATAGTGTCCAGTGGTAAACTTGGATTTTTAAACATTACCTAATTTCAAAGAAGGAACATTCGACCATATTTATATTAAGTATAACTTAATAGGTCGAATATTCAAGGAATATTCCATCTATAACCTAATATAAATATTTGTACAAGTTTGAAAGCAGTAATAAAGTTCGAAAACTTAATTCTGCAATTCGAAACACTTGAAGACGTGTTGAGGCTTCGAGTTGATGTTAAAATAAACCCAGATTCACTTGCAAACTTTCTATTTATTACTTGTACATAGAATTACTAACACGGACACATTAAATTGTATAAAGTGGTTATACAAATTGTAAACAATAGTTATATTGAAATTGCGCGGAACAAATATGATGCGTGTCGTCGCTATTCGAGCGGACGGAGAAGTGGACGAGGCACTGGGTGTACAATGTTGCCACACTAAAAACAATGTGGTGTGTACAGACGCCACACACTCATTATAAAAAGAAAATGGCGTCGCGTGGAAGGTTCGCGAAATTGACTATTGTGTTGTTTTTGTTACAGAAATACGTGGTCAGCACTGACAGAAGCGGCGACATCCATGTCCACGTACAGGTGAGGCTGTGTGTGGCTTCTTCTCTTCTTACCTTTTTTTTAAAATAAAACTGATTTAAAAAACTTCAAAGTGTAAATTTGACTTTATTATATAGGAGTTGCGGCAAATATTTTAGAGCTTAGCTCATAACCTTCCTATACCCGCGCGTTTGTCTGAGAGACCGACAGAATGATTTTTCGATTTTAAATAAAGAACGAATAATGCTAGTTTAATGAACTTTCTAGTACTTGCCTAATTTGATACGACCTTGAAATTGACGTGACGTGTGACCAAGTTCATTAAACTAGCATTATTCGTTCTTTATTTAAAATCGAAAAATCATTCTGTCGGTCTCTCAGACAAACGCGCGGGTATAGGAAGGTTAAGATTGAAAAAATGTTGTCTTAAAACCATCATTTCAGCGATAGCGGCTCGGATAAGTTCCCACCGGCAGATACAAGTTTTAAAATCGATGTTGCCGTGTAAACAAAAACCCGCTGAACAATCTCAAACGACCAAAAAAAACAGACTGATGAGACTGTTGAACCCACAAGGTGATTCAACCTGAACGGTCGACCACTAGTTATTTTTAACGTGACTTAAAACAGATATTAAATAACATTTAGGTCAATTATAACATACATTTTAAAATTTACCTGACACCAACTAAATATACGGTGTTGTGAGTGATCAAAAACAAAAACTCGCAGCGAACCACTGTTCACACACACACACACACACACACACGCACACGGCCGGTGGAATTCAGCGGCTGAAATTATTCTGAACAGTTTCTCGACATAATATTTGTCTATAGCATGAATGGGCCGGCTCGCCCGGGGAAGTACCGCACTCCCGCAGAAAACCGATGTCTGAGTGGTAGCTTAGCTATCGCGCTTCGTACGGTGAGCGGCAAAATTATTTAGGTGTGGGTGTGGTCCTTTGTCGGCTAGGTCGAACATCTTCCGAGACAACCGGACCATAAACTCGTGGATGCTCTCCACCCTGACGTCCCTCGCTATTACGTCATTACGCACATAGCGAACCGCCCCCACGATGGCGCGCAGAGACAGATTCTGCTGGATTTGGACGCGTTTGCGCTGGGTTGTTGATATCAAAGACCACCAGGCCGGCGCAGAATAGGTCAGTCGGGATCGAACGTACGCCTTATAGACCAACAGCTTCGTACGCACGGGTATGCGGGTTGATGTTAATATAGGTCGAAGGACGATTTTTATATATATATATATAGATAGATAATTTGCCGCTTTGCCTTCGCAAGAATTTTGTTTGACATTCAGTTTGACTTTTCCGACGCGCAAATGCCGCGCGATAATTGGCTACCATAACGCCGTCTCCAGCGGAGCTCGGCGGATTATGGCCGGTTAAGTGGATCGTAGTATGAGACTAGAAATAGACGATTTTATTTGTGAGGTCGTTCGTTTTCTTTCCCACATAAACAGCCAGCCCTGTATCAGTAAATACTCGGGTAATGTGTAGAACTCGTATGTCGATACTTATTTATTTCACATCTCACGTCACATATCGACATCGATTTTTTTTAGACAATGTGTGTAGGCTGAAGTGTAGAGCGGCAGGTTTTAGGGTTGGCAAGCTTGAGGTCAAATTTTTCTTTTGTATAAAAGAAAAAAAAATATGAGGGAGTTACTGTAACGCTTTCATAATGTAATAAATTATATAACTCCATACATACTTCTATAAATTATGTAATAACGTAATTAATTTAATTCCATCATCATTATCTGAATTGTGAATAGATGGATAACTGTAAGTAAACGCAATAAAAATAATTTATTTACTTATATACACTTATATCTTTTATCACTACGCAGAGATGTGTCAGCTCTCTTCCTATTGTGGTAAAAGCTTAATGGACTTGTTTAATCTCCTCCCAGCCTCACAGTTCCACCATCGCACTACGCGCCCCAAAAATAGGTTACATCCCCCACCATCTGGATGGCTGGCCGTCACCCACTGTGCCATTCTCAGTCGCAGTTTTTTCCCACGAACTGTGGAAATGTAGAACAATTTACCACTCGCAGTGTTCCCACGTGATTATAACGTGGGGATATTCAAGTAAAGAGCGTATGTGTTCGTTAAAGTCCGGCAACACATTTGCGACGTCTACGGCTGTGGGGAAGTCCATGGGCGGTGATCGCTTACCAACAGGTGATCCGTATGCTCATTTGCCTGTCTTGCTTTAAAAAAAACACAATGCCTATTTCTTGGGCAACTTTAACTGAATCGTTGGGCTATCAAAATAATGTAGGAACTGATACATCGATGCCCTAGTTCACAATCATCGATAGTGTGCAAATCTTAAAGTAACAATTTTATAATCAAAAAATGTTTCTTTCTTACATTGTGGGTGGGGGTGCTTTTTATATATGGCGCCCATTGTAATGGCGGGTCACTTTTCGGTTGTCTTCCGTAGAGTCTACTATACCTGAAGATGCCTCGTGTTGGGGCGAAACACGTGTCGTTTACAAGATGGAAAAGTGATAATGTGTGTTTGGTGTTGTGTATAGTGGTTAGTGGGTGGAGAAATGATTTGTTTTATGAACCAAGTATCGCGATTTCAAATTTGTCCTTGACATATGTGTGTTTTTAAAGGGTCCACGATAGGGAAATAATCCCTAGCCAAAAAGCAACGAGTTGTTGTTGAACGTTCGCTCTTCCATCTTGTTCCGCGATTATAGTAAATACATAGACATATTTTTCTCAGTTAAAGTCGCTCAGCTGAACCACTAGGAGATTTGTGGCAACAATGCGATAGAATGTCGGACGAAAACTTCTGTTTGTGGCTGTTTTTTCGGCAGTACGATGATGGTGTGATCCATTGCGAAATGGGTGAAATACATTTTAATATATAGCGCCATCTGTGTCAGATCGAGTGAAGTTTGTATTGTGGAATACCTTTGAAGGCAAATTTATTATTCAAATTAACTATAATATATGTGCCTTTGGTTAAAGTTATAAGTTTTAAACAACATTTAGTATTAAGAACGAATTATAATGCTTTCATATGAAATGGTGATTTGACTAATTTATTATTAAGAAATCATAATATTTAGAATCCCGAGTTCAAGAAGCAAAGAATATCTTGATGGATGAAAGCTAAAGGTTATTTGGATATCATTAACTTTAATTATACCGATAACAATATAAACAAAATTAATTTTATTATATTTTAATCAAGTTGTAATATCCTAAGTCCTAAGTTTTATTAAAATAAAAAGTTATTTTATATTTGAAAGTCTTTATATTATTAAAATAAAGGTCATATAAGACTGGACTAATGATAGATATAAAATAAATAATTATTAAGAATATAGTATAATACAAAATTGTCCTGTGTCTTATCATATTATAGTAAAACATATGGTACTACATTTAATGGCTTCTAACGATAGCGAGCCTAGTTAACTTCGTATTCTCAAGGCATCATAGTTTAATATAAATTCACAGATAGCGCTGTTTTAAATCTAGCAGTACATTCATTTATTTTTTTTTGATTGGCGTCTTTAAAAATTTGTCATATTTTAGCGCCTATTTTATTTATATATATTTAGCGTTCTAAATACTGTTATTTTTCTTGATATCTTTCATTTCTGACGATTTTAATCGTCTATGTTTTTTTAATGAATCGATATTTTTTTATTAATCAAATAAAAGGCACGTTAGGCGCGCAATTAGATAGGATTCCTAGCTCCAAAGCGAAGTCCAAATAATGTGGTTAACACCCGAAACCCAATACCTATACCTGCTTGATCAATGATAGGGTCAGGGTGCCAGATTTGATCTGACATTTGTTTCAATATAACTAATAATAAATGATTGTAATTCACGCCGCTCAGGGAGATCTCCCGCGGTTCGGGCAGGTGAGTGATAAATGTACTTTGGTGTATTGTAGTTTCACACGCCTATAATAGGGCTCTAGTGTAATACACGATTCCAATTGGAACTTGGTTTTGGAAGTGTGATACAACAAAATATAATTTTAAAATATTTAAATTATTATTGGGGCCCAACTTTTTTCCGGAAAAAGTAACTCATATATAGCATTTTATGGGTTTCGTAAACAAACTATAAAATCCAAAATCGCCATCCTGAGATTAACCCGCGAGAATTAAGAGCGGCCTGATTACCAGCTGCATTACAAAAGTTTTCTCCTTGCTTCCAGGGTGACTTGAGTCAGCAGGATAAGAGATGTGTCTTCCTCACTGTTCACGATCTTGGAACGAATCGTAAGTCTCATATTTTTATTTATTTAAAAACTTTCCGTACAATTCGGTGTTTGTATTTTTTATTGCCCTGCCCTCTTCTGGAAATGGCTGGAGGTTTTAACTCAGATATGTCTATTTGAATAGTCAAAACTTATAGTAAGTAGGTCCCTCTGCGTCATACATAGTTCATTGTCTGGTGCTTAACTCTTCGCCAACCAAGTTCCGACAATAATGTTTTATAACAAAGCGTTGCCTAGCAACCAACGACCTTCATATGACCTGTTTCTTCAACACAACTTTAAATATTTTTTCGTGGCTGTGTTTTAAACGATTTAAAAAGTAGACACGATAAATACTTTGAATGTAATGAGAAAGATTATCAACTAAGGTTGAAAAGAATATTTAAAATAAAGAATTTTTCTCTTATCTGAATATATTCTTTCTTATATGAATTGTCAAGTTCAAAGAATTAAATTTTTATTTTTTTAACTTATATATGTATAATATAAAATATATGTAATAAAACAATATGACCACCATTGTGTGAGTGATTCGTGTGTAATGAGCTGTAATAATAATTGTTATAATTGAATTATTAATTAATGTATAATGTGTAATTATTCGTGAGTTGTGATGACCCTAAAATATTTTGTTTTTTTTGGAATTTGGTTAAGTTAAGGTAAGTTGATGACCAATTATTTAATACAGATTGAAAAATATTCTATAGTCTCAGAAAAATATATTTCGTTCAAAGCTAGTACTCAACAGAGCTTTCGGAAAACCCTGGAAAAGTTGGAGTACGCGCGGTGCTGACTTTTGTTTCATGCGGTGCGTCTACACCTCTCCGTAAGATTGAATCTGTATATTTTTCTAACGTCTGATGTACTCACCGGCAGACACTTCGCTAGTGGACTTCGTGAACTGCCCGGCGATGGCGGAGATCAAGGAGCGATCATGTTTCATACATGTAGACGTGCCAGGTCACGAGGAGAACTCACCAGACTTGCCCGAGTCGTGAGTACCAAATCCTTTTGAAGTTATTGTTACTGTGTCACCCAGTACGCCATTCTTTTCTTTTCTTTGATGGCAATCAGTTATAACTATTATGCCAGTGTCAAGTAAAATTCAATAACATCAAATCTTTTGAAATATAACCAGTCAACTAATCGCGTTACGCCTTGATAAAATGGTGGCAATTCTACTAAAACCTTCTACGGACTTTTTCAGTCAACTTAAAAAGTCACGAAACACGCATTTATTTCATATCATTTCACTTATACTACTTAATCGAACTATACTGTATAATACGCCACCACAATTAAACAATATCACTGATAATAATACAAGATTATAGAAATGAAATAAAAACACTCTTGTAAGTTGCTCTTGTAAGCCATATTTTGTTTCTTTTTTCTTTTCTTTGATGTAATTATTTAAAACTATTATGCCAGTGTCAAGTAAAATACAATAATATCCAATCTCTTTTAAATTTAATCGATCGAAATCAAAATCGATTAAATTTTAAATGATCGGGCATCCCTAATTTAGAGAAACCTAAAGATGATGATGGTCGTGATGGTCTTATAACTTGGTAACGGCTGATGAAAAGTGACAAAGGTGGCCAAATGAACTGTGTTATACATGTGATATTTATTTTTTTTTCAGCTATCCGTTCCCATCGCTACAAACCCTGGGTGAAGACCTGATCACGGTATTGGATTTCCTTCACGTGCGATATGCGGTGGGGCTCGGGGAGGGAGCGGGCGCCAATGTGTTGGCGCGCTGCGGGCTGGCGCACCCTCGGCGGCTCCTTGGCCTGATCCTGGTCAACTGCACGGGTTCCACATCCTCGGTGGCGGACGCATTTCGCACCAGGTTCTCCCGGTGGAAAGGCACCGACATATCCCAGTCGGAGGAGGACTTCCTCATTTATCACAAGTTCGGACACGTGAGTGTTGCGTCAGAGCACCTTGGCTATCACTACAAGGTATTGTGTTTCGCTTCCGTTGATAACCCCAACTGCGCAGGTGAGGAATCTGTTCCTTCATTAATAAAACTCGTAGTATTGTTGTTTGTATGTCACATAAATACATCTATGTAAAGTTGTAGTGGTAGAGACGCACTGCAGACGATTACTTTGTCAGGAATGGCATAATATATATCTGTAGCATGAACAGGCCGGCTCGCCCAGGAAAGTACCACACTCCCGCAGAAAACTGGCGTCTGGGTGGCTCTCCTTCCTTACTCCAGTAATGTCACTTTCCTTAAAGGCCGGCAACGCTTTTCCACTGCCTGTGGCACTGCGGATGTTTATGCGTGGTGTAAATTGCTTTCCATCAGGTGACACACGTGTCGTTTTACTTTCTATCCCATATAAAAAAACAATATTACAGTAGTACGTTTTTGTGAAATTTGCTGTTATAAATTAATCAACAATTATAACAATAAATTTAAAGCAAGATCTGGTGGCGGCTCCATACACCTGTACAAATCGTCTATTGAAAGCACACGTGTCAAAAAAATACAGAAAAAAAACAGAGTAAGTAAATAATAAAACAGGAATAATATATTCTTCCTCATGTAGAGGTCGTAGATCGTCTTATACGGTGGTTTTACATTAGGCTTCTTGACATCTCTCTATAATGTAAATACAATGGCATACAAATATTCTAGTGTTTCACTGAATACCATAAAGCTGTTAAAGCCAACAGGCTACCAGCATTAACATCTTCGAATCCAATACAAATATTCTCGTCCTAATTTTTTTTTGCCACACCACTACTAGTAGTAAATATACAAATTCACACACATTAATAGCGCGTAACCTTATATAGAATTAACATGTCCACAAAAACAGTAAAATAATAAATGTTATTAATTTATACATTCCAAAAGAATGTTTACGTTATAATGTTATTTCCGCAACCTTGAGCTGTGTACAGATGAAAACAAAAACTAAAAGTATGTTTAAAACATCTATGTATAAGCTTGTTCTACTATACTAGTTTAACTCACGAACAAATATTCCACGTCAATGTTTGAAGTTACGAGAGTTAATGTAGCCTTGAATTTATATTAAAGTACCCAAGAAAAATATCTATAGGTATCTTAAAATAACAATTGTATGAGTTAGAGTAAAAAATATATTCAAAATTCTAACCCTTTTAAAATTATCTTATTTAATTGTACTGAAGGAAGCCATTGTATTGAATGTTTGAATTTTAAAGCCGCTAGAGCCGCGGTACAGACGAAGACTTTGTCGAGAATGGCTTATTATTTGTTTGTAGCATGAACGGGCGTGCTCGCCCTGGAAAGTACCAAACTCCTGCAGAAAACCGGCGTCTGAGTGGTAGCTTAGCTACCGCGCTTCGTCTGGTGAGCGGTTGAGTTGCGGAGGCCCAACCGTTCTCCCTCCCCGCTCCATAATGACACTTTTCTTAAAAGCCTGTAACGCTTCTGCACTGCCTAGGGAATGTAGGATGCGGATGTCTATGGTATATATATATATATGGTATATCCCATAAAAAATAATAGCATGACTAACTTTATAGTAGTTTTGTGCTTTAACTGTTTATGTGGTTGTATGTGCGTAGTTTGAGTTTTTTCCTTGTTTTGAAATGTAGAAGCATGTTCCTTGTCTGCTGTTACTTTAAGAATTGTTATCTGTCATTTGTTGCCCTATTTCTTTATATGTATATAAAAATGGAGAGTTATTTTTTATTAGTCTCGCTAAAACTCAAAAACGACTCACTCTAATACAGAAAAGGATTACGAGTAAAAAATATACAAAGAAAACATAACAGCTTGAAAAATGAAAAATTCTTTATCTTCCAATTACTTTCAATAGATGGCGTTCGTGGCGGCTTTATGGTCTAACGGACGGTTGTTATACAAAACTGTCGTTTCTTTTGTGCGATTTTGAAAAGTATTGCACACCTAAGTACTAACATACCAGGAGAAGATAAGCCTACCAAGAGATATCATTTTCGTTAATTTGAATTCAATAAATTGTAGGTGAAACGAAGTTTCACTGGGTCAATAAGTACTTAATAAAATGTTTTTGTTTTTTCGCGGATCTTAAAAAAATAAGTATTGACTGAAATACTCCATCCAACTTCACCTGTAAATTGTCATTAATAAAATTAAATAAATAAATGATTCTTATTAATCCACTTTGGTTAAGTAACATTCCATCAGTTGTGGATAGTTAAAACTGTTACTTAGCTAAGATCCGCGACAAGCAAACAACAATAGAAAATTAATAATGTGTGTTTTCCTGCTGGATAAAGTAGATTTACATGCATACATAACTTAAATCTTAAAATTCGAAAAACGGCCGTCAGCAACTCTCCACCCATCAACCACTGTACACAACACCAAACACACACTACCACTTTACCACCTTGCAAACGACACGAGTTTCGCCTCAACACGAGGCATCTTCAGGTATAGTAGACTCTATAGAAGACAACCGTTAAGTCACTTAAGTAAAAGTTCTAACTGTCCACATAGAAATGGATTTCCGCAAAGTAACGTCTGACTCCATTAATCATCCATCAGTTGTATTATGTATAAGGTCGTATTGTTTTACAGCAAATCTCTAGCGATTCGTGTGAGGTGACTGAACGCGATCGGATGCTGTGCGAGTACCGCTCGAGATTGCGAGGCAATCTGAACACCCACAACATCAAGCAATACGTGAGGGCTTTCATCAAGTGAGTACGAGATGCATATATCCACTATTAACAGTCGAGTGTGTGAAACTTGGTTGGTTGATAAGGCCGCCCTCGACACGTTCTAAACAGAGGACAGAGAAAATAATATTAAAAATTAATCTTAGACTTTTCCCGCCAACTTGACAAATTGATTATTGACTTAACAACAAATTGATTATTTTAGTGCTAAAACAATTCATTCGATTTATTATTAATTATTTATATTATTAACGCGATCAGATCTAAGTTGAAATCATATTGGCGGTAATTGATGATCGAATTGTATAAAATCCTGTTTCTGAAATATCAATTCAGATTTGGCATCACTCGTCTAAGTGTGACACGAGGAATAAGCACTAAACATGGACTTTCCCCACCAACTTATATCGGTGACGTTGTGTTTATTTTCATCTTCATAATCTTATATAATTATCAGTTATATTGTTTAATTGTGGTGGCGTATTATACAATATAGTTTAATTAAGACTTATAAGTGAAGTGATATGAAGTATATCGTGATTTTTTAAGTTGACTGAAAAAGTCCGTAGAAGGTTTTGGTAGAATAGCCGCCATTTTATCAAGGCGTAACGTGACAAGCTGACATTTCAAGAGATTTGATATTATTCCACTTTACTTGACACAAAGAAAATAAAAGAAAATATGCTCAGTGACGAAATTTTCACCATTTTCTCGAAGTAAACAATGTGTTTTCCCAGCCGGAAAGACCTCGTCCTGAGGGGTTGCCAGCCCGACATCCTTCTTATCACTGGCATGCAAAGTCCATACGCCAGCGTAGTGGAGAAGATGTACAAAGAACTTGACCGGGACAAGGTCACCATACTCAAGGTGGACAAAGTTGGGGACGTGTTGGCTGAAGCTGTGAGTATTGGCATTTGTTTAACGTTAATAGTGAACGCGATTTCATTTGAATTATTAGATCGATAAATATTCTCGATGGATCGATTGAGTTTATTCGATTGGTAACTGCCAAGAACCTATTAAAACCACCAATTTTCACGTGATATAACATCGAGTATATAGCCATGTTGATTATAACTTTATTACTTCGCCATCTGAGTGGTAGCTTACCCACCGCGTTTCATCCGGTTTGCGGTTGAGTTCCGGAGGGCCAACCCAACCAAATTTCTCTATACATATTTATATTAATTGTAATTATTTCATAAAAAGTAAATAATTTTTTTCTTTGTTGAAATATTTATTTTTTTATATTACTCGCATACAATACACATATGTTTAATTTTATTAATAAAAGTTTTATGCATAGAAAACCGAATGCGAACTAGACTCTCCGAAACCTGGTTGTGAATAGGCTTGTTAAATCTATAAAATATGTAGTACTATATATTCTGGCCTTAAATATATGCTATAACGTTGTTCGATATTTCATACAAACATACATAAATATCGTCGCGCCTGTTTCCCGAGTCTTCTCCTCAGTTTCTTGGTAAACAACTATAAGGCCAATTTACTGTTGGAGTAGACGAATACGGAATGCCAGAATCTAGACCTCTGTGTATTGTAATTGTACTCTCCAAGGCTGTGTAGAAGCGAAGCCGTGTTCACTCCTCCGCTGGGCTCCGCTGCTGTTCCTGTTCTCCTCAAACACGGCAAGAGTAGACGGGTAGAAGGAAGTGTCCAAAATAGTTTACCTACATTATGAAATTGAGACCATCTCTTGTGTTAGTGTTTCCATTGGCTGACGTACCCAAGTTGTTCACTAGAACGTCCTGCCTGTCTTCTGTACTGAGGATATCAGCAACAAAACGTCGTACGGAATCCAAAGAGGCGAGGTTATATGAATATATGTTTATAGAAAAATTTATATCCACCGGTCTTTTCAAATATAGTCTTTAGGGCAACGTCGCCCTCTTCGGGGAAGGGGCACGCAACGATGACTCTGGCGCCCCTGGTGGCAAAGTCAATGGCGGCCTCCAGACCGAGACATGACAGTTTTACCCTCCAACTTGGCTTTCGACGTGCACACTGCGTTCGTACTCTTCATGTGGACCCGCAGTAATACCAGAAACATCAGCTCCACCGAGTCTGCATAACAAATTGCTAACATGTAGTGACGATGGTCCACCACTAATGACCACTGATGTCCTCCCCCCTACACTCCACCCCCAAACAAACACCATCATTACAATGGCACGACTCACATAAAAATTGTAATTATACAAATGACTGTAATAATTTTTACGACAGTTTTTATGTGAGTTTCTCTTTGTAAATAAATAAATGACTTAACATTTATTTATTTACTTATTTTTGCTTCCTGGACAGATTCTAGTACAAAGGCGGACTTAATTCCGGAAGGCAATCTCTGTCAACCAACCTTTGGAGCCGATGGAAAAGAAGTTTCAGAGACTTATCATAGTTTCATGACGGCATTTGTTAACTGGGGTTCCTGCCACTGCATCAAACGTGTTGGTCGCGAGAACACTCCTTATTTATTACAAGAACCAATGTTCAATGCTAGACATTGACGTTTGTATCGATTGAAGTTAATTGTTTCCAGGTTGACCTTGAATTGACCTTGAATTTGTAATTTAACAGGTCGAGGTAGACTCGAACCATCTTTTGCTTTCAACTGTTTATCAATATACAGCATGTAAATGTCCATGACTGGGTACAGTATATAAAAATAGACTAAGATAAACTAAGAAGATATAATCAATGATTATTTGTGTGCACAGCCGGCGAAGGTGGCGCAGTCGTTACTGCTGTTCTGCCAGGGTCAGGGGCTGCTGACGTCGCTGCCCCCGCCCGGCGTGGAGCGCCGCATGTCGCGCGCCATGTCCATGGAGGAATACGACAAGCCCAACATCCGGCGGCTGTCTCTCACGCCCAGTGTCTCCGACTCACCGCCGCCCAGGAAGCTCTAGACCGTCCCGTTGGGAAGGACCCTTGAACTCAGATCCACTTAGCTAGTTCTGAGGTTATTGTTTACAATAAAGACAATACTAGTCGTACATAATAGTGGAGAAAATGTTGACCAATCACACAAATCCAACCATCACACTATTTTAGCCCTCTGGACGATATAGGGATGTTATCTATAATATTTGAAGTCATATCTATAATTTTTGTCTGCGACACTACCTTAACTGTATTTATATATAATTTTCTAAATACATGTATACTTTTATACGGATTTTACCATGGGGAATGCTCCGAGGAATTGTATGGAATAATTCGCGCAGCTGAATTCCACTATCACTCACTTAGCCATAAAGAAAAGTATCATCCTCACCATCTAGACGAATGGAAAAAGAGTACGGTGTATTTTGGAATCTTTAAAAAACAAGTCTACACTTTTTTCAAAGACCGGCAACGCTTCCGCAATGCCTATAACACTGCTGTATTGGAGGCAGTTTGCTTGCCATCAGGTGACACGCCTGCTCGTCTGCCTTCCTAATCTATAAAAAATATTTTTATATAAACTAACACCAATTAAAGTATTTGATACAATATAGAAATAATAACTGTTTCATACAATTTTATCACAACATTGCAAAGAATATGTAATTTTTTTTTATGGGATAAGAAGGCAAACGAGCAGGCGTGTCACCTGATGGAAAGCAATCAACGCCGCCCATAGATATCCGCAGCGCCATAGGCAGTGCGGAAGCGTTGCCGACTTTTAAGGAGAGTGTCAATATTGGAGGGGGAGGGGGGAGGGTGCTGGCCTTCCGTACCTCAGCCGCTCACCGGACGAAGCGCGGTAGCAAAGCTACCACTCAGACGCCGGTTTTCTGCGGTAGTGTGGTACTTCCCCGGGCATGTCGGCCTATTCATGCTACAGACAAATACTATGCCATTCTTGACAAAGTATTCGTCTGCAGCGTGGCTCTACAGTAGTAGAATGCAATCATGTGCACAGAAATAAAATTTTGCAGTGTTAGGCCTCGTCATTTTTTAAAACAAATTAAATCCTGCATTAATAAAATAGCTGAAATCAAAACAATTGGTAAAGTTTACTCCGGTGATATTTCATCTTATAATAATTTTTAATGTTTTCACATTTATGTTGTTTTTACATTAGTTACGTGTAAATTGTGTACAATATTAATTATAAGAAGGCCATGCGGTCACATGTATGTGGAATAAAAAGTTGATGTCGATAAATGTTTTCATTTATTTTTATTTTAAGTCACCTGCGTCATGCCATTCCTATTTTTACATATAGTATATGACAGATGAAAAGACAGAGGAAAGAGAAACCTTTAAATTTACAGTAGAAGTAAACATTTTTGATCGTTTTCCTTATACTACAGTAGGTACCTATATGCACAATTTATTACATAATGGTGAAAAACAATAAAAAAAAAACAAATTATATAAATTAACAGAACATTTGAACAGTCATAATTGAGTCAGGCGTTACTTTGCGGAAATCCATTATAAAGTTGGACAGTCAAACTTATTTTCCCAAGATCCGCGAACACAAATCAAAAAAATAATATTGTGTGTGAAGAAGTGTATAGAGGATGAAAAATCTACTTCTAATTTAAAAAAATCCGGTGGCCCAACCCAATGTAATCTTAGGAGAGACTAAGGCTCACCGAATTCGTTGGCTGGGACACGTTGAGAGGATGTGGTAGGATCGCGCAGTCAAGAGAGTGTATTGTGGGTCGCCCGACTGGACGACGTCCTGTTGGGCGCCCCAGGTACCGCTGTAGAGATATGTTGGAGGATGACTTGCGCAACCTTCAAATCTGCAACTGGCAGAAGGTGGCGCAGGACACACAGGCGTAAGATTTTTTCGGAGGCCATTTTGGGTCGCTGCGCCAACAAAGTTAGTTTTTTTTTATTTTTTGCCGAGAAACGGCCGGCAGTAAACACAAACTACCATTTTTCACCACAACCAACGCGTTTCAGCCCTTCCTCATTCGTCCTACAAAAGACAACCGTGGAGTAATCAACATACATATATACATATATTTAACAAAGAAAAGATGTCTATACATTTCATAGAGTTTATTAATCATAGTTGCTATAGAGATTATTAATATTAAACAATTTTTAATGAACCCACCACTGAATAGATTTTGAACTGACGCCGTGTAAAAGAACCAGTTGTTAAAAATTATACAAGTCAAATTGTTGAAAACACGGTAGACACCATACCGGTCGTATAACATAACGCGTCATTCAGTCAAGGTCGCGCAACGCGATGTAGATACAGTGTTGCCAGATGTAATGCACTTACACAATTATTGTTATTTTAAAATTTTCCAACAAATTTCTACAATTGGTTTATTTGATAGAATTGTATTTAAAAACCACGGTCATTATTATATTAATTACATTTGACTTATTTTACCTGTTAACGTATATATTTTTATGTTGTTATCCTTAAATTTACCACTTTATAAATTCGCATATAATTTGCTTATGAAACATACTTACAGTAAATGATCATTAAAACAAGATATCAATTAATAATTATAAATAAATCAATACTGTAACTACGCGATAGAAGGGCTTCATCTAGGTCATCACTGGTTGTTCCTCGCCACTGTTCAGCTGCGTTTCGTGGTAGCTTTAAATACACCGCAACTAAGTGTTGGAACAACTTGCCACCACCCCTTCGTGACTTGCATACTATAAATATGTTTAAAAAAGTTACAAAATCTGTAATTTTAAGTACGCAAAAAGGAACATGTTCCTTTGGCTGCGGCGAATTTATTACAAGATTTAGTTGTTTTTATTTTTTTGTGTTGTGTGTGTATTTATGTGTATATTATAGAGTATGAGTAGTAGTATGTGGGTGTGTGTCCGTATCAATGTCGTCACTGTGGTCCACGATTTGACCACGTTGGTTCTTGCTGAAAACCATCGCCAAGTGCTCTAACAGAACGCCTGGCAAATGCTGAGCAAGAACCATTTTATGACACTTGTTAGATTAAAATTATTTTCTTTTTGTTTTGTTTAATTTTTACTATAATATTATTAAGGTTTTAAAATTAGCTATTTTAAAAAAGGTGTCACGAATAAAGTTTTTTTATTTCTATTTCTAATAATAATTATAAAGCCATATGCATTAAATAGGGAATGTGTATTTATCAAATAAATTGTTTTAATAATATCTCATTGATCATATTCTTTTTCGACGCAAACACATCTGGAAGCGCTCCGTAGTGATCGAGATGAAATCCATCGGGTTGACGTGGCCTGAAGTGAAGCGCAACGCTCAAGACCGAACGCAATGGAGAAGCACTGTGGACGCCTTCTGCCCCACCTCGGGGCATAAGATCATAAAGAATATTCTTTTTATATGGACAGTCAAAAGTTTTACTTAGCTAAGATCCGCGACAAGTAAAACAATAACAGAAAATTAATAATGTGTGTTTTTCTGTTGGATTAAATGGATTTATTTGGATCTTAAACCAAAAACTTACCGAAAATCGGCCATCAATTCTCCACCCACCAACCACTATACACAACACCAAACACACATTATCATTTTTCCATCTTGTAAACGACACGTGTTTCGCCCTAACACGAGGCATTTTCAGGTATAGTAGATTCTATGGAAGACAACCGAAAAGAGAGAGACACTTTTACTTGTCGCGGTGGATATTGTTTTGCTTGTCGCGGATCTTAGCTAAGTAAAACTTTTGACTGTCCATATAATGATGGATTTCCGCAAAGTAACGCCATTAATAATATTCTTCTTAACAATCGTTACGTTCTTAGCAGAGTGGTTGTTACTTGCTAACTATTAGAGGGGTGATGTGATTGGCCTCGCTAATTTATACATGTATCATCCACATTATAAGCCCACGGCAGTTCACTGCTGGACATAGGCCTCTAACAAAACGCGCTTCTTTTGACTGCAAGCGTCCAGTATCTGCCAGCCGCCTTGTGCAGATCATCGCACCATTTATCCATAGCGTCCCAAATTAAGTTTACCGAGACGCGGTCTCTAATTTAGCACATAAATTATTTAACATAATCTATATTATCAATTTATATTAATGTAAGATACACCTGTGTTATACGTATATATATATTTTTTATTTTTTATCAAAAATCTTAGTTTAATTTAATACTTTATTGTACACAAAACACGATATACAAGAATTAAAAGGAAAGAAGATATATAAGGGCGAACTTAACTCAAAATTGAGTTTTCTTCCAGCAAACCCAGGAGTGAAAGAGAGATAAACTAAGCTGTAAGGATAGAAGTAAGTGTACAACAACAAAATATAATAATAATTTACATAACAATACATACTATATAAAACTATACATATATAAACATATAAATACTAATAATATATAACATAATACTATATAAATAAGAGGATACATATATATATATATATATATATATATACATATATATATATATATATATATATATACATATATAAATATATACATATATAAATATTTTTTTAATGAAAGGAAATCTTCTTTAATTCTTCTCTTGAATACATCCAGTGAGAGGCTATGACGTATGGTACGTGGGAGAGAGTTGCACAAGCGCACTGCGTGTACAGTGAATGAGCCACCGTTCCTAAAACTAGACCATATTAAAACGTACACGCAAAAATTTAATTAAAGGTGAAATACGAAAATAGGCACTTATTTCGACATCAGTGACAGATTTTTCTATTATATTTTAATTCATCGGTTTAGAATGCACTAACTTTTCATGGGGTACATCGCTACCTGAGTTTATTGAGTAGTCAATTGTAGGAGAGAACAAAACGGTACATGGCAACACTATCCTAAGTCGCTCCTTAGTAGAGACCTGATCTGAGAAGTGATAAAAAATGAACGTTATATTTACTCATGTTAAGTTTTGTTTTAGGCATAATTAACATTATTTTATTGTCCATGGGCGCATAAAAAACCCAGCGTCCGCGCTTCACGGATTACATGAAGTCATTTAGCCGCGAAACAGGCTCGTGTGAAGGCGACATCTGCGTTCGTGTACACATCGCGCCAAAATGTTCGCCCTTCTATACATCGTCGCGGTGTTGCTGATGGCAATAGTTCTGGTAGGACTGTACCAGAAGAATACAAATGCAATGTGCACGTCCAAAAAGAGGCTTGACGGGAAAACCACCGTCGTCACCGGGGGCACGGCCGGCATGGGACTGAAGATCGCCACCGACTTCGCCGACAGGGGTGCGCGGGTCATAGTAGCGTGTCCATTCCCCGAGGAGGGTGCCAGCGCTGTGAAGACCATCGTCGACGAAACGGGAAACGAGAAAGTGGAATATGTCCACCTCGACCTCGCGTCCCTGGCGTCGGTCCGCCAGTTTGCCGACCTCATCTTGCACAGCGAGCAGAGACTGGACATATTGATTAACAACGCTGGCGTCGGAATTGCCAAGGACTCGCTCACGAAGGACGGATTGCACTTCATAATGCAAGTTAACTATTATGGACACTTTCTTCTGACTCTTTTACTCCTACCGCTTCTGAGGAAGACGGGCACACAATCGGAGCCGTGTAGGATTGTAAACACCTCCTCGATTCTGCACAATATTGGAGGGATCGATATACAAAACCTGAACAGAGTGGGGTGCTGGTACGGCATCCAGACTTACGGGAACAGCAAGCTCGCCCTGATACTGTTCGCTCAAGAGTTGACCAAACGTCTGGAGGGCGCGCATGTCGTCGTGAACACGGTGGACCCTGGTGCCGTGGGTACAGCCATATTTAACTGTTTGGGTTCGATTCCTGGCGCGATAGTAACACTATTGTTTGGTAAAATGTACAAAACCCCGTGGGAGGGAGCTCAGACTGCGATCCACGTGGCATTAGACGAGAGAGCTGGTGAAACGAAGGGGGGATTTTTCAAAAACTGCAAGTTGACGTCTGCAAACAGACGGGCTTACAGCGAGAGAAAGGCGATGAGATTGTGGCGACATTCCATAGAATCGGTGAAGTTGAGTGAAGACGAACTGAAACTTTGTTTGGGTAGTAGCTAGCTCTAGTAGCTAGAGTTTATAATGAAACAAACTACACGGCTATATTTGTGCACATTGGATGCGGTCGAGTGGTGTGGAGAATTTGTTTCTTTGAATTCCGAGTTATGAACTAACACTCACTATTCAGCGGAGGCATCCAGGGGTATAATTATTAGTGTATTTGTCTTAATAATAACTATTAACCCTCATCGGTCGCTAGCTTTTTACATGTGATTCTTGCTTGGTTGTTGCTACAGATACAGTTTTTATTAACTTTATTCATTTTTGGGCTAATATTAAAAAAATAACTGGTAAAGACGATGATATATAACTAATAAGGATTTATTTAACTAATAAGGCAATAGTGCTGATATTTCACACAACGCGAGTTTAAATGTGTCTCGTCTTGTCACCTCCCACGTGACTTCCGACCGCAACGACAATGTACTGTTGTCACGTGACAGGTGACTTACGACTGATAAGGATTAAGATGTAACTGTCATTTATCACCCAGTTGTGATGCAGACAACGTGTGTTTATGCTATGAATAAATCGTTCCTAAAATTTATTTTAAGTTTTATTTTTCACAACCCACTTAATATATCCCACTATTGAGCACGGGCCTCTTCATTTCTGGAGGAACGAACGAACGAACTGGAGGACGTTAACCCACCACTTTTTACTTTGATATCTATTTATATATCATATTACATAGTTGTATTTATTTTCTTTTACAAATTTCGTATGACTAGTTAGTATTCATTATTCAATATATGTGTTGTACGCATAGAAATATTTGGTGTCATTATGATTTCAACTGAAAATTAGTGTCGTGTGATAAAAGGTTTTTCTGAGCCGAAGACTTAAAAATGTTTATCATTGACATTTTGGATGTAAATGTATGTGTTGTGTACATATAGTATGCGCGTATTGAAAATATTAAAAAAAATAAACGCTTTATTATCCCCTCCCCCCTATTTGTGGTATCCGCCTGTGCCTGTGTCACAGACTTCCATTATTATCTTTTCTTTTCTTTAATGGCAATTAGTTATAACTAAAATGCCAGTGTCAAGTAAATACGATAACATCAAATCTCTTGAAATATAACCAGTCAACTTATCATGTTACGTCTTGATAAAATGGTGGCTACTTCATCAAAACCTTCTATGGACTTTTTCAGTGAACTTAAAAAGTCACGATACACGTATTTATTTCATATCACTTCACTTATACGCCTTAATCGAACTATATTGTATAATACGCAACCACAATTTAACAATATAACTGATAATAATATAAGATTATGAAAATGAAACAAAAAAACAACGTCACAACTTGGCGGGAAAAGTCGCAATATATCTTTTACCACCACTTCGTAATGAGATTCCTCTGATACACAGATATTTCTCCCGATGTCAGAATTCTCTTAGGGCTCTTAGCTTAATTGTCATTGAAATTCTTTTCTTTGTAGTGGTAGAGTCACGCTGTAGACGAATAGTTTGCCAAGAGTAGCATATTATTTGTCTGTAGCATGAATGGGCTATTTCGGTAGTCCTACGGGTAAGTACACCGGGGAAGTACCACACTTCCACAGAAAACCGGCGTCTGAGTGGTAGCTTAGCTTTAGGTTGGGTTCCAAAGGCCCAACACTCTTCTTTCCTTGAAGGCTGGCGACGCTACTGCACTGCACTGCGGATAATCATGGGTAGCGTTGATTGCTTTCCATCAGGTGACACGCCTGCTCGTTTGCCTTCTTATCCCATAAAAAAATTCAAATATTACTTATAAAGTAGTATTTTATCAAAACTTACAAGATAAACTTGCTGACGTCACTTTTGTAGAAGGATTTAATTTTTATTTAATAAAGCTTAACTAAATTGAATACGTGATTGTATGCGTGCGCTTTGACATTAAGCGCTGAACAAATTTTTAATAACAACACTGGATTTCTTTGATTAACTACTTTTTGTTGCGAGTGAACTTGAGAATACGATACAGTGATACTTGTGATCTTTGAGTCAGTGAATAATTTATGACATATCGATAAAGTCACGAATTCTATGAATTTTTGTGTGTTGTATTTACGATCTGAACTACGGAATTCTACTGATAATTATCAAATAGTTGTATTTTATAATATACTTAATTCAATTTAAAAAAGCATTCATAAAGAAATATGGAAAATGTTAATACTTTATTTTATTAATAATATTAGCTCATATTTGTTCCTTCGCTGGACACATAACTCACTCTCTTAAACGGTTAAGGGTACCTTTCTTAACAACTTCGGCAGACCAATTTGCCGTTTATTTGTATTTATATAATCTTTCTCTACCGACCCTTCCATCCTCATACGCAATATAAATTTTTTTTACCAGGCGTCTTTCATCTTAGCCCAAACCATCTAAGCATCCCTTTCTCAACTTTTGTCACGACACTTTCTTCTGCTCCACATGGCTATGTAACTTCATTCCTTTTGTATCAGTCACAGTTACCCCACATATATTTCTTAATGGTCTTACTTCCACCGGATTCAGTCTGCTTTCACGACCACGACGAGTCGGAACAAGCAATCTCCGATGAACTGCCAATTGGGCCTTTTTAGACACATTCTGACTTGTCATAAACGAGTGCAGGGCTCCCTTAACCTGATTTCACTCCCTTGACCAGTTTTCACTCGCCTTTCAATATCACCAGCAGCAGTGTTTATTCTGATATGTTCAATCATACTGATTATTTTATTTTATTTTTATTTTATTTTTACAATTTTAGGAAAGTTAACAGCTAGGAACTTCCACAGATACTTATAAAAGAACATAATATGCGTATCAATAAACCAAACAGTACTGCAAACAGGTTATTAAACAAAAGCATCAGTGAACACTACATCATCATCATCATCATCAGCAGCAGCCTGCGGCAGTCCACTGCTGGACATAGGCCTCCCCCATGGAGCGCCACGTAGCCCGATCTTCTCTCGTAGATATGTTTCGGAATGAACAAATCCGTCAGAGAACTAAAGTCACCGACATAGCCTTTCGAATTAGCAAACTTAGGTGGCAATGGGCTGGTCACGTCTGCCGGAGATCCGACGATCGTTGGAGCAGACGAGTGCTGGAGTGAAGACCGCGTCTCGGTAAACGTAGTGTGGGACGCCCCCCGGCTAGATGGTGCGACGATCTGCGCAGGGCGGCTGGCAGAAACTGGATGCGTGTAGCCGAAGATCGAACACTACACAGAATAAAAAATGACAGATAAGATACAATACATATACAAAAGTTTTTAACACATAAGTTAACTTCTGGTGCCTAGACCGCTACCTACTATAAAATTACTATTACTTAGCAATCGCTTCAGCTTACTAGTGCTAGTAGTAGAACCTACTATAAATAGATCTATTTCACAGTTCATTCTTATCACCTCGTTAAAGGAGCAGGATGCTCTGATTAAGAAAGAGTTTTGCCTGTAATTTGTTTTCACAAACAGTTGGTACAAAGAGGATGTTTGGTTTTCTCAGTGCAACTTTGCTTGTATCCAGGCCTATTTGCCCAAGAAGTTCAGGGCTGTCGACAGTACTATTTGCAATTTTAAAAAGGTATGTTAAATCCGCTAATTCTCTACGTTTATATAAAGGCAGAAAATGAAATTTACGGCATCTGGTGTCATAGTCAGGTAAGTAAGTATAAGCTCGATATTATAAATAACGTAAAAATCTCGTCTGTATGCCTTCGATTCTCGTAGAGTACACATCATAGCAGGGGTTCCAAACTTGATATGCATATTCTAGGTGGCTACGAACATACGCACAAAATAATATCTTGAATGTTTTAATAGTTTTGAACTCCGATGACATTCTCAAAATGAACCCAAGCGCACGAGATGCCTTTTTTACTATTCTATCTATATGTCGGTCAAATAATAATTTTATATCAAATGTTACACCCAAGTCTATGATATCTTCTGCCCTAGTTATAAGAGTGTTATGTAACATATAATTATAAACAAATTTATTCGGTTTTCTTGTAAAACTACAAATGTAACATTTAGAAACGTCTAGGTCTTTTATTATTTGTTTACTATACAATATTCTTTAAACCTTAATAGATCATTTTATAAACTCAGTGCATCGGTGACATTATTGACCTTTCGAAGGATTTTCATGTCGTCAACATAAAGAATTATTTTAGAATTTATAAAGCAGGAACCAATGTCATTAATAAATAGTGTAAATAGAAGTGGGCATAAAAGCGATCCCTGGGGAACACCAGAAGGGATGTGAAATAATTTAGAAAAATATCCACCAAGGACAACGGTTTGACAACGATTTTTGACATAAGAAGAAAACCACCTAGACAGATCACCCCGAATACCTACACGTTGAAGTTTGTCCATTAACACTGAATGGTCAATTCGGTCAAAACCATTGGAATAATCGGTATAAATAATATCAATTTGGTAGGGTTCAGACATATGTTTAGATAAAAATTCTGTGCAATGTAAAAGATTGAACCTATAACCTTGTACAATTAATGTTTGCGGAAGGAATCTTGAATATTATTAAAACAGTGAGTAAACAGTGAGTACGATTAAACCCGTAAACTTCCTTAAGTTTACGGGTTTAATCGTGTTAACAGTTCGATAAATAAAAACAAAACAACAGAAGCAAGAAAAATAAAAGTATATTAATGTCAAACAAACAAGTTTTTGTGACGTGAACAACAGACACGGACGTGAACAAACAGACACTACAATTACACTTACAATACAAGCACCGCAATCAAAGTATCATCCTCACCATCTAGATGGCATAGAGATCGAGTGCGGTACATTTTTCCCGAACCTTTTTTCCACGTACCATTACCTTATGGAACCAGCTACCTGCAGCACAAATACGACATTGGAATCTTCAAAAAACAAGCCTACACTTTTCTCAAAGTCCGGCAATGCCTATGGCACTGCGGATGTGTATTGGCGGCAGATTGATGGCCATCAGGTGACACGCCTGCTCGTTTGCCTTCCTAACATATAAAAATATATTTTTATATAAACCAATCAATTAAAGTATTTGATACAATACTACATATAATAACTGTTTCATACAATTTTATCACAACATTGCAAAGAATATGTAATTTTTTTTTATGGGATAAGAAGCAGGCGTGTCACCTGATGGAAAGCAATCAACGCCGTCCATAGATATCCGCAGCGCCATAGGCAGTGCGGAAGCGTTGCCGACCTTTAAGGAAAGTGTCATTATTGGAGGGGGAGGGGGAGGGTGCTGGGCTTCCGTACCTCAGCCGCTCACCGTACGAAGCGCGGTAGCAAAGCTACCACTCAGACGCCGGTTTTCTGCGGTAGTGTGGTACTTCCCCGGGCATGTCGGCCTATTCATGCTACAGACAAATACTATGCCATTCTTGACAAAGTATTCGTCTGCAGCGTGGCTCTACAGTAGTAGAATGCAATCATGTGCACAGAAATAAAATTTTGCAGTGTTAGGCCTCGTCATTTTTTAAAACAAATTAAATCCTGCATTAATAAAATAGCTGAAATCAAAACAATTGGTAAAGTTTACACATTTTGGCTTCTTCGACGGAACACGACTAACCTTTGAACTGAAGTTTGGAGTTCGCTGGCAAATTCACTCCCAACGGTACGTAGATATACCCATTAGTGATTAGTTTTCGTTGTTATTACAATAATATTTATACAGTAGATTTGATAACAATTACATACCAATATACATTATTTACAATTATCCCTAAAATATCAAATTTTCTTTACTTATTATAAGTTATGAACAACGTCTTTCGATGATACGAAAGCATCGCACCCTCACCTCCTATTTCCACGTATTTTCAACTTATATTGGCCTTCAAACTTATAGACAGGGACAAGATTCGGATACAGTGAATTGAACTTATTTCTAATCCCAAATTAAGTTTGCCGAGACGCGGTCTCTAATTTAGTATTATACATAAATTATTTAACAATTAAAATAATTTATATTAATGTAAGATACACTTATGTTATACGTGTATAATTTTTAAGATTATTAATGGAGTCAGGCGTTACTTTGTGGAAATCCATCACTATGTCGACAGTCAAAAGTTTTACTTAGCTAAGATCCGCGACAGGCAAAACAATAACAGAAAATTAATAATGTGTTTTTCTGTTGGATGAAGTGGATTTATTTGGAACTTAAACCAAAAACTTACCAAAAATCGGCCATCAACTCTCCACCCACCAACCACTATACACAACGCCAAACACACACTATCACTTTTCCATCTTGTAAACGACACGTGTTTCGCCTCAACGCGAGGCATCTTCAGGTATAGTAGACTCTACGGAAGACAACCGAAAAGTTGTTATTAATTTTCTGTTATTGTTTTGCTTGTCGCGGATCTTAGCTAAGTAAAACTTTTGACTGTCCATATAAATTTTTTTTTGTCAAAAATCTTAGTTGTTCCTAAAACTAGACCATATTAAAACGAACACGCAAAAATTTCATGAACGGTGAAATACGAAAAAAGGCAGTTATTTCGACATCAGTGACAGATTTTTCTATTATATTTTAATTCATCGGTTTGGAATGCACTAACTTTTCATGGGGTACATCGCTACCTGAGTTCATTGAGTAATTGTTAGTCAATTGTAGGAGAGAACAAAACCGTACATGGCAACACTATCTTAGGCTGCTACTTAGTAGATACTTGATGTGAGAAGTGATAAAAAAAATTAACGTATTATTTATTTACGTTAAGTATTATTTTGGGCATAATTAACAATATTTTATTGTCCATGTGCGCATAAAAACCCAGCGTCCGCGCTTCACGGATTACATGAAGTCATTTAGCCGCGAAACAGGCTCGTGTGAAGACGACGCCTGCGTTCGTGTACACATCGCGCCAAAATGTTCGCCCTTCTATACATCGTCGCGGTGTTGTTGATGGCAATGGTTCTCGTAGGACTGTACCAGAAGAATACAAATGCAATGTGCATGTCCAAAAAGAGGCTTGACGGGAAAACCACCGTCATCACCGGAGGCACGGCCGGCATGGGACTGAAGATCGCCACCGACTTCGCCGACAGGGGTGCGCGGGTCATAGTAGCGTGTCCGTTCCCCGAGGAGGGTGCCAGCGCTGTGAAGACCATCGTCGACGAAACGGGAAACGAGAAAGTGGAATACGTCCACCTCGACCTCGCGTCCCTGTCGTCGGTCCGCCAGTTTGCCGACCTCATCTTGCACAGCGAGCAGAGACTGGACATATTGATTAACAACGCTGGCGTCGTAATTGCCAAGGACTCGCTCACGAAGGACGGATTGCACTTCATAATGCAAGTTAACTATTATGGACACTTTCTTCTGACTCTTTTACTCCTACCGCTTCTGAGGAAGACGGGCACACAATCAGAGCCGTGTAGGATTGTAAACACCTCCTCGATTCTGCACAATATTGGAGGGATCGATATACAAAACCTGAACAGAGTGGGGTGCTGGTACGGCATCCAGACTTACGGGAACAGCAAGCTCGCCCTGATACTGTTCGCTCAAGAGTTGACCAAACGTCTGGAGGGCGCGCACGTCGTCGTGAACACGGTGGACCCTGGTGCCGTGGGCACAGCCATATTTAACTGTTTTGGTTCAATTCCTGGCGCGATAGCAACACTATTCTGTGGTAAAATGTACAAAACTCCGTGGGAGGGAGCTCAGACTGCGATCCACGTGGCATTAGACGAGAGAGCTGGTAAAACGAAGGGGGGATTTTTCAAAAACTGCAAATTGACGTCTGCAAACAGACGGGCTTACAGCGAGAGAAACGCGATGAGATTGTGGCGACATTCCATAGAATCGGTGAAGTTGAGCGAAGACGAACTGAAACTTTGCTTAAGCAGCTAGTAGAGTTTATAATGAGACAAACTGCGTGGGCATTTGTGCACATTGGATGCGGTCGAGTGGTGTGGTGAACTTGTTTCTTTCGATTCCGAGTCTTGACTGAACATTACTACAACTCACTATTCAGCGAACACTTCAATAATTATTAGTGTATTTGTCGTAATAATATTTAATAATATTTATTAAATTGTATCTGTTATTTATCACCCAGTTTATGCTACGAATAAATCGTTCCTAAAACTTGTTTTAAGTTTTTTCACAGCCCAAATATATTACGGAACGGACGTTAGCGGATTAGCGGAGTTATCAGATACATATATTTATTTCGATGCGGGCATCATGGGTGTGGGGCTCCGCCACTGAGCTAATTGGTCGTTAGTTTTACTTTGTTATCTATTTGTATATCATATTCCTTAGTTGTATTTATTATGTACAATTATAATTGATGTTCGTTATTCAAAAAATATGTTTTGAACTCATAGAAATATTCGGTGTCATTACGAATTAAAATGAAAATTAGTGTCGTATGATAAACAGTTTTTTCTGAACCCAAATTGAAAACTTTTATCATTGAAATTTTGGATGTACATGTATGTATTGTGTATAGTACGTTAGTACATATAGTTACATAATAGTTACATATAGTACGTTTTTTTTTTGTTTATATATTTACGCCTATCCCCCGCAGGGGTTGGCAGAGACCACAGAGCTCCATCCGCTACCATTCATTGCAGCGAAACGGCTCTCCATTAGTGAGTCTCTTGTGAGAATCCGGACGTATGACGTCCAGTTCCGCGGCCATCTAGAAGAAAAGGCCAAGCTGGCCTCGAAAAAACTGGATGTGCTTACTAGAGCGAGACAGTATTTCACATCTGGCCATTGCCTCCAACTGTACAAGGCACAAGTCAGGCCACACATGGAATACTGTTCTCACCTCTGGGCCGGGGTCTCCCCAGTATCAATTTCTTCCATTTGATCGCATTCAAAGTCGTGCGATCCGAATCGTTGATGACCAAGATCTCACCGATGGGCTTGATTCTCTAGCGCTGCGGAGAGATGTCTCATCTCTCAGCATTTTTTACCGCTTCTATCATGTGGAGTGCTCCGAGGAATTGTTTGGAATAATTCCCGCCGCCGAATTCCACAACCGCACAACTCGCCGTAAAGAAAAATTTCATCCCCACCACCTGGATGAGTGGCGATCTACTACGGTGCGCTCCTCTCGTAACTTCTTTCCACGCACCACCAGTTTGTGGAATCAGCTACCCTCGGCGGTCTTTCCGAACCGTTACGATATTGGAACCTTCAAAAAACAAGCCTATACATACCTAAAATAAAATTATACATACCATAAAATAAATAATAAATAAAAAATAATCAGGACGTGACGGGTGGCGAACCACGTCGCCGTCATTTTTCAACGAATTAGCTATATGAAATTCGTCTTAGTGAATCCCACGAGCCGCAAGGGAGGATGGAGGTGAGCCCCAGAAGAGCCCTGCATGCTGAGGTAAGGCACCATAGTACCCGGAGGAGCCCGATCCGGGGACGGTCGGCACGCTTTCGACTAGGATCGCCCCTAGCCACGCATCCATTGGCACGGCAGACCATGGATTGGCGGAGAGGAAGGGAAAGGAAAGGGCAGGAAAGGAAATGCGGATTGGGGGGTTACCAGACACGAAATACATATTTATAAATCCATATATATATTTATTTACACGCGGGAATCGAACCCGCGACCATTGACTCCGGAGTGGGCGGAGGGCCGCGCCACTGAGACAATCGGTCGCCATATAGTATGTGCGTATTGAAAAAATAAATAAACGCTTTATTATCATTACCCCCTCCCCCCTCCGTGGTATTCGCTTGTGTTAGTGTCTCAGACATCCATTGTCGTGACAAACAAACAAACAGACATAACAAATAACAAATGCCTGTAGGCCATACAAGTTCAAAATTAAATTCTTCTTTTTTAACATAAGAAATTTCATTTTTCGAAAGTCAGTCAGCCAACAATATATTATTTCTTTTCTTTAATGGCAATTAAAGAAAAGAAATGATATATAAACGATAACATCAAATCTCTTGAAATATAACCAGTCAGCTTATAACGTTACGTCTTGATAAAATGGTGGCTATTCTATCAAAATGTTGTATGGACTTTTTCAGTCAACTTAAAAAGTCACGATACACGCATTTATTACATATTACTTCACTTATACGCCTTAATCGAACAATCGTACGGCACCAAAATTAAACAATATATTATAATAAAAAAAAATGAAAAAACAAACAAACAAAAATAAAACAAACTGATATTAATATATGAACATGAAACAAAAACACAACGTCACTCATGTAACTTGGCGGGAAAAGTCGTTATATATCTTTTACCACCACTTCGTAATGAGATTCCTCTGATACACTGATCTGATCTTCCTCTGATATTTATCCCGATGTCAGAATTGACTCTGCCACTCTTAGGGCTCTTAGCTTAACTGTCATTGAAATTCTTTTCTTTGTAGTGGTAGAGTCACGCTGTAGACGAATAGTTTGCCAAGAATGGCATATTATTTGTCTGTAGGATGAATGGGCCGGCTCGCCCGAAGTAGTACCATACTCCTATAGAAAACAGGCGTCTGAGTGGTAGCTTAGCTTTAGGTTGAGTTCCAGAGGACCAACACTCTTCTTTCCTTAAAGGCTGGCAACGCTACTGCACTGTACTGTGGATATTTATGGGTGACGTTGATTGCTTTCCATCAGGTTACACGCCTGCTCGTTTGCCTTCTTATCCCATAAAACAATTCAAATATTACTTATATAGTAGTATATTATCAAAACTTACAAGATAAACTTGCTGACGTCACTTTTGTAGAAGGATTTAATTTTTATTTACAAAAGCTTAACTAAATTGAATACGTGATTGTATGCGTGCGCTTTGACATTTAGCGCTGAACAAAATTTTAATAACAACACTGGATTTCTATGATTAACTACTTTTTGTTGCTAGTGAACTTGAGAATACGATACAGTGATACTTGTGATCTTCGAGTCAGTGAATAATTTATGACATATCGATAAAGTCACGAATTCTATGAATTTTTGAATGTTGTATTTACGATCTAAACTACAGAATTCTACTGATAATTATCAAATAGTTGTATTTTATAATATACTTAATTCAATTTAAAAAAGCATTCATAAAGAAATATGGAAAATGTTAATACTTTATTTTATTAATAATATTAGCTCATATTTGTTCCTTCGCTGGACACATAACTCACTCTCTTAAACGGTTAAGGGTACCTTTCTTAACAACTTCGGCAGACCAATTTGCCGTTTATTTGTATTTATATAATCTTTCTCTACCGACCCTTCCATCCTCATCCGCAATGTAAATTTCTTTTACCAGGCGTCTTTCATCTTAGCCCAAACCATCTAAGCATCCCTTTCTCAACTTTTGTCACGACACTTTCTTCTGCTCCACATGGCTATGTAACTTCATTCCTTTTGTATCAGTCACAGTTACTCCACACATATTTCTTAATGGTCATTTCCGGATTCAGTCTGCTTTCACGACCACGACGAGTCGTAACAAGCAATCTCCGATGAACTGCCATTCGGGCCTTTTTAGACACATTCTGACTTGTCATAAATGAGTGCAGGGCACCATTAACCTGATTACCAGCTTTCACTCGCCTTCCAATGCCACCAGCAGCAGTTTTTATTCTGATTTGTTCAATCATACTGATTATTGAACCTATAACCTTGTACAACAACCAGACGGCCGATTGGCTCAGTGGCGGGGCCCTCCGCCCGCGGAGTCAATGGTCGCGGGTTCGATTCCCGCATCGGAATAAATATTTATATGGATTTATAAATGTTTATTCCGCGTCTGGTAACCCCTCCATTCCGCATTTCCTTTCCTGCCCCTTCCTTTCTTCTCTATCCTTTCCCTTCCTCTCCGCCAATCCAATTGGTCTGCCGTGCCAATGGATGCGTGGCTAGGGGCGAGCCTAGTCGAAAGCGTGCCGATCGTCCCGGGGTCGGGCTCCCCCGGGGACTATGGTGCCTTACCTCAGCATGCAGGGCTCTGCTGGGGCTGACCTCCATCCTCCCTTGCGGCTCGTGGGATTCACTAAGACGAATTTAATATACCTAATTTGTCGAAAAAATGACGGCGACGTGGTTCGCCACCCGTCACGTCCTGATTCTCACGAGGGCGAAAAGCGACCAATGACGAGCCGTATCGCTGCGATGAATGGCAGCGGATGGAGCTCTGTAGTCTCTGCCAACCCCTGCAGGGGATAGGCGTGAAAATATAATAATAAAAATAATTGTACAACTAATATTTGCAGAAGGAATCTTGAATATTATTAAAACTGAGTAAGTTTACGGGTTTAATCGTCTTAACAGTTCAATAAATAAAAACAAAACAACAGAAGCAAGAAAAAAAAAGTATATTAATGTCAAACAAACAAGTTTTTGTGACGTGAACAACAGACACGGACGTGAACAAACGGACACTACAATTACACTTACAATACAAGCACCGCACTCAGCCGCGGACGGAGAATGAATCGCGCTGCAGTCGGGGATAAAACATTACGGGTTCCAAACGATCTGAACATCTCACCGCCCAGGGGTGCCAATACAACGCGCCTGGACGACGAGGGTTAAGAGGGAGACGCAGCCGGTGGCAGAGGAGTGAATCTGCGCAAAGCAAGCAACGCCAAACCGCAGCGGACATTTTCGAACCTTTAAAAAATTTCCCTTATGTCTGCAATATTTAACATTATAAAAAAATAGGCCGCAGTTTTGTTGTCGTCCGCCGGGATGGCGACACGCTTCGCCCACAGCCGCGGTCCACCTTTTGACAGCGGCACACCCGCAACAAACAATACGATAACGATGGCATAGACTTCTTTCCTCATCATCATCCCGAACATCCGCGTTACTACCAACGCTTCGGGAGAGCTATTTGCACCACAACCAGTATGCAATAGCTTCAACGTTATTCCGTCCGGGTATCGATAAGACAAAATAATCCCGTCTCGGAGTAACTCGCCGTCCCTACCCACGGAATCACAGAGGGAGTTTTATTTCAACGCATCCACCAATAGTTGCGATCTACGTGAGGAAGCTATCGGCGAAGCCAGCGTACGTGTACATTGAGGTCGTAACCTGCGCATATTTGCAAAGGCCGATTCCGTACAATTAATGCGTTAATGTAATGGTCTGCGGTCTATGCCATCTTAATCGATTCTCTAAAAACTTTCAAAGCAAAATTGATCGGTAAAAAGATAAAATTATTTTTTTTTTGGAAAATCTACAGATAGTCAAACAAGAAAAACTACAAGGTTATTTTGCAATATTTCCGGCAACAAAATGTGTTTTTTGCTTTGCATTTCAAAGAAATCACAAACACCTATATCGAATCTTCGAGGTTGCGAACTGTAAACACTGTTTCTGTTGCAAGTGTGCCAACGTCAAAGGGCGCGCGCGAAGCGTGTTGTGCGCGGGAAGGGGGTGTTTTACGGGGTACAGGAGGGGGATGCTCGCGGGTGACGTCACAGTTCATCGTCGCAGTTGGGCTCCAACTCGGAGGACTCCATCGCGACCTCGTCGTAGTCCTTTTCAAGCGCCGCAAGGTCCTCGCGCGCTTCCGAAAACTCTCCCTCTTCCATTCCCTCCCCCACGTACCTGCAGATATTAAGAAGTTGTAGTTACTTGGTATTATTTTTGCTTCCAGCTCGGGGGAGCTTATGTGCACCAGTAGTCTTTATATATTATTTATTTAATAAAAAAAACGAAGGTTCTCCTTGGATCTTAGCCAAGTTAAATTCCGACTCCACATACAAGTAGTACACATATAGAAGTAGTAGAGTGGAATGGGGAGTCCTTCCAGGAGTTTTTTTGGGATAATTCCGGCCGCTAGTTTTCACTATAGCACAACTCGCCACAAGGAAAAAATCCATCTCCAGCATCTGGATAATAGCGATCCAGTACGGTGCGTTCTTCTATAAACTTCTTTACACTCAACACTATTCTGTGGAACCAACTACCTCCAGCGGTATTTACGTTCCTTAGGATACGCCGATGCATTCATGTTTTAGTCGTGGTTCCCTAACGTGTTTCGCCTGCAGAGCTCAGTGATGGGTCTTTGAGTGTGTGTGTGTGTGTGTACAATACTAGAAGCCGGCCAGGGTTGTCACCAGTGCACGAAGGCCCGCTTGGAGTACATGAGGTCGAACTTGTGGTCGAGTTTGCCCCACGCCTCGGCAATGGCGGTCGTGTTGCTGAGCATCGAGGCGGCGCGCTTCACCTGCGCCAGGTCCCCACCCACCACCACCGACGGCGGCTGGTAGTTGATGCCCACCTGTTGACGAACAAATAGATAAATTTCAAACGAACAAGCATTGTAGGTGCATTGCCTCACCTTGCGGCAAGAATGTGAATATTGAGAAGGAGACGATTTAAGAAGAAGGGAAGGAGAAATAGGGAAAATCAACTGTACCTTCGGAATCAGGGTTTGTTTGGAATTTACGAGTAATTAAATGATTTCTATCTTTTTCAATAAATTTGTTTTCAAATACTTTTTTCGTACAATGGGGCGGACCTGATCAACTCAAAGTACGAGCCACGCTGCAGATGAATACCTTTTCAAGAATGGCATAATATTTGTCTGTAGCACAAATGGGCCGGCTCGCCCGGGGAAGTACCACACTCCCGCAGAAAACCGGCGTCTGAGTGGTGGCTTAGCTACCGCGCTTAGTACGATGAGCGGCTGAGCTCCGACGGCCCAATTCTCCTCCCCCCTCTCATAACGACACTTTTCTAAAAGGCCGGCAAGGCTTCTGCACTGCCTGTGGCACTGCGGATGTCTATGGGTGGATTTGGTTGCTTTAAAAATGGAGGACCTCCCCCGCGCCATTGGTGCGAGCGCTCCTTCCATCCTCGCCCCCGTTGGTCTCACACTGACTACAATACACCTATCCCTATATTTACACGATCTGTTTCACACGATTTTTACATTAACTTAATTTTAAATTACCTTTAATATATGGTTACATATTCGCATATATTGTATACTAACTGACCCGGCAAACTTCGCACCGCCTCAGAATCAAGAAATAAAAAAGCTGAATGATAAGTGCAGAATGTTTCAAAATTAGTAAAAAATGTGGTCAAAACTTAACACGAACAAAGGAAATCGTAATCAATAAAAAAATGAAAAAAAAAACTTTACTTTGATTTCTGAACGACGGGACGAACATCAAATATTTGACAGGTAGGGATAGTTTCTAAGGGAAAACGAAATGGTTGCTTTTACTAAATTCTTAATATTTTTATCACATTTACTCAACTTTTAAACTTTTCCTGCACTTCCAAAAATAATTCAAAACCAAAATTAGCCAAATCGGTCCAGCCGTTCTCGAGTTTTAGCGAGACTTACGAACCGCTATATATATATATATATATATATATATATATATATATATATATATATATATATATATATATAAACATTTTTTTAAGGATATATATGGGTTACACGGTTTTATCGGGAACCCGTCTTCAGTGTAAATCGGGGGGCAGGTGTAGCGTGTGTGTGTGTGTGCCAAGGCAGAGGGGTCGGGGTGTCACCTTGAAGCCGGTGGGGCACCAGTCGACGAAGCGGATGCCGGCGCGGCCCTTCATGGCGGCGATGGCGGCGTTCACGTCCTTGGGCACCACGTCCCCGCGGTACAGCAGGCAGCACGCCATGTACTTGCCCTCGCGCGGGTCGCACTTCACCATCTGGTTCTGCGGCTCGAACAGCTCCGCCGTGATCTCCGCCACCGACATGCCCTCGTGGTACGCCTGCGGGCGAACATCGCATCGCGCCATTCATTATTAAGGTTTGATCAAGCGGCTGATGGGACATGAGTGGTAATGCATTAGTCAATATAGAAAATTTCGCAGACGCCGCGCTCGGCGCTCGACTACCGGCCCCATTGAGTCGTCTCTGAACACGACAGGAATACAAGAAAGGCTTTGCGGGGCGGGAGCGCCTCACGCCCGACACGAGATTTGTATTCACCTACAAAAATGTATATGGAGGCAGTCGAATAACTCATTAAAATCGTTAGAGGCCACATTTTTTTGAACGATTTGGCCTTCACCACTGAAAAGTTGGCATTTTTTCATTGTTGATGGCCTGATTGATGGATATATATATATATATATATATATATATATATATATATATATATATATATATATATATATATATATATATATATATATAATTAATTTGATTAATTCTGATATTTATTAATATATTTTGTTATAATTTTATCCATACCGTTTTTAGTAATTATGATTATAATTTATATAAAAAAAAATAAAAATAAGGTAATTTGGGCTTTTGGGTTCATACTTGAAATATAAAGAAAATCCTTTTTTTTAAAAAAATAAAGTTGCATTTTTTTAAAAAATAAAACTCATGACGCTTCTGATTTCCTTCATGCAGCCATATCCGTTTACTCAGTTTCTTTGCTAGCACTAACACTTCACAACAGCTCGACGGTTAAGGGTACTTTTGACCTAGCCTTTCTTAAGAATTTCGGCAATTTGGTCAAGGTATGTCCTCCTTGGCATTCTCCTACCCACTCTTCCATCCACATCCGCAACGTTAATTAATTTTACCAGTCGTCTTTCATCCATCCTTTCTAGGTGCCCAAAATATTGAAGCATCCCATTGGATAAAGTCCTGCGTCGTCAAGTTAAAATAAATCACCTTGTCGGAGGAGACGACCGGCGCGTACGCCGCCAGGGGGAAGTGGATGCGTGGGTAGGGCACGAGGTTTGTCTGGAACTCCGTCAGGTCAACGTTGAGCGCGCCGTCGAAGCGCAGCGACGCGGTGATCGATGACACCACCTGCACAAAATCTGCAGGATCATTATGTGCACACAAGAACGACGCGACCTAGCAGCCAAGTGTCACGGTCTGGCGGTTAGGCATCTAAACTACAGCCAATCTATTGTCCGAGGTTTTTATTTACAGATATTATCAAAAATATAAAAAAGAAACAGACAAATATGCTGATTTTAAATTTGTTTGGGGTAATTTCGCTAATATATTTACTTTGATAGTGGTAGAGCCACGCTGCAGATGAATACTTTGTCAAGAATGGCATAATATTTTTCTGTAAAATGAATGGGCCGTCTCGCCCAGGGAAGTACCACACTCCCGCAGAAAACCGACGTCTGAGTGGTAGCTTAGGTATCGCACTTCGTACGGTGAGCGGTTCCGGAAGCCCAACACTCTCCCTGTCCCTCTAATCCTTAATAATATTATATATACAAATAAATACAAAAAACAAAAAGGAAATTATTTTAATCTAACGAGTGTCATAAAATGGTTCTTGCTCAGCATATGCCGGGCGCTCAATTGGGGCACCCGGCGTTGGTTTTCAGCAAGAACCAACGAAGAACAAAAATGACGTGTAGCTGTGAATAAATCAGACGTCTGCTGTCTGTTTAAAAAATATATTGCCGTGTATTGCGACAAATTACCGCATCAATAATGGTACAGCACACTGCGACAAGGTAGTGTTACGTACAACATATTTACTCATCAAGCTCTCAATTTTTCGTATGGGCGCAAAATTCAAAATGGTTTGAAACAAAGTAATAACAACCACATGTACTAAATCACTTCAAATCTTGCGACGCAAGTGGACTTAGATAGGCACTACTCTCCGAAGGAACCCCGAGCACATTTCCAGACAGGCGCTGGATTGTACTCCTCAAGGGAAAAGGAAGCGAGGCTGACCCGAACACACCTGGAAGCGCTCCGTAGCGGCCGAGATGAAATCCATCGGATTGACGCGGCCTGAAGTGAAGCGCGTCGCTCAAGATCGATCCCAATGGAGAAGCACTGTGGACGCCCTCTGCCCCACTTTGTGGACATAGGACCATAGGAAGAACCACATCTACTATCGAGAGGTGTGTGTGTGTGTGTGTGTGTGTGTTTGCACTCGCCTGGGAGATGAGCCTGTTGAGGTTGGCGTACGAAGGCCGCTCAATGGAGAGCCGCCGCCGGCAGATGTCGTAGATGGCCTCGTTGTCCACCATGAAAGCGCAGTCCGAATGGCCGATGGTGGCGTGCGTGGTGAGGACCGCGTTGTAAGGCTCCACCACCGCCGTCGACACCTGTCCCACACACGCAAACACACAAGTCAACCACCACACAGCCAATAATAATACTGTATATGTATGTATATCTTGTAATAAATATCTTGTGCAGCTATTTCTCACGTCAAAAGGAGGAAAAGACGTTAAACTTATACACGCTGTCCGGGGGCAGATTTAGGTTTTCAGAAATAAATAATAAAACAAGTATTTTAAAAAGAGAATAATTCCTACTTAGGTCAAGAAAGACCTTTTTTTTAAAATTGTATTATCATGGACCATTCACAGCGACAGAATCATGTTCATCATCAATATCAACCCGTGGCAGTTTACTGCTGGATATAGATCTCACCCAAGGCGCGATACCTAGCTGCACGGCTCGGCTACACGCATTCAGTCTCTGCTAGCCCTCTCGCTCCACTAGCCGGGGGTGTCCCACACTACATTAGATGAGACGCGGTCTCCACTCAAGCTCTCGATAACTCCAGCAGCTGTCGGTTCTCAGACAAACGTGTCCACTCCATTCTGCTAACTTAAAGAGCTATGTCGGTGACTCTAGTTCTCCGGCAAATTTCTTAATTCCGACTTCTATCCACCAAAGAAATTTCTCTTCTGTTTCTTCTTCCATTATTAATTCAGATGGATCTACAATACCCACGGAACTGCATATGTTCGTTCCCAGGTAGTGTTTGTTTATTATTACGTAAGCTGCTAGAGTTACCTAACTTTTCCCATGATTTCACATAAAAAATAAAGCGTGTAAATTTCTTCGTTGTCAAGGGTTTTTTTTATGAGTGGCTTCAATAAGAGTACGCACATGGTAATTATGTGCTATGGTGAGCCTATTAAAATTTTCCACTGAAGGGTAGAATAACCACCAACATATACCTACACAATATTTCTCGTTACATTTAGATTAATTGTTTTTGCTTATTTTAAAACATCTTTTTTCCGAATAATTTATACAAATTTATGCTAGCGTTCACGATTATATCTCGGCAAAACAATATCATATAATGTTAGACCACTGTAAAAAGCTATTACCTACTCATAATAAACTTACAAATAGATTTCCTTTAAGAAATAATTGCTTGTTATTACAATGTAATCATATATATGAATACGAGTAATTACGGATTATCTCAAGTAGGTATCATCTACATATAGGTACAGAATTCCGAAAAGAATGTTAAAGCGTTGCCTAGCAACCGACAACGACCATAAATTGAAAATGTTTTTCAGTCTGTGTGCTTTTAATTTTAAATAAGTTAGTATATAAGTAGTCAATAGAGATTTTCCTAACCATACAACATAAAAAGAGAACCTCACGAGTATCTTTACTTCGTTAGATATGGTTGTGCATTTATTTTTATTATTGTAAATTTAATTTTTAAAAT
Source organism: Baronia brevicornis (assembly GCA_031353405.1). Taxonomy (NCBI): domain Eukaryota; kingdom Metazoa; phylum Arthropoda; class Insecta; order Lepidoptera; family Papilionidae; genus Baronia; species Baronia brevicornis. The sequence continues at coordinate 213,201 of JASFAT010001170.1, forward strand.
ATGAAATTGATTAACATACTTGTAAGTTAACTTCAGTAGTTGTAGTTGGTGATCTGTAGTCAACTAAGTAATATAAATTATGTTGAGAAAATTAACATTTATATATTATATATGTATATATATAAATGGAGAGCTATTTTGTGAGTCTCGTCGTCAAAACTCAAAAAAGCCTCGACCGATTTGTATATTTTTTCTATTTCGTTCGCTCTAATACAGGGACGGTTAACGAATAAAGAAATACAGGGTAAACATAAAAAAACTAGAAAAATTAAAATTTATTTTTCTTCCATTTACTTTCAATTACTTTCAATAGATGGCGTTCGTGACGGCTTTGAAAAGTAGTGCGATTTTGAAAAGTATTGTACCTATACCTTATATTTTCGTTAATTTGAATTAAATAAATTGTAGGTTAAACGAAATTCACTGGGTCATCTAGTTTATAAATAAATTTACATAAAAACAAAATAACAAAGTTGTCAGAGTAGAGACGAAAGGACATATTGCAATTGTTTTTCACTTACCTGCGGCGCAGGGTAGATGGCAAACTCCAGCTTGCTCTTCTTACCAAACTCTTCGGAGAGCTTCTCCATCAAGAGTGATGTGAAGCCAGATCCAGTGCCTCCACCGAATGAGTGGAACACGAAAAATCCCTGTGCAACATTTCGGGTAAATATAGCTGTGTCTGTGGCTTTGATTGGAAAAACAGAATCGGCTTTTTTTTCAAAGTAAATTAATTTATATTTTGTTAAATAACACAGCGAAGTTTAATCTCTCTCTCGCTCTCGTTCGATTTAGTGAAAAGAATAGATATAGTTAAACAGAATTACGTATCATTTTTAAACATAATTATATACACACGTTTATAATCCCGAAACAACACGGCTCAATATATTAAGAAACATATAATATCGATTACTATATAGTCTAATGAAAAATATCAGTGAATAATGTAAGATTATATTACTGTTGAATGTTTTAAGCAATATTAAGACAAACAATATGGTAATGCAACATTATTGCAAGAAAAACCTACGTTAATTCCGACGAATACAATCTTAAGTGATGATGCCGACAAAAATGTTTTATCATAATTAGGTATTATGCTTTTTCCGTAAGAACATTGTAATTAATAGTTATAGAGAAATTCAATTAATATAAATTGTCTACTACTGCAATGAGCTATCCCTTTATATATAAATGAAATCTGTACACCGATCACTTGCGGATTTATTTATAAAATTCAGTTTTGTATTTTTCCTGAAAAATTTGGATTTCACGATTACTTGTGTCTTCTATTATGTTATAATACAGAGCATGTGTCGTGACAAAAGTTGAGAAAGCGATGTTTAGATAGTTTGAGCACTGAGAGGATGGATGACAGACGACTAGCATAAGATATGTACGTTGCGGATGTGGATGGAAGAATCGGTAGGGGAAGACCAAGGAAAACATACAAACCTTGATCAAATTGCCGAAGTTTTTAATAAAGGCACAAGTTTTAAATCAAGAGAACCCTTAACCGGCGGGCTTGCACGAGAAAAGCGATAAGCGTAGATGAAGCAAAGAAAGTTTGCCGAAATCGTAGCAGATGGAGATCTGTGGTCTACGTCTTCCCCTAAGGGAAACTGGTGTAATGATATGTGTGTATGTACGTCTGAATTAAATTACACGGTAAGCATAAAACTATATTTATATGTATTTAGATTAGAATTTAACAAAAATTAGAAAAATATCGGGTGAAGACGACTGATAAAAGAAATTTACGTTGCGGATGTGTATGACAGCATCGGTAGAGGAAGATCAAGGAGAACATACCTTGACCAAATTGCCAAAGTTCTTAAGAAAGGCCAGGTCAAAATTACCCTTAACCGGCGAGCTTGTATCAAGAGAGTGTTGAGTGTGGATGAAGCAAAGAAAGTGTGCCTTGATCGTAGCAGATAGAGGACTGTGGTCTCTGCCTGCCCATATGGGAAACAGGCGTGAGGGTATGTATGTATGAATGTGTGTATGGTATACCTGCAGGCCGGTGCACTGGTCGGCGAGCTTGCGCACGCGCTCCAGCACGGGCTCCAGGATCTCGCGGCCGGTGGAGTAGTGGCCGCGCGCGTAGTTGTTGGCCGCGTCCTCCTTGCCCGTGATCAGCTGCTCCGGGTGGTACAGCTGCCGGTACTCGCCCGACCGCACCTCGTCTGCGTGGAGAACAACAGCACACACTTATATTGTTTATATACAGGTTGTCCCAAAAGGAATGGATAATCCGGGAGCGCCGAATAGTGCGCAGTGCGTAGATCAAGCGCTCTAATAAAAATACACAAATCAGGACGTGATGGGTGGCGAACCATGTCACCATAATTTTTCAACAAATTAGGTGTATTAAATTTCACCTTAGTTAATCCCACGAGCCGCAAGGGAGGATGGAGGTCAGAGCAGCAGAGCCCTGCATATGGACAGTCAAAAGTTTTACTTAAACCGAAAAGTGACGGTTTTGTGGTGAAAAACCACTTTTCGGTTGTCTTCCGTAGAGTCTACTATACCTGAAGATGCCTCGTGTTGGGGCGAAACACGTGTCGTGTAGAAGATGGAAAAGTGATAGTGTGTGTTTGGCGTTGTGTATAGTGGTTGGTGGGTGGAGAGTTGATGGCCGATTTTCGGTAAGTTTTTGGTTTAAGTTTCAAATAAATCCACTAAACCCAACGGAAAAACACACATTATTAATTTTCTGTTATTGTTTTACATGTCGCGGATCTTAGCTAAGTAAAACTTTTGACTGTTCATATAGTGATGGATTTCCGCAAAGTAACGCCTGACTCCATTAATAGAGCCCTGCATGGTGAGGTAAGGCACCATAGTGCCCGGGGGAGCCTGATCCCGGGACGGTCGGCACGCTTGTGACTAAGCTCGCCCCTAGCCACACATCCATTGGTACGGCAGACTGTGGATTGGCGGAGAGGAAGGAAAAAGGATATAGACGAAAAGAATGGAAATGGGGATTGGGGGGATTACCAGACTCGATGATCGAGATCGAGATCGAGATGCGGGGATAGAGTCGCGATCATTGTCTCCGTGGGCGGAGGGCCCCAACGCTGAGCCAATCTGTCGTATTATGTTATTTTATACTTATAAATGCAGTTTTAATTATTTATTTTGCTTAAGTGACGAATAAACTAGTACGGTAGTCATACAATAACTTTTGAGGTAAAATTCAGCTTGCGCTCGGTATGACACCCACCAATGACAGTGGCCTCGAGGTCGACCATCACCACCCTCGGAACCATCTTGCCGCGGTCCGCCTCCGAGAAAAACGTGTTGAAGCATGAGTCGCTGGCGCCGGGCTCCGCGTCGCCCGCGGGCAGCGTGCCGTCGGGCCGGATACCGTGCTCCAGGCAGTACAGCTGCCAGCACGCCACACCCATCTGCACCCCCGCCTGCCCCACGTGCACCGAGATGCACTCCCTCTGCACAACACACAACACACACACACGTATTAATTCGTTCGTTCGTTTCGGTCGCTTGGTTCGTTTTGTTTGTCTCGATCGTTTCGTTTGGATACCCCGGGCGGTCGCCTCATTGAGATTCAGCCCGAGTAGTGGGGCTCATCCCCGAGGCTCGCTCCTACACCCCTGTGTGGGGTTGTAGATGTTCCCCGATCGACACGTATTAAACGAAAACATGGTGAAACCTTTTTAAAGTCTTCGAGGCCTTCTAAACACGAGCAAATACCGTAGCGAGAACAATCCCACGATCATTGACTCTGTAGGCCTCAGTACTGAGCCAATTGGTTGTCAGGTTAAGTATATCAACCTAAGTATTTATAGTAGTAATGTCAACTATTGTTATTTGCGCCCATAAAAATCCGCAGTGCCGTGGGCAGAGAAGAACCGTTGTCGGCCTTTAAGGAAAGTGTCACTATGGGAGGGGGGAGGGTGTAGGGGCTCCGGAACTCATATATCGTATAGCTAAGCTACCACTCAGACACCGGTTTTCTGCGGGAGTATGATCCCTGGCGAGCCGGCTTATTCATGCTACAGACAAATAATATGCCATTCTTGTCAAAGTATTCGTCTGCAGCGTGGCTCTAGCCCGATCTTCAGTACACGCATTCAGTCTTTAACCGCCTTGGGCATTGCGTCGCTTCCTCCAGCAGGTAGCTTCAACATTTCGTTTGCCGATACGCGATCTCCACTCCAGCACTAGTCTACTCCAGCGTTACAACAACCGACATCCGTTAGAGTAAATTTATAAAACATGATAATAAATATAACTGCTGTTTCATGCTAGAATCAATTACACTAAACATGAAACCTACGAGAAACAATTCTACTACATTACAGTTACGTAATTATATATAAAACACTTACCATAATTAATACTGTAAATTTAATTTAAAAAGATATATAAACAATTATAAAAACTTGTAAATTAATCCAGTTTTTACAAAAATTTTAAAACAGACTGAAATTTTGAAAAAAAATGCACATCAGCGCATATCGGACGGCCCGTCTAGCGATATTGTTTGTCGACGTTCTATGTTTAAATTTCTCATTTTTTTAAAAGTATAGACGCCAGTATTGGAATATGAAAAGGAGTTTGTATACAAACCAAAAAGTATTTTTTTATATTTATTGAATCATCGACATGTTGTAACTATTATAAAATAAAACAATTATGAACTGGAAAAATATATTTTTTATTAAAAAGCAATAAATGCTGCCTGCTTTGAGAAATGTGAAGGCTAGAAAAATATATAGATATTTAATTGTCTATACTTTTCCCATCCTAACCGCCAATCTACGGTCTGCCCTGCCAATGGGATTCGCTGTGACGATTATTTTAATAAGCCTTATTTGTTAAAAATGACGGCGACGTGATTCGTCAACGCCAAAGATTCGCTCTTGGGATTCAGGATGTGACGGGCACATCCTGATTCCCAAGAGGGCGAGAAGCGGCTAACGGAGAGCCGTTTCACTACGCTAAATGTGAGAGGAAGGATGGATGAGTATGGTGGAAGCACTTCCTTGCTTGCTTGTGTGCCGGGATTGTGGCGGATGGAGATCTGTGGTCTCTGCCTATCTCTATGGGAAACAGGCGTGACGATATGTATATGTGTGTGTATAAAACGTAATAAATGTGCAATTTTTTTTTAAATATATTAGTGTCGACTCACGATGTTTTTAGTATAGCTTGTCTCTCGACAAGGGTCTCCTGGAAGGCTTTTCATTTCTTCCTATGTTTTGCAATTGTAGCCACGTTAGGCCAATAGTTGCTTTCAAATCGTCTTCCTATCTTTACAAAAGATGGGAAGACGATTTGAAAGATATATATATATATATATATATATATATATATATATATATATATATATATATATATATATATATATATATATATATATATATATATATATATGTATATATATATATATATATATATATATATATATATATATATATATATATATATGTATATATATATATATATATATAAATCAATTGATGTTTGTTAGTCTCGCTAAAACTCGAGAACGGCTGGATCGATTTGGATAATTTTGGTTTTGAATTATGTTTGGAAGTCCAGGAAAGGTTTAAAAGGTGAGCAAATGATAAAAATTGTAGGAATATAGTAAAAGTAACCATTTCGTTTTCCCTTAGAAACTATCCCTACCTGTCAAATATTTGATATTCGTCCCGTCGTTCAGAAATCAAATTAAATTCCAAAGTGAAGTTTTTTTTTTTATTTTTTTATTGATTACGATTTCTTTTTGTTCCTGTTAAGTTTTGACCACATTTTTTACTAATGTTGAAATATCCTGCTATTATTGTTCAGCTTTTTTATTTATTGATTTTGAGGCGATACGAAATTTGCCGGGTCAGCTAGTATATTACAAATCAACTGGGCTACCGCGATTCTTCTGTATCTTTATGAAGCTATCGGTATTATAATCGATTAAAATACCGATAACTTCAGACACGGTCGGTCAATCCGCAGAAAATAGTTAAATCTCTTTGGTCTCCGCTGAGGGTGCAAAGTGCCGAGTGTGGTTGAAGCGAGGGGTAGTTGCCCTTCGACAGGCACTATTAGGATACAATGGGGCATCGATTGGAGCCCCGATTGGACGGGACGGGGAGGACAATCCGACCCCCATGTGTGCTGGTGTAAGATAATTTGCATTTTTGTATTTAGCCGTCTCTTTAGCGTAGTTGGCTTTCAGACAGTTATTATGTTGAGGTGGCAGAAGAAAATGTTATTTATATAAAAAATTTTTTAAATACATTTATTTAAAAATAAAACCTTTTTGTTATTAAATATACAACTATTTTTATTAAAAACGAAACTATTTTATTACAAACTAGATGACCAAGTAAACTTCGTTTTACCTACAATTTATTTAATTCAAATTAACGAAAATGCGCCAGGTGCTCCAATCGCATTTTTTTCGTGCTCAGCGCAGGCGCAAGAACCATTTTATGATACTTGTTATATTAAATTTATTTTCGTTTTTTAACCCACCACATAGCAATGCGGATAACCAGGGTCGGAATAAATATCTTTAGGCCATACATATATTTATACCCGATACGGGGATCGAACCCGCGACTATTGACCTTGTAGGCGGATATCTGTATTGTGATCAATTGTTAAGAATATAATTTTTTTTATGGGATAGGAAGGCAAACGAGCAGACGTGTTACCTGACGGAAAGCAATCAACGCCGACCATCCGCAGCGCCTTTGAGAAAGTATCATTATGGGAAGTGGGCGGAGGGGGAGAAGGGGGGTGTTGTTCCTCCGGAACTCAGCCGTTCATTGTACTAAGCATGGTAGCTAAGCTACCACTCAGACGCCGTTTCTCTGCGGGAGTGTGGTACTTTCCCCGGCCCATTCATACCACAGACAAATAATATGCCATTCTTGACAAAGTATTCGTCGGCAGCGTGGTTCTATCACTAGAAAATTCATTGTAGCGAAACGGCTCTCCGTTCGTCGTTTCTCACCCTCGTGGGAATCAGGACGTGACGGGTGGCGAATCACGTCGCCGTCATTTTTTAACGAATTAGGTATATTAAGATTCGTCAAAGTTAATACAGACGAGATAACAAATATTACATGAATGATAATAATAATTTTCACAACACACAAAGACAAAAAGACATTCACTACGATTTCATTTGAAGACATTCACTACTATACTGTACCACCATACACAACATATTAAATATAGCATGTGAGCTGTCATATAATTCAATTTCTACTATAATATTGCTTCACACCCTTGCTCAATATATTTATTTATATATCTTGTTCAAATTTTTTTCTTGACAAGGTATTCGTCTGCAGCGTGGCTCTACCACTATCAATACTATAATAGGGTTTTTTTTTATTGTTTTGATGTTATTATAATTATACAGTAATTTATATAAAATATATATGAGTGTTAAGCTTGACTGTGAAGCCTTCGTACTCATTATCCTGTTTTATTGATTTTAAAAATGGTGACACTGATTCACACTTAAATCTCATCGGTCACAATCTACCAATATTGTAGAATCTTGTAAACAACTATTCAAATGCAAAAATTAATCACTCCCTCTTTCACTGCGTTCGTTCAGGAGTGTATATTTTGAATATTTAATTGCGTGACATTGTAGCTGCGGCGTGTAAATAAACGCAGAAGAGGCGACACAATCCATTCGTTTCGGTCGCGGTGACAATGTTGGTTGCACGCCACGCCATTCCCGATAGCTTCTAATTAAACATATTTCGACACGGCGTTAAAAATTATATGCGGTTTTGATTTTTACAATCGACTGAAACTGGCCTTGTGTTCTTCTTTTTCTTTGATGGCAATTAGTTGTAACTATTATGTCAGTTACAAGTAAAATATAATAATATAATAATAAAAAAGGGACTTTTCCCGCCAACTTACATCAGTGACGTTGTGTTTTTATTTAATTTTCATAATCTTATATTATTGTCCTTTATATTGTTTAATTATGGTGGCGTGTTATACAATATAGCTCGATAGCTCGATTAAGGCGTATAAGTGAAGTGATATAAATGCGTGCATAAAACGACTTTTTAGGTTGACAGAAACAGAAAGTTTTGGTAGAATAGCCACCATTTTATCAAGACGTAACGCGACAATATAACTAGTATAATCCAAGATATTTTATATTATTATATTTAATTTGACATTGGCATAATAATTGTAACTAACTGTCATCAAAGAATACAACCAATAAAAAGATACAATAACAAGTAGGTATCTTGAATTGTCACAAGTCAGCTTGTCACTTTCCATCTTGATAAAATGGCGGCTAATCTACCAAAACCTTCTTTTGCAGTCAACTTCAAAAGTCACTATACACGCATTTATTTCATAACACTTCACTTACTAACACTTCACTTCACTTATACGCCTTTATCGAAATATATTGTATAATACACCCACCACAATTCAACAATATAACTGATAATAATATAAGATTATGAAAATAAAATAAAAACGCGTGATTGATGTAAAATGGCGAGATTAGCCGCGTTCTTCATTACAATTCTTCTAATTAGCTTTTTCTAGTCTAATCATAATGATTCATCATAATTTTTTTTAAATATCACATAATTTATACAGTTCTTATAAGAAATTATATTTTAAATATTATTATGTAGGTTTAAATTTTTTGTTTCGTACTAGGCTCCGATTTAAGAATTTTATAGCTGTTTAATTAGATCCATTTTAACGCACAAAAACAATAAGATTTCTTGTAATTACTACATTTAACTACTTAGATATTTTTTTATGTACATTCATTATATTTTATATATTATTTTTTATATACTTAATTACTTTGTAGCTAAAATAATTGTACAGAAAGTCATTAATTTACTATAACATGTTTTGTTCATACACATATAAAAAACTATACATCATCAGTATCATAAGGCGGTCTACTTCTTGACATTTTCTTCGTCGTACGGTCTGGTTTTGCTATAGCCAACGCCATGAGATTTATTTTTCTATTCTCATTTCTATGAGAACAGAAAAAGGTTACTAACCTTTACTAACATTCTGAATGTTTCATATATGGACAGTCAAAAGTTTTACTTAGCTAAGATCCGCGACAAGCAAAACAATAACAGAAAATTAATAATGTATGTTTTTCCGTTGGGTTTAGTGGATTTATTTGGAACTTCAACCAAAAACTTACCGAAAATCGGCCATCAACTCTCCACCCACCAACCACTATACACAACGCCAAACACACACTATCACTTTTCCATCTTGTAAACGACACTCGTTGCGCCCCAACACAAGGCATCTTCAGATATAGTAGACTCTACGGAAGACAACCGAAAAGTGACCTTGTCGTGTGTAAACGACACGTGTTGCGCCCCCACATCCACTAAATCCAACGGAAAAACACACATTATTAATTTTCTGTTATTGTTTTGCTTGTCGCGGATCTTAGCTAAGTAAAACTTTTGACTGTCCATATAGTGATGGATTTCCATAAAGTAACGCCTGACTCCATTAATAATCTGAATGTTTCAGCTTAATCGATTTTTCTGTGTAGCCTCATTTTATAGCAGGATTCATCGGGTGCTAGTCAAGAAGACAAGATGTGATTGCACATAATATTCTAGTGTAAGGTATAACAACTAGATAATCCTTTATCAACAAATATTTTCTTCTTTTACTATTATATAATATAATTATTTGTTCTTTTTCGAATCAGCGATCAATCGCTACCGGTCCAGAACTTTGCCACTGACACTGCATCATCCGTTGCCCTTAAAAGGTCAACTGATGAGCAGGTGACAGGGCACAGAGAGCAGGATGTAGAGCAGGAAGTGTTTGTGTGCCTGTCCCACAGTCACAAGAGGTTTGTCTTTGAGAAACCCCACTTTGCAATGCTATCTCTACAGCGGCCAGTCTGTAAAATTATTTAATGTAATTATAATATACAAGCTTTTGCCCGCGGCTTCGCTCGCGTGGAATTTGGTCTGCTACATTAAGTTTCGTGACAGATCATTTTAAATAAATATATATTTTTTTAACTTAATAGCAAAAGTATATTACGACCAAAATTATATATAATCATTACAAATTCTAGCCTATATGTTATTTTGATGTATAACCTATATTAATGTAAAGTTTCATCGAAATCCGTCCAGTAGTTCGTGAAAGGGTAACAAACATACATCTATACTCACAAACTTTCGCATTTATAATATTATTATAATATTAGTAGGACATAAACTATAAAATTTTATTCGTGCACTACCAGCTTGGAAACAATTAGGCTACACTGAAAATCAGCCCGCCGGTTAAGGGTACTTTTGACATGGCCTTTCTTAAAAACTTCGTCGATTTGGTCAAGGTATGTTTTCCTTAGTCTTCCCCTACAGTACATCTACATCGTAAATTTCTTGTGCCAGTCGTATTTCATCCATCCTCTCTATGTTCCCAAACCATCTAAGCATCCCTTTCGCAATTTTTGCTACACTATCTTTTGCTTGTCATCATCGAGATGCATGAAGAGTGTGGATGAAGCAAGGAAAGTATGACGAGATAGTAGCAGATCTGTGGTCTCTGCCTACCCTAAAAGAAACAGACGTGACGATATGTATGTAAATATATATGTATGAAAATCAGTGTTGTAGCTTGCGGCGGCTTTTTGCTGAGTATGGACCTTTTTATAATCACAACTGCAGTAAAGGTGACATAATTGAATGAAGGTCTGCTAATATTATGGTTCGCATTTTTGTTTATTATTTTTATTTGTTTGTTATAATATATTATGATTTTAGTCTTTAATTTATGTGTCTTTTCTTTTATACAGAGTATAGCAGCCAATAATAATCATAATTTTTATATGTATATTCTTTATTTACTGTTTCTGTTCTGCAGTCAGTCAGTTTATTTAGCAGTCAAAGCAGTGTATGACTCCTATTGTCAGACAAGAAGAACAACGAGATGACAAGATATAACTGCACCTTCTTATATTCTATTGGGACACCAGTGTGTCCTACCTATACTCTTTTACAGCGCCGAAACGTGAACGCTGACAGTCCGTCTGCTTCACAAGCTCAGAGTCTCTCAGAGAGCTATGGAGAGAACTATGCTAGAAGTTTCTCTGGTAGATATGATTCGGTATGAACAAATCCGCTAGAGAACTAAAGTCACCGACATAGCCTTTCGAATTAGCAAACTGAAGTGGCAATTGGCTGGTCACGTTTGTCGGAGATCAGACAATCGTTGGAGCAAACGAGTGCTGGAGTGGACACCGCGTCTCGGTAAATGTAGTGTGAGACACGCTCCGCTAGATAGTGCGACGATCTGCCCAAGGCGGCTGGCAGAAACTGCATGCGTGTGATCGGGCTAGGTGGCGCTTCTTGGGAGAGGCCTATGTCCAGCAGAGGACTGCCGCAGGCTGTTGATTGATTGATTGATATTGTATAACGACCGAATGCTCACAAGATAACAGACATGTTTTTTCTTTTGGACATTAATATCAGTCTTATGTGCAGAGCTGAGAGAAGAAGAAACACTATCCAGCTTATTCTCAAAGTGCGAGGCTATGAAAATCCATAGGAAAGTAATCCTGAAGCAAATATTGTAGTATATATGTAACCATATGTACTAATCATATCCGACATGGATCCTGGCAGCATTGCCATGTAGAGACCGCGACAGAAGTGATACCAAAGGAATTCTTTTTTATGGGATACGAAGGCAAAACGAGCAGGCGTGTCACGCCGCTCATATGCATCAGCAGTGCCATAAGCAGCGCAGGTTGCCGGCCTTAAATCGAATCGGATCGGATAAACACTATATTTATATATTAATATAAATGATCAGCTTATATACCTGATTAGTTATTACATACTGTCACATACATACTGCAGAGTCAAAAGATAAATTGCCTTTGTAAGTATTTGAGCCAGCAATGATTTGGGTACACATGCAGCTCTCGCAGTGTGAAGTACCCTCAATGAGATGGTATCTGGTGGCATTAGTGATAATTGTGGCGATAAGCATCGCAGGTCCCCGCGCGCCGTATCGACCGCTCGCATCTACCCTCGCAGCTCTGCGCTGCCGGTCCAGCGACTGCTATTTGTCAAAATGCCGACGAAAATCTTTTGGACCGCACATACTTTCACAAATACACCTTTAACGCTTACTGCTAACGTTGTGTAATGCCTTCTAGATTTTAATTCTTCCTCCTTCTATAAGGTCTTATTTCATGTGATCGTTGAGAGATTTGCCTTTATTTGTACAAAGATCACGGAGTCAATGGTCGCGGGTTCGATCCCCGCATAGGAATAAATATATGTATGGACAATAATATTTACTTCGAGTCTAGTAACCCCGCATTGGACAAGCGTGGTGGGTTAACGTCTGTTCCTCCAGAAGTGGAGTGGCAAATCTGTCGTAGTGAAAATTATCTCGTGATAAAAATATTTTTCTCAACAAATTCAATATAATAATAAAGGATGGTGTTCGAAATGGGACCCATTTTCGTTATATTAATCAGAAATCTAAATCCGTTTTGAATGACGTACTTTTTACGCGAAAAAACGGAATCATACAAGCCGGTGGAGTCGGGTCGAGAGAGGACAATGCGCGAGGTGTGGACCGAATAAAAAATCCCATTTAGCCCACGGAGGTGGAATAATGAGCGCTTTTTACCGGCTTAATCCGGATCAGATAACTGTACACCCCTAATGCGATGCCCGTTTGATATTCATGATGGCCGAGTCGGCGGCGGCCCGGGGGATTACGGGGATATAGGCCAGAGGTTCTCAAACTTTTTTACTTAGCGACACACTAACATACCTACTCTTCACAAATTCGCGACACCCTCACGTATTTACAGCGGAAATCCATCACTATTTGGACAATTAAAACTTTTACTTTGCTAAGATTCGCGACAAGCAAACAACAATAGATAATTAATAATGTGTATTCACATTATTAATTTAAACCGTTTTGTAACCAGTAAGTGATTGAAGTTCATATTATAAATGTCAATCACTTACCGGTTACTTAACGGTTGTCTTCCGTAGAGTCTACTATTCCTGAAGATGCCTCGTGTTGAGGCGAAACACGTGTCGTTCGTTTGGTTGGTGGGCGGAGAGTTGCTGGCCGTTTTTCGGTAAGTTTTTGGTTTAAGTTCCAAATAAATCCACTTCATGCGGCAGGAAAACACACATTATTAATTTTCTGCTATTATTTGCTTGTCGCGGATCTTAGCTAAGTAAAACTTTTGATAATATACTAATTAACGCCTGACTCCATTAATAATCTTTGGTGTTGTGTATAGTGGTTGGTGGGTGGAGAGTTGATGACGGCCGGTATTTCGGTAAGATTTTATTTAAGTCCCACGTAAATTTTGTTTTATTTTATTTTTACAAATCCACTTAATCTACCAGGAAAATACATAATATTAATTGTCTATTGTTGTTTGCTTGTCGCGGATCTTAGCTAAGTAAACGTTTTAACTGTCCACATAACAATATTGATAGTTGAAGTGAAGGTTCAATATTACTGCCTGTAAATATGTGATATGTGATAAATATTTTATACTTTTCACAGCCACAAATCTTACAAATTGAAATATGTAACGAACAATCAATAATTACAATTTTACAACAAATAGCAGTGGCTAGCAACATACCATCCGAGACTAAAGTATCGCTTGCTATTAACTAAAGGAGCGCTGCTTTTCAGTCATTCCTTACTCCTCAAGATGGAGAAGGGAGACGAGGGCCACATTGTCGCTTTAATGAACAACACTAAAAAATAAACTACAATTTAATTTAAATTTAAATTAATAAAGTATTAAATTATATTATTGTAGTACAAGTTATAGGAAATTAATCGAACAGTAATTGAAGAAATGCTCTAGCTCCTTCCAGTAGGAGTGTTATTTATCTCCGCAGCGACCTGTCTGTTTAATAATGCTTTTTTATATTTCAATTTAAAACTTATTTTTGTTCTTAAAGGAGGAGGTAGATCATTCCAGATTCGATCATTAGAGGTAGATGATTATTTTATTAAATGTATTTTGTATATGTATGTAGTTGAAAAAGGTATGCTTAGATGGTTTAGGTACATAGAGAAGATGGATGAAAGACGACTGGCAAAAGAAATTTACGTTGCGGATGTGGATTGAAGGGTCGGTAGGGGAAGACCAGAAAAAAAGTACTTTGATTAAATTGCCGAAGTTTTTAAGAAAAGTCAGGTGAAGAGTACCCTTATCCAGCGAGTACGAGAAAAGTATGCCCAGATCGTAGCAGACGGAGATCTGTGGTCTTTGCCTACCGCTACGGGAGACAGACGTGAGGTATGTATGTATGTCGTATTTGTAAATCTCGCGGCACACTTGACGGGGACTCACGGCCCACCAGTGTGTGACGACACGGTGATTGAGAACCACCGATTTAGAACATGTTGAATATGGAATTATTTTTAAATGCGACGAAGAACGTTAGTGATTATGTATCTCATCCGAACCTTGTGTGTGAAAATTGAAAGATCGAGTTAGTTTATTTGACAATTTTAAATGCATATAATTCAATAATGTATATATATTAGGTGTATAAATAAGTTTCCGCAGTTTTTTATAAAAAATTAGGAATTTATTGTAAAGGAAAAGTACATTACGTTTTATTCAAAGTATTTTCCATCATTTGCCACTACTTTTCCCCATCTTTCTGGCAACATTCGGATACCCCGTCGAAAAAACTCTTCATCTTTTGACGCTATCCACAAATCTACCCAATTTTTGGTGTCTTCATATGATGTGAAGCGCTGCTCAGACAGACCATGTGCCATCGACCGGAACAGGTGATAATCAGAAGGGGCTAAGTCTGGTGAATACGGCGGGTGGGGTAAAACTTCCCAGTTGAGTGTTTCCAAGTATGTTTTTACCGGCGCCGCAACATGTGGACGAGCATTATCGTCTAAAAGAATAATTTTGTCGTGTCTGGAGTAGTAATGGGCGCGTTTTTCCTTAAGTGCCCGACTCAATCTCATCAATTGTGTTCGGTAGAGAGCTTCAGTAATGGTTTCGCTTGGTTTCAGCAATTCATAATACACGACATCAAGCTGATCCCACCAAATACACAGCATGAGTTTTTTCCATGAATATTCGGCTTAGCTGTCGATGTTGATGGTTCGCCGGGCTTAACCCATGACTTTCTCTTCTTTGGATTATCGTAGTGAATCCATTTTTCGTCACCAGTGACTATACGATGCAAAAAACTCTTTTTTTTATTCCTGGCAAGCAGCATTTCACTCATGCATAATCGGCGTTCGTATATACCTATGATCATCCTTCACATACAAACCTACAATGTATAATCAAGCCTTATACCATGATGTCAGAGAAATGCAATTGTAATTACAGACAAATATTTAACAACTTCGACGACCAATTGGCTCAGTGGCGGGGCCCGCCGCCCGCTGAGTCAATGGCCATCGGAATAAATATATGTATGGATTACTAATATTTATTCCGTGTCTGGTAACCCCGCCAATCCGAATTGGACCAAAGTGGTGGGTTAACGTCCGTTCCTCCAGAAATGGAGAGGCCCGTGCTCAGCAGTGGGACATATATGGACTGTTAAAAAAAAAATTAACATCTTTACGACTAAAATTACGAACGTGGTTTACGGTTACTGTATTTAAAAACTTTCTGAGAAATGTTTAGGTGGAACAGAACCGTCGAAATGTTCTAGTGAAATATTTATAAGCGTATGCCCAGCAGTGGTGTTGTGCAATATATAAGTTTAGAGTTTATGAGAGCTCTAATAAACTCTTTAGTTGGATGCCAGTACATTGAAATTTTACAACAGCAATAATCGTTAAAGGAATAATAAAATAAACAGTAGCGTCAAAGGTCGGTAACAATAAAGGACAGTAATTAAATCTTGAGGGAGCTGGCGGCGCACCGTTGGTGAGGAGCGAGGCTTGGCGAGGGTCCGCAACAAAGCGCTTCGAGCGAGCGGCGGGCTGCCAGGTGCCGCGGTGAAGTGTACACTCGCGTACCCAAATGTTTACCCATTTCAATTATTGTACACGATATTTGACGGTGCAGTCAAGTTACGTTTCTGGTCAGTGAAAAGAATATCGATACGTACAAATCGTAAGGTTTCGGTTTATACACGCACCGATATTTATTTTGGATATTAACTTACGTGTTCCCTCACAACAAGCATTTTTTATGATCGGTATTTTGATACTCCTTTTAAAATGGTCGGAGTTTTAACTAATTAGTTTGTTCGTTAACGTACCGACAATACTTTTTTGATATTGTGAGAACAATATCAAAAAAGATAAACATATTATATATGATTTCATCTTGGAAGCTACTGTATCACCAACATCAGGAGGATTGTAGATAATGAAATTGTGTGGCAGAGGGATGTGAGTGATAGAGAGAGGAAACACACTCTCTGATCGAAGTGCCTACTGCTACAACAAAGTTAGTCAGAAGCCTATCTTCTTCGAGAATATGGTACTTTGGTTAAAAATTTAATTATATTAAAATTAAGTATTCATAGTAATGTTCGACACGCCTGTACCCCACTTAAAACCAATACGGCGTTCCATTTTTCCGATAAACGATGTTTTTGGGTGGAATTTCATTTTTTTCGATAAAAAGCTTGGTGCACATGAACGGGATGCATTGTTCCCGGTGCAGCGGCGACAGATGGCGCGCGCGGGGCCGCCTCGGCCACCAACGGTAAGGGTAAACGGTTTGACACCATGACAATCGGTCAAATCGTTTGCTATATACCCACCTCACAAAGGGAATTATGGGATATTGTACCGGAGGTGTCTCTCGCGCATCTAGTAGCTTGACAGAGACATTCTATTTACACATTCCAAATACATGTAAAAATATTATATAATGTTGTATAGGCCGAATCGTATATAGGCCGAAATCACCAACTTTTTGTCAACTAATTGACACCAATTGGCAGTGTGGGATAATGTACCAGAGGTGTCTCTCGTGAATGTAGTAGCCTGGTAGAGACATTCTATTTACACATTCCAAATAAATATAAAAATATAGAATTTTTCACGTCATGTTATATAGGCCGAAATCACTAATACTACTACTACTATATATATATATCCACACTCATCTATCTTTTCATATATTTTAAATACTTAATCATATTGTGATAAATACGTAAATCATATTTTAATTTTAAATATTCTGGTCGGCGAATACATACTTATGTATGAGCAAATTCTGTAGTTAATTATATAATTAATAAATAATTTGTTGATGTACACAAAATAGACGACCGATTGGCTCAGTGGCGGGGCCCTCCGCCCGCGGAGTCAATGGTCGCGGGTTCGATTCCCGCATCGGAATAAATATTTATATGGATTTTTAAATGTTTATTCCGAGTCTGGTAACCCCCCAATCCACATTTCCTTTCCTGCCCCTTCCTTTCTTCTCTATCCTTTACCTTCCTCTCCGCCAATCCACGGTCTGCCGTGCCAATGGATGCGTGGCTAGGGGCGAGCCTAGTCTTAAGCGTGCCGATCGTCCCGGGGTCGGGCTCCCCCGGGGACTATGGTGCCTTACCTCAGCATGCAGGGCTCTGCTGGGACTGACCTCCATCCTCCCTTGCGGCTCGTGGGATTCACTAAAGACGAATTTAATATACTTAATTTGTCGATAATGACGGTGACGTGGTTCGCCACCCGTCACGTCCTGATTCTCACGAGGGCGAAAAGCGATCAATGACGAGCCGTTTCGCTGCGATGAATGGCAGCGGATGGAGCTCCTGGTCTCTGCCAACCCCTGCGGGGGATAGGCGTGAATATATAAAAAAAAATGTACACAAAATAGATTATCTACTGATAAAATATATGTAAGCTCCGTTAGTTTTATAATTTGGTTTTAGTGGATTCCAAATCGGAACGACATTGGCACCTTCAAAAAACAAGCCTACGCTTGCCTAAAAGGCTGGCGACGCTTCCGTGACTCCTACGGTGTGGCGGTTCTCTATGGGCGGCACGCTTGCTCGTTTGCCTTCCTATCCCATAACAAAATAATTCTTGCCTTGAAATGTTTGTCCATTAATTCGTAATATTGATGTCCCAGAATTACACATACAGTCAATTAGCCGCCGTGAAAGCCGTGAAATCGTAGTATATTGGTAGATTAGTGACGCGTAGGAGTTACTTCACGGTTCGTTAGCAGCACAGACGTAGTGCGCGATACATTCGGGTGCTAATTTGATGCTTGTTAACATGTAATATAAAGAAAATTTAAAGTCAATTTCCACTATTAATTAAGTTTAATTAATGAATTGATATTTGTCTAAAACTGTATAAACATTTAGGGTTTGATTTAAGACCCCCGAAAACATATTTATGTTTTTATTTTTTTAGTGGATAGAAAGGCAAACGAGCAAGCGTGTCACCTGATGGAAAGCAATCAAAGCCGCTCATAAACATCCGCAGTGCCACAGGCAGTGCACTCCGGAACTCAACCGCTCACCGTACGAAGCGCGGTAACTAAGCTAACACTCAGACGCCGGATTTCTGCGGGAGTGTGGTACTTCCCCGGGCGAGCGGGCCTATTCATGCTAGAGACAAATAATATGCCATTCTCGACAAAGTATTCATCAGCAGCATGGCTCTACCACTTATAAAAATGGTGGTTATTCAACTCAGACACTTTATGGACTTTTGCAGTCAACATTGATAAAGTATTCATCTGCAGCGTGGCTCTACCACTGTTGATGAAAATAAAATGTTGATAAAAACCAAACATAATTAATTAAACATTTGTTTTGGTGTTTTTTTGGAATGGGTAGGCAAACGCCTGCCGCGTGTCATCCGATGGAATTCAATCAACGCCGCCCATAGATATCCGCAGTGCCATAGCATTGCAAAGGCGCTGTCGATCTTTGAAATATGTGTGACACGCCTGCTCGTTTGCCTTCTTATCCAATAAAATTATGAGACTAGTATAATAAATTACTTAATTGCCATCAGTGGGGAAGAAGACTAAAGTATAATCTAAGGTGTGCGCAGAAGTAATCACTTTACACAACTGAACGCTCATTTGAGATTAATATCAGTCACGTGACCGACACGTGTTCACACGTGCTGATGAGCAAGGCATGATGCGCGTATGTCGCATTGAAACAAATGTAAGATTCAGGTACGGTTTGAGGTACCTGCTGTAGTGATACATTGATAAATGTATCACTAATGTAACCAAACTTTTTAATTAAATATATTAAAACCTTTTATACAATATAGTAAACGCTGAAACGTGGACGCTGACAGTCAGTCTGCTTCACAAGCTCAGAGTCGCTCAAAGAGCTATGCTCGGGGTTTCTCTGGTAGATATGATTCGGAATGAACAAATCCGCCAGAGAACTAAAGTCACCGGCATAGCCTTTCGAATTAGCAAACTAAAGTGGCAATGGTCCAGTCACGTTTGTCGAAGACCCGACAATCGTTGGAGCAAACGAGTGCTGGAGTGGAGACCGCGTCTCGATAAACGTAGTGTGGGACGCCCCCCGGCTAGATGGTGCGACGATCTGCGCAGGGCGGCTGGCAGAAACTGGATGCGTGTAGTCGAAGATCGGGCTAGGTGGCGCTTTATGGGGGAGACCTTTGTCACAGTAGCACTGGACTGCCGCAGCCTGTCGATGATACATATATTTATTTCGATGCGAGGATCGAACCCGCGACCAAGACTCCGCGGGCAGAGGGCTCCGCCACTGAGCCAATTGGTAAAGATCTAAAAAAATATTAATTATTTACATAACACACAGCGTGTGAAAGTTATGAAACCAGTCTGTTGATATTTGTAATCCGATGCCAAGTGATGATGATAGCTCTTCAGTTTTTGCCCGAACGCTTCGCCGCCATTTTTTTGTCCCACTAAAAATGACACGCGCGCTCTCAAGTGGGATTTATGTACAATTACACAGCATTTAAAAAGCCATCAACAATGATATGGTGATAATTTTTCGAGATCGTTATTCGAATTTGTTTTCATAGGTCCCATAAGTACTTTGAAAAGTGTTATTAGGCTTTAGTATGTTATAAAAAAAGTTTTTGAAGCGAAAGAGGACCGTGTGATAGTCTCACGGTAGTGAAGATATAATTTATATAAATAATAAAACTAAATATTATATGTGAAGTGGCATTTATTTCTATGTATTGTGTGGGAATATAATGTTCTTACCGCGATATCAGTCCATTAGTCAAAAGATATGTAGGATGTGGTAGGTATTCAAAGGCGAGTAAAAGCTGGTCATTAGGTAAATGGAGCCCTGCACTCCTTTATGAAAGGTTAGAATGTGTCTAAAAAGGTCCGACTGGCGGTTCATCGGGGAGTGCTTGGTCCGATTCTGATGTGCGGTAGTGAGTTAGGTTTGCAGGAGAGTCATGGAAGCGGACTGAATGCGGTGGAAATTAGAGCATTAAGCAAGAAGAAGTTTGGTGTTGTGTATAGTGGTTGGTGGGTGGAGAATTGATGGCCGATATTCGGTAAGTTTTTGGTTTAAGTTCCAAATAAATCCACTTAACCCAACGGAAAAATACACATTATTAATTTTCTATTATTGTTTTGCTTGTCGCGGATCTTAGCTAAGTAAAACTTTTGACTGTACATATAGCATAGAAGTAATGTTTTTTCATATTTGTTACATGTAGGTAAATGTGATTCATAAATGTTGTGTGTATTAATGAAGATAGAATTTGTTGTAATACAGAAATCAAAAGAAAAAGAGAAATGTTTACGGTGGTACAGACATGTGTAAAGACGTCCAGAAGATCACACAGTGAAATTTGCCCTGGACTTGCCTACGACGAAATGTTCCCGTTAAAGTGAAGTTTGTATTTAATGAAGTTTAATTTTATGAGTGTAGTAAAAATAATTTATAATTTTCGTAGACCACGAGGCCTCTCGCAATGCGGGGCCGAGTTCCGGGGAACGCGCTCAACTCGCTTTCCTCTGAGTGTCTCTTCGACTAGCGAAGGTTGGTAGCCAATTCAGCACAACTTGCCTCCTCCTTCGCGAGGTGCAGCAGTTCTGGAGCATTCGCTATCCCGGTCCACTCCCTGATATTACGTAGCCAAGACTTTCTTGTTCGACCGACTTGTCTTTTGCCCCCGATTTTTCCCATCACGATCAGTTGCAGCAACTTGTACCTGTCATGTCTCATGATATGACTCAGGTAAGCAATAGAAAAGTTGGTTACTTTGATGGTCTGCAAAAGTTCACGTTTTCGCTTGACTTGTTGGAGAAATTCGTCATTGGCCACCCTTTGAACCCGGCTAATAGTGAGCATCCTGAACTTGCCAGCCCTGCCTATTTGTAATTCCTGTGAATGGCCCTTAAATTTAATAATAAACTTTTTACTATATCACAGGAGGAGGACACACAAACAGGCGTGATGGTAGGATCACTTAATCGCCATCAACGATAGCGATAATAATGTTTTTGCGGACGGTGTAATTCATCGACGACGACGGTGGGTGGTGTCACGTGGCGGTCACGTGTCTCCCACGAGGCAAGCACGTGCCTCCACTTACACTGTGCTATATCGATGGACGTACAAATTAAACAATTTAACAGTTATTAGTTCGAGTGTTTGGGACATGGGCGTCGGCACGCCACTGCGGTGAAATATTAGCAGATTGGGTCTTAGTGACACGTGTACAGAACAACCCTTCCACACTGAATGGGTTAATAATTTTGTTAACACACACGCGATTAGGAATTTTATCTGTAGTATAGCTACACTGTTCACATTTCTTTTATGAGATAGTAAGGCAAAGGAGTAGGGGTGTCATTGATTGAAAGCAATTAACGCCGCCCATAGACATCCGCACATCCGCAATGTCATAGGAACTGCAGAAGCGTTGCCGGCTTTTAAGGCTTTATTTTTGAAGGTTCCAATATCCTATCGGCTCTAAAATACCGCTGAAAGTAGCTGTTTCTACAGGGTAGCGATGCGTGGAAAGAAGTTTTTAGAAAAACGCACCGTACTGGATCGCCACTTATCCAAATGGTGGGGATGAAACATATCTTTGTCGCGAGTTATGTGGTAGGGGAATATTTTCGAAGACAACGGTCGTTTCAGTGCTAGCCCCATGCGTATCTTAAGCTATGGGGGTAGGATTAGACTACACGAGAAATAGAAGGTGGTAGAGCCACGCTGCAGACGAATACTTTGTCAAGAATGGCATATTATTTGTCTGTAGCATGAATGGGCCGGCTCGCCCGGGGAAGTACCACATTCTTGCAGAAAACCAGTGTCTGAGTGGTAGTTTAGCTAACGCGCTTCGTACGCTGAGTTCCCGAGGCCTAACACCCTCCCCCATTTAAGATTCGTGAAACAGTTGTATCTGATCACTCAAAAACAGTCAGTATCGACGTTGTACTACATTTTCTATTGGTCGTATAGCTGCGAGACTCAGACCATTCGACGTAGTATTTTTTGCTGTTACAAATATGCAATAAAAAATCTTTGTTATCTGTCTCATTTACATAGTTTATGTATCCATCTATTGCTTCACTATCATCAGTATACGTGGTCTCGCATTAAATTGGGGATAATCCTGCTCTGGGCGGGCTGATTCCATCTATTATACATTTATATTTATCATTATATTAAAAATGATAACTATAATTTACAAATATCATCTGTATTGTCATTTATTTGTTACACTGCGCATATATATGTCCCAGTTAGAGATTGGAATCCCACAGCTTATTCAATACCGCGGCATTGATATACGGGATTATTCAATCCCCGCGAATCTTTAAAATTATGTTATAAAATCAAAGATTTTTGTATAAAAATCAACTTTTATTAAAAATTTCTTACATTAAGCAACATAAATTATTTCTTGTCTATTTATTAAGTATAAATAATTAGTAATCTGTTTTCTTAGAATCATCTTTAAATGTTTGGCATAGTTTAACGGTTTTGTTTAATTTTCTCCTCCTCAACAACGGTTTTATATTTTTAATTCAGTCTTATTCATATAATGACTAACAATCAAGTCACAACTCTCTCTTAGATAGAGCCACTCGTGATTTAGGCGAAAGTTTTTAAGCGCTAAATTTTTAATTCACGCATCCGCGCTTTGAAGGATTCCGCGGGAATGCGTGATTCTGTTTTGCGGGATTGCAATCCCTAGTCCCACTGCTGAGCATGGGACTAGGGACTTAGGGACTTAGGGCCTCCCCATTTCTAGAGGCACGAACATTAACGAGCTGCCATTGATTCTGTAGGTGTGAGCCCTGCACCTGAGCTAATTAGTTATCACTTCTGCGAATGTTATCCAAGTGAAATTGTGAGTGTTCACTATAAACTTTTATTCTTTTAAACTTTCTATTGTATTAACAACAGCCACACCACTCAACGGCCACGAACGTGTATGTATTTATCTATTTGTATTTTCCACGAGGAGTGAGTGTATGTGGATGCACAGATGCGCCCCAATTGAGTGACGTAACCCGTGTTATCTTTACAAATACGGGGATACAGTTGGTTTTCAATCAAGCTGAAGAGGCTGGAGTGGTGGCGGGCGGGGTCGCCATTGTGGAGTATTGGAACACTTGTTGTCTTGTTACCGATGGCGGTGTATCGAGAGAACAGGCGAATGGGCGAACCGCTTGCAAATCAAAAACATTTGTTATAGGCACTTACTTTTGCTTTTTTGTATCGTATGCCTCAATACAATAATACTGGAAAAAAAATTGAATGTATATATATATATATATATATTGATATTCTGGGGGACGCCTCAGGTACCGCTGGAGAGATATGATCGAGGATGACTCGCAGACCTTCAAATCTGCAACTGGCAGAAGGTGGCGCAGAACAGGAAACGTTGGTGTAAGACATTTTGGGTCGCTGCGCCAACAAAATTAGTTTTTTTAGCTATGTATATACACTCAGGTCGAAATTTTTTACTTGTTTATATATATATATATATATATATATATATATATATATATATATATATATATATATATATATATATATATATATATATATATATATATATATATATATATATATATATATAGAATCTTTCTTTTGAAAATCAGCTCCAGGTGCTCTTATAGAGCGCCTGGCTTTCACCAAGTAAAAACCATAACAACCTATATGACACATCATGGGTTAAATTTTATTTTCTTCCCTATGCTAAATTTAATTGTAATTTAGATTTTTTTAGCATTTGAGTTCTTGTAAAAGAAAGGTGTGACGAAGGTGAAGGAAGGTACGGGGTGTGTTTTCTATTTTTTTATATTGCTATTTCACCACTACCCAGATAACTGGAGAGCGTTTGTCTGTCTGTGAGATTTAATTTGAGTATATACAAATTAAATCTCGGGTACAATCAAATCAATTTTCACAAAGCTCAACCGAGTTGTTGTTTGTAAGAAAAGTTTTAATTTTTTAAATATTTGTGGGAAATTAAAAATTTAAAATTAATAAAAGTAGGCTAAAATTACGGAAAAACATGTCTAACCTTTGTTATTAGCGTCGAAATCCTAGCTAGTAATCCTTGTATTGGAGCATAGACAACTAAGAAACTCGATATACAAGCACTTGTATTGGAGCATAGACAACTAAGAAACTCGATCTACAAGTACTTGTATTGGAGCATAGACAACTAAGAAACTCGATCTACAAGTACTTGTAATGGAGCATAGACAACTAAGAAACTCGATCTACAAGTACTTGTATTGGAGCATAGACAACTAAGAAACTCGATCTACAAGTACCTGTATTGGAGCATAGACAACTAAGAAACTATCTACGACATGCTGTATATTTCAAGCCACGTAAAATTTTTTCGAACTGAGCAACATATTGTATAATATAAATAAATAGCCAAGCATTTAAATCCCCAATAATCCCATGAATACATTTGCTTTCGAATCGATATATTTGAAAATATCTCTCCCCGTCATAAATTATTTATTAACAATATTTGCTCTCGACCAAATATCGAATTTAGCCACCAGACAAGTAGATTCAATCACCAGAATATAATGAGCTATTATTATGTAGCAATTTCGACTATATTTTTATAAAAATCGAGGGATTCATAGTTCTTGATATATCGGACAGTTTAAATAGTATATATTGTTTGCAAAGGATTTTCGCATTTATAGTTAGGGCAGTTGTTGCTATTTTCCCTAGTTTGTTTTGTGTAAATATATAAAATGTCAGCTGTAGGGCTAATTTGCGGTGCTGCCAATTCATCTTCTGGTATTAGAGGAATAGGAATTGATTTTATTTGAGCCGAGGGTCGGTCGCGGGCAATGGTTTACAATCATTCGGCCACCGTCGCCTCGTTTTATATTTATTGTTCAAATTAAAATTATTACTTTAGGTGAACATTCTCAAGAAAATGTCTGTCCATCGATATAATGGTCCACTTCAAATGTTTATATAGGGTGTCCGGTTGCAGAATAAGGTTATCAAATAAAAATAAGAAAAAAACTGCAAACTATATAAATATATGGACAGTCAAAAGTTTTACTCAGCTAAGATCCGCGACAAGCACTGTCTGCGAAGCGACTGTCCATATAGTGATGGATTTCCGCAAAGTAACGCCTGACTCCATTAATAACTATATAAATAAAAATTAATAATTTTTACGAAGAAGGGAAGTGCGGTTTTTATTTTTTAAAAAAATATATCTTATAATCTAGCCACAGTATTGTGTGCCACTCGCTGAAGTACTGTAGTGATGCATTAATAAATGTATCACAAATGCAATAAAACTTTTTGTATTATTTCTTTTTAAATTCGTTATTTAAAGTTAGAAATAAAAAAATAATAAATTGTTTTCTATTAAAACAAAATATTAGTTCAACTGATGTCTTTTGAATAGACATGTCACCCGTCCAGCATAAGTAATTGAAATTATATATGTATATATTAAAACATAAAATGTAAATTGAAAAGAGTTAATAAAATATAATAAAGTATAAATATGAATATGATATAAATGTACATATAATTTAAAAACAAGAAGAATAAATTAATGTCATTTTGAAGAATTATATTTAAAGATAAAAACCCCCTAAAGATCCCCAGTGTCGTCGTGAGCAGTACGGCTTAGTACGCCACAGTACTGTAGTGATAAATAGATAGATGTATCACTAATATATTAAACCTTTTTAATTGAATATAATAAAACCTTTTTAATTTTTTTTTTACATTCGTAATTTTAAAATTTGAAATAGAAAATCATTTTATATAAAACAAGATTCGTTCGACTGACGTTTTCGAGGGATGTAGGTGACATGTTCTTGATAAAAGAGAAAATGTAAAGTGATTCATTAATAAATTAACTTCACTTGGAAGAGTTTCACTGTATCGAAGATAAAACCCCCTAAAGATCCCGTTTCGACGTATCAGTAAGGCAGGCACGCTATAGTAGTGACGTCAAGACGACATTAAGTTTGCGGATGATATTTTATTTTAGTGCTGAGATAGGCGTCGGGTTTTTTTCAATGACGGACTTTTGCGTTACCCCCACAATCATATCACATTGACAACGGTACAGAAACGTTCGATATTTTCAATATCAAAATACATCAATTAAAGCGATCGCTCCGTGATATCTTTGGCAGCCGAAAGATCACAAAATTATTGTTATTCTTCTTTTATTTATATATATTTTATTTTTTTTAATTTAATTTTATCTATTCAATTTTATAATATTTTATTATTACATAAGTAACCCTATTGTCAAAATGTTGCCATTCTGTGCGCAAATTTTAAGAGTTATACTCCGGGCGTTGTTAAGTTTGTATAATATCGTATTCTTTAAGATTGTAACTTGTTCTTGTTTTTGTTTTATAAATAAAATAAAAAGAATATAATATTAAAAAGTCCATAGGGGGCCATAATCTCTCAATATCGGTAGAAAATTAATCATTAAACATGTGTTCATTAATTATTCGGCCTATGACCTAATGGACAACCTATATTTTAAGATACATTAAATAATATAAACAGACAATTTACTCTATGTAATGTTATGTATTATATAATAATGAATGCAGTTTTAATTATTTATTTTGATTAAGTGACAATATATATAGTACGGTCGTCATATAATACGACAAAAATATTAAATTTTATATTTATTGCCATTATCGTTGACTCATAATTCAACTTTTATATCAAAAGCAATTTTTGAGCTCCACGAAAATAAAAAACATCAAGGGCAGTGAAGAATAACTGAAATAAGTTTATGAATTTGCGCGAAGCCATTCGACAATTGATGGAGTCCGGCGTTACTTCACGGAAATCTATTACAAAGATGGACCTTTAAAATTTACTATGCTAACATCCACGAAAACAGTGGTAAAAAAAGAGGGCACAAAGTAGTAGAGCCACGCTGTAGACGAATACTTTGTCAAGAATGACATCATATTTGTCTGTAGCATGAATGGGCCGGCTCGCCCGAGGAAGTACCACACTCCCGCAGAAAACTGGCGTCTGAGTGGTAGCTTAGCTACCGCACTTCGTCCATCCCATTATGACACTTCCATAAACAAAAATAACCCAGAAAAATAATATTGTGTTAACAAAAAAGTTTATAGAGAATTATAAGTCAACAGACTGGACTAAATGCGGCTTTCTGTTTCTACATATCCACCCATTAACAGACATCTCAATAATTTTAAAACGTCATAATCAAATCCACCCTAAACTAAAGCCATTTAAAAAAACTTAAGCCAACAAGATCCAATGTTAGCTCGACGGACTCAACAAGCAACTATCCCCGGGGGACGTCGCTGATGAATTTTAAACAGGCCAGAGCAAATAGACGGACCAGCTGACGAGCAATTAGCCCGCGGCTAGTTACAGACATGTGATAGCACATCAAACATGTGCCTTGTATTTGGTTTTTTTTTAATTTAAAATCTGTACGTGGCGTTCGTCCTGCATCACTCTCAATTCGAAATTATTTATTTAAATAAATAATGTATTTAGGACATATAATATAATATAACATTATATTAAATAATATAATATTATATTAAATAATATTATATTATATTAAATAATATAATATCATATTATATTATATTTGACTTCACTTTGCGGAAATTCACTATTATGCGGACAGTTAGAGTTTTTATTTAGCCAAATAATATGTTTTTTAATGTCTAAATAACTCCAAAAAATGTGTGGTGCAAAAGGCAATGGGAAACGGCTGCAGTAAATTCCCAAGAAAATCACCATGAAATTCACGAAGAAAACAGCGAGTTTTTCATGAAATGGAAGAGCCGTTGGGTCCGCCGAATCTGGTGATCGCGATCTTCAGACATGAAGGATCGACCAGGGACAGAGATATATATGTATGGTCTACAAGTATATATATATATACTCAGAGTCTAGGTGTTCTGCCAAACCGCTATGGACAAGCATAAAAAGATTAGGCTTCCGTTTGTTATTCATCGGACGCAAGCAAACAACTGACCAGCTGGTCCACTCATGGTTATTTTTGATACAAAAAGCGAAAACGCTGTAAATGGCACAAAAGCATGATCGAGATGATAGAATACTGCGTCGAATGGTCCGAGTCTCACAGCTCTACCTACGACCAATAGATATTTTGTACAGCGTGGAAACTATTTTTGAGTGATCATATACAATTTTTTCCAGAAATCTTAAGTTGTTTTGGCTCTGGTGTATAATTTACATTGTTTGGCTTATTACGTTTTCATTTTTCGCATCGTTTTGAACAATTTTTGCAAAAAAAATCGTCAAAGATGGATGACTCTGGTTTTAATACAAATTATAATTTGGCAAAATATAATGATAATGTATCACCAGCCTACAACAAATTATCTTTTTTAACATTGTGTCCATCCTGCGGTTGTCTGGAAGAAATCGCTATTAGCGATAAGACCGCCGTTTGTATATAAATATTACAATCAATAATTGAATAATTTTGTTTTTGGTGAACAATAAGGAATATATCTATCTATTTATAATTTTGGTATCGGAAATTAATTTCCTGTGATGGTAGTACATTAAAACAAATGACAGCTTACGAGATACGAACCGTGACTGACGCATAGATTTGTTACACAATAATGGGGTTGCGGTGAAATAATTAAATCTCCAGGTGTCGCAGCCATGGTGTCCTAAGAATGTGATTTTTCAATTCCTACCTACTATTAGTTTACGCTCTCCCCATATATATTTAGATATCTTGTTAAAATTTTCAATCCTCAATAAAATACTTTTTATTCAACCACTCAAGTTTATATACATTTTTTAAACTTGTAGTGTTGATGTAAATACAGTTTTATTTTCAAAGATTTATTCATAAATTAAATTTAATTAATTATTTTTAGTTTTTATATTGGAGAAAAAACAATCTCTAGTATAAGATATTTAGTAGAATATAAAGTTAGGAATAATTAATTCTAATTGTTTGTCGGAGATCCGACAATCATTGGAGCAGACGAGTGCTGGAGTGGAGACCGCGTCTCGGCAAATGTAATGTGGGACGCCCCCCAGCTAGATGGGGCGACGATCTGCGCAGGGCGGCTGACAAAAACTGGATACGTGAAGCCGAAGATCGGGCTAGGTGGGGCTTTTTGAGGGAGGCTTATGTCCAGCAGTGCACTGCCTCAGGTTGTTGATTGATTCACTTCTAATTATTTAATAAAAAGTAACTAAAAAAAATTTTTCTTTGTTAACCTAATTAGGAATTGATTTTATTGTAATTTTTTTTATGTCTTCCAAAGCATTTCGGTTCAACAATATTTAGATCACTAAGGCTAATTAATTTAAGTTTATTTAACAAATGCATTTCAAATTTGATACAGTCATTTCTTTTCTAAATTAAAAAGAAAATGCTATTTCATTTCTTAGTTTTGCCGACCATGTTATTGTGGTTTGAAATACTTTCTACAAATGGTTAATGAAGTCAGGCGTTACTTTGCGGAAATCCATTACTATGTCGACGGTCAGAACTTTTACTTAGCAAAGCTCCGCGACAAGCAAAAAAACAGAAAAATAATAACGTGTGTTTTCTACTGGAAGAAGTGGGTTTACGGGGAATTTAAACTAAATCCACTTCCTAACCACATCAACGGCACCAAATACACACCACCACTTTCGCCTCAACACGAGGCATCATCAGGTAAAGTAGACTCTACGGAAGACAATCGTTAAGTTTACTATTTTTCTGTTTTTGTTTCCTTGTCGCGGATCTTGCCTACGTAAATGTTCTGACTGTCCACACTTTCAGTCTTCACACTTTTTACAGTCTACCCGTTGGAAAAATTATAAAAAAATCTCGTTAAACTAAGTTTTATTTACAAACAATCACTGACACATGAAATGAAGGGAATATTTGTCGATAGAACGGATAAAATCTTGTACAACGCTGTAGTCTATTAGGAAATTATTAACTGTTTCGTGGTTATAGTATGCTTTTTACATATATTTTATTCTGATTTGTGAAAATAAATAAACCTGTTCTGTAATCACCCTTTCAATTCACAAAACATTAGAGTTTAATAACATCCAAACAAAATTATTATAGTATACTAGCTGACCCGGCAAACTTCGTACCGCCTCAAAATCAATAAATAAAAAAGCTGAACGATTATTGCAGAATTTTTCAACTTTAGTAAATAAATGTGGTCAAAACTTAACAGATACAAAAAGAATACGTAATCAATAAAAAAAACCAAAAATCAAAACCAAAGAAAGTAAAAAAAAGTCTTCACTTTTGAATTTAATTTGATTTCTGAACGACTTTTAAATTTAATTGATTTCTGAACGACGGGACGAACATCAAATATTTGACAGGTAGGAATAGTTTCTAAGGGAAAACGAAATTGTTGCTTTTACTATATTCCTAATATTTTTATCATATTTACTCACCTTTTAAACCTTCCCTGGACTTCCAAAAATAATTCAAAACCAAAATTATCCAAATCGGTCCAGCCGTTCTCGAGTTTTAGCGAGACTAACGAACGATCAGCAATTAATTTTTTAATATTAAGTACCTACTTAAAAAAGATTTAAATTTATTTTGATCGTCTTAAAACATAACATCCCTTTGTTTAGAAAAATAGGACATAAACGGGAAACACCGAACGACACCCGAATCGGTGACGTAAATACAGACATACCAAACAAAATAGGCCGTAACGAATTTCAAAAGCAAATATTAAACTTAGTAACTGGATCTAAAGGGTGCCCCCATTCCAACCCTCCAACTTTGAATATCCCGATAGGGGTTACCTTATCACGTTAATAATAGAGTCGAGAATGGAACGTGGCAAGTATTTAGTACAGATGGCGGTGTTTGAATAGATTTCGAACAATGCGCCAGCGCAGCGCAGGGGTGCGCATTCACAACTTTTCGCTCTTTAGCTCGCTTTGTTCCAATTTGATTTACATTCATGGCACTAGCTTTTATTATTCCACGGCGGTAAATCAAGTGCAAACTCTCTCTTTCCATTTAATTGATGTCAGATTGCTGAATGAACTCATTTAATCAAAATCATTTCGAAAGCATCAAACTATATTTTATTATATTTAAACGTTGAACTAGGTGTGTAAGACATTTTTACACTACAGTCACGGGATATGTATCTTGTATTTAACTGACCTACTAATCCTAGCTCTCCAACAGTAGTCCAAACTTAGGTCTCTATCTCACCTGATGGCTATTAGTTCATCTCTTATATTCTATTTTTTAAGTTTTATCCTAAGACGTGCGGTGCTCTCATTTTTGCATATGTCCTGGGCATATGTCACTACTAATGTGGATGGAAAGGTCGGAAGAGGAAGACCACGAAAAACACACCTTGATCAAATTGCTGAACTTTTTAAGAAAGACCAGGTCAAGAGTACCCTCGACCGGGGGGCTTGAACGAGGAGAATAATGAGTGTGGGGGTAGCAAAGAAAGTATGCCGAGATCGTAGCAGATGGAGATCTGTGGTCTCTGCCTTCCCTTACGGGGGACAGGCGTGACGATATGTATGTATGTATATGAGACTACTTACGATTAAATAATTCGTCTATTCGTTTGCATATTTGAATGTATGTAATAGATGAATCAATTATAATTTTAATGACAATGTTTATTAATAATTAAATGCTTTATAACCATAAGCGATTTATGTATTTAGATCTCTATGTGTCTATACCTGTATATAATTTATGTAGAGTTGACATTATAAACAAATAAATATTTGGACACTTAGATCTTTTACTTAGCTAAAATTCGTGACAAGCAAAAAGCAATAGAAAATTAATAATGTGTGTTTTCCTGCTGGATGAAGTAGATTTACAGGCAACCTAAACTAAAGCCTACAGAAAAACAGCCGTCAGCAACTTTCCACCTGCCAACAATTATAAACAACACTAAACACACACTACCACTCTTCCACCTTGTAAACAAAACGTATTTCGTCTCAACATAAGGCATCATCGGGTATAGTAGATTCTACCGAAGACAACCGTTAAGTTATTAATTTTCTATTGTTGTTTGCTTGTCGCGGATCTTAGCTAAGCAAAAGTTCTAACTGTCCACATAGTAATGGATTTCCGCAAAGTAACGCCTGACTCCATGAATCAACAAATAAATAAATAATTAATGAAATTTGTACTCCATAAGTGGCAATGTGATGGAGCTTTTAAACGACTTTTTTCATCTTGTTACACCTCACATTATGCAAATAAAGAATTAATATTATTATTATCTAACGAGCGGGGGATCCCGGGATTAACTAGTCTTCATCGTTGTGTCATTTTCGTGCTAGTAAAAGTGAGTCTTTCTGATTTCGTTGTAAAGGTTTTAAAGTTGATATTGACGTTTCAAAAAAATACGGCAATCATAATTTAAAGACCCTAATGAAAGCCATTAATTCAAATGAATGAATGAATGAATAATTAAAAATGTTTTGTAAATAATTTAAAATAAAACAATACAAAATTACAAAATATAAAAATATAATTCATTATATTTTTTTTTACAAAAATATGACTAGTATAAACTTTGGCAAATCCAACAGTGATCGCGCTTCGTGCAATATTATTGTCCCGATTTTCACAATATCTAAACTAAGTGTTGTATAAATTGTATAAAAATATATTTGTACATAATGACTAGCTTTAGCACTGACTAGAATATTAATTAAATTTGAGCATTCACCACCACGTTCGAATTCCTGTAATAGTTCCTGAATCTTTGTTCGTTGTAGTAAAAGTTATTGTGTATATAGTTAGATTCGTTGTAACAATACTTTTCGTTGTATTCATACAAGGTATTCGTAGAGTCACTATAGTTCGCGAAGTAGTTCTCAGTTTTTGGATTTCTCTTATTCTTGGCGGTTTCGAAGGCGTTTTTGAAAATTTCATAATTTTTCTGATCGAAATACTCACCCGAATTATTGTGAACCGTGTCGTACGTGTCGCTGGTGTAGCTATTCGGGGGTGCATATGACTTTTGCTGATAATAGTTTTGTTGGAGAAAATCGTCGCCATAATTAGATGAATTGGTAAAAAATCCACTTCCGGTAGTAGAAGTTATACAATTCCCGCCCTTATTGTTAACGGAAACCGTCACGTTACCAACATTAATAAGCACGCCTTCGGATGTTTGCAAGAAATTTGAACCGTTAGGGAACGGCTTACTGAAGCCTTCAAAATTTCTATAACTCCCATCAGAGTTATTCTGTTCAGATTTATTTGGGAGAAGAAATATGTCTCTAAAGGCGTCTTTGTTAATTCTCTCGCCTGTCACTGAAAAATTTTGTAACTTCTCGTTGTTTAAAGAAAATCCTTCCGCTGATGTCTGTCCAGAATTTATGTTGTCTAACGATTCTAAAGTTTGACTTAGTGCAAATATATAGTTATGAGCGAATCTCAGTGTCTCTATTTTGGTAAGTTTTGTGTCTTCGGGGAACGTTGGCAGAACACATCTGAGTCTATCTAGAGCTTCGTTTAACATGTGCATTCTATTTCTTTCTCTGTCGTTCGCTTTCATTCTTCTATTTCTTTTTATTCTCATAATTTGCGTTGGAC
This sequence comes from Baronia brevicornis, assembly GCA_031353405.1. Classification (NCBI taxonomy): domain Eukaryota; kingdom Metazoa; phylum Arthropoda; class Insecta; order Lepidoptera; family Papilionidae; genus Baronia; species Baronia brevicornis. The sequence goes on from JASFAT010001170.1 coordinate 247,305, forward strand.
TTTTACACCTTGTTACCCTGTTTTTTCCATTAGCATATTTCCTTTTTGGTTTTGTAGGGTCTTTGGGGTTTTTCTCTTTTGATTTGATGGGCGTTGATGTGTTATCTGGTTGGAAATTATCTTCAAAGGCTTTAGTTTCTTCAACACCATTAGGGAATGTATAATTAAATTCATCAATAAATAGCCTTCGCCGAACATTCGTGTCCTTGGTTGGTGTAAGGGATACTCCTAGGTCCCTTGAATCATGTTTTACTGGGGTACTATTAGCAGAAGGCGGCGTTGCTAGTGAGTCGACATAAGACCTTTCAAAACCAGAGTCGTTGCTGCAAATGCTGTCATTGTAATCACAGTAGTCTCCAAAGTCAGTGTTGAACATTTTGTGTACCTGGAAAAAAAAGAAAATATTATTTAATATTTATTTCTTAATTGTAATTATTAGTTAAACTTTTAGTTAATATTTTACATTTAATATTAATAATAATTTTTAAATAATACTAAATTACTATGTTTCCTATTTTATAGGTACTATTTTATTATAAACAATATCTGGACGAACAAAAAAGAGTTTATAGTTGAATACGGAGGAAGATCGGAATAAAATAGTAGAAGTGAAGTGAAATTAGTGGCCGAGATCGTCCGATACTCTAATAATTCTCCGTTGCTGTCTTCTATTTGCAACATTCTTCTCTTGCTTTCCACAGCTTACCTAGCAGCAATAAATATATTTATCCCGATGAAGGAATCGATTCATCGACCATCGACTCCGAAAGCGGCAATTTTTTTTATGGCAATCGTATCCCTGATAATCGAATCCCCTAAACCTGATGGAAAGCAATTAATGGAAAGCCGCCCATAGACATCCACAACACCAGATGCATCACAGATGCGCTGCCGTTCTTAAAGATCTAAGAAGGCTTGTTTTTTTTAACGGTTTCAATGCCGTATTGGTTCGGATACACCGCCGAAGGCAGCTTCCACAGAGCGGTGGTGCGTGGAATGCCACAGATCAAATTAAATCGACCATATTACAATAATTCTTCTTTTACAAGTCACAAACACAACCATAGCAACACTTACAACCAAAACATTAATGCGTACACCATGTTTGTGTAGTTAGATATTATGTCCACGTCAAATCGCGTTCGCTTCTCCGCCCCAACACCAACACGTCGCGTGACCAATATGTTACGGAAAGTCAAATGAACTTTATCACTTCCTACTTCCGGTCCGTGATTTCCGGTATGGGGGTAAAAGTGTTTTTTTGATTTATATATTTTTTTGGCGATAATTACTTATTACTAAATTATTATCTTTTATTAATCTATTTTTCGACCTATCCATTTTTTTCAATTTTCATTATTTATGGAAATCTCGATAAAGTCTCGATATTCTAAATGTAATAAGAATGATAGAGCCACGCTGCAGACGAATACTTTGTCAAGAATGGCATATTATTTGTCTGTATTATGTACGGACCAGCTCGCCCGGGGAAGTACCACAATCCCACAGAAAACCGGCGTCTGAGTAGTAGCTTAGCTACTGCGCTTCGTCTGGTGAGCGATTGAGTTTCAGAGGCTCTCCCACCTTCCCCTCCCTCTCAAATAATGGAAAGTGTTTTCCTCAAAGGCCCGGAACGCTTCCGCACTGCCTATGACGCTGCGGATGTCTATGGGCGGCGTTGATTGCTTTCCATCAGGTAACACGCAGCAGCACGCAAGCAAGCAGTTTTTTGCCTTCCTATCTCATAAAAATGGTGGTAAATGCTCGACTGCTTACGGTAAATGAAATTTTATTACTTATGTTGGAAAATTAAAAGTTTGTATTTGAAGAAACTCACACGAGTGAAAAGTATATGGTAACACTTAAACTGAATTGTACTTTTTTAAAATTTTTGTCAGTCTGTTAGTTTATCTGGGCTAAACTTAAAAAAAAATTGAAATTCTTGAACTCAGAAGGACGCGTCATTGGGATACTGTAATGGCGAGTCCTTTGGATGAGGTGAAAACAAGTATTATAAAGACAAAATTAAAGTGATTACTCATTTTCCAGCGATACGTTTCGCCACAAACATATAAAACTAAAAGTAATAAATTAAATTTAGTTAATGAATTAACTTTTACAAAAAAACTATATGAACATCAAGTGACATCTAGTACAAGTTTAAAAAAAATGTATTTAAATTTGACTGGATGAATAAAAAATATTTAATTACGATTGAAAATTTGAACAAGATATGTAATTATATATTGGGAGAGTGCGAACTAATAATACGATTATAAAAAAAAAACAAAACACTTAAAACGGGTCAACATAAATTCCTTTATAATACATTTTTAAGGCTTCTTTTAAAGTAAAACAAACTATTTTCCCGGCCGATTTAGTTCGTATATAACAAGCAATGCACGAAGACTGGATGATTGGCGATCTTCTGGATCGCCGATGTTTTCCACGAAACGAGACAGATACACCATTGAAACTTTCAAAAAACAAGCCTGCCAAGGCCGGCAATGCATTTGTGATACTTGTGGTGTTGCAGATGTCTGATATGCTTGCTTGTTTGCCCCCATATCCCGTAAAAAAGTAAACAATTTAATATGTACGGTTCCGCCAATTCGTTTAGCATTAGGTTACGGTGGCACCCCAGTTGGACACCTGTGTTGGACACGCGACCCGCACGCGGCACGCCGTGTCGACAGTCGACACGCACCCACTCGACCGTGTCGGTCAAAAAGTCAATCTTACAACATTGTTATGATGTTGTTTAATTAGGGACATGAGTGGATAAAAGTAGAAATACATACATACATATTATCACGCCTGTCTCTAGTAGGGGTAAGCAGATACCATAATATCATGGATGAAAGTTGGCGGGAAAAGTCCGAGCGACAAGCTTTTTTTATTGTTCTTTTTTTTAAATGTGTAACGCATTAGCCCTGACCGATAACGCTACTTAGATTTTCCTGGTAGTAAGTTCTTCTTGTAACTGTGTGTGTCTTGTAAATGATAATTTTAATTTTTGTTGTTTCTTTAAAAATACAAAAAACAATTTCGTTAGAATGTCTAAACTGGTGTACCTGCCGTACATTTCATATATACACACATACATATCATTACGCCTGTTTCTCGTAGGGATAGAAGACCAAAGATCTCCATCCGCTCCGATCCCGGTACACCTTCCTTGCTTCCTCCACACTCATCCATCTTTCCATTAATCCTTCCTCTCATATTCATCGTAGCGAAACGGCTCTGCGTTAGTCGCTTCTCGCAAAAGTACAAGTACAAATCTCGTAAAAGTATAAATAGAAAGCATTTATTCAACTAATTCTGAAATATAACTCAATCCAAAGTACTCTACTTCAATGTGCCCCTATGTAATAGTCGTCTTTAGAGAGTTGTCTAAGACAGTGGTTCTCAACCACCGTGTCGCGACACATTGTGTTGTCGCAAGCCACAGTCAAGAGTGTCGCCAGATTTACAAATACGATATTTGAATCAAGTTTTTTTGTTACTTTACGTGTTTTGTATATTATTTATTGAAACTTTTTGCACTGTTTGCAACAAATGCCATTGTGCATTCAACCTGCGGGCGAAACAGAGAATATTGGCTTGAATGTGGTGCAACTTATACAAAAGAAAAATTAAAACTAATTTTACATTTTAAAATACATAAAATACGTATACGTTATATGTATTTATATATCTATGTATGTATGTGTGACATACATAGATATATATACAACACGAGAAAATAAATAATAAAAGACAGAAACTTAAAAAAAAGAAAATTCACCTTGCTACAAGTACTGTCATCCTTATGAATAAGTCTTCAAAAATTGTCAGATTTTGACTTTCAATATGAATTTATTTGAGGCTTTTTTAATGTCAAGAGGAATGTTGTTTCAGAGCTTTATAGCCGTTAAGGCGAAATATTCAGAGATAAAGCCAGTGCGCTGTAAAGGAGTAAGAAGTTTTAGATTATATGTGGAAAGGAGATAGATATTATTAGAAATTCTATTATATTTATAAGCAATAAAAAATATTTACGTTAATTTGATTAATGATGTACAATTTTAAGGGCAAACGAGCAAGCGTGCCGCCGGATGGAACGCAGTCAACACCGCTCAGAGACAACCGCGACACCGCGGGCGTCACAGAAGCGGTACCGGCCTTTTAGGTATGTGTAGGTTTGTTTTTTGAAGGTGCCAATATCGTATTGGTTCGGATAGACCGCCTAAAGTAGCTGGTTCCACAGAGTGGTGGTGCGTGCAAAGAAATTTCGAGAGAAGCGTACCGTAGTAGCACGTAGATCGCCACTCACCAGATGATTGGTATGAAACTTATCTTTACGGCGAGTTGTGCGGTTGTGGAATTAGGGCGTCGCTGAATGAAAACGGTTGAGAACAACTGGCCTTAAATACATACAAATCTGAATTCAGTATAAACATTGTAAGAAAAAATTAAGCCGTAAATAAAAAGTTAATTAAAAATCGAAATACAATCGTATGAAGGCACGAATCGTAGCCTTATAAATAATAATAACATTAAAACAACACAAGTAGATATCCTCGTGCATCATCTAAAGTTCCAACTAAATTATTGAAAATGGTGGACAGTCAGAACTTTTACTTAGCTAAGATCCGTGTTAATTCCGTTAAGTAACTAGACTCTACGGAAAACAACCGATAAGTGTCTTAACAGTTGTCTTCCGTAGAGACTACTATACCTGATAATGCTTCGTGTTGAGGCGAAACACTTGTCGTGTGCAAGGTGGAAAAGTGGTGGTGTGTGTTTGGTGTTGTTGATAGTGGTTGGGAGGTGGAGAGTTGCTGACGGCCGTTTTTTGGTAAGATTTAGTTTGAGTTCCCTGTAAATGCCCTTATTCCAGTAAAACACACATTATTATTTTTCTGCTTTTGTTTGCTTGTCACGGATCTTAGCTAAGTAAAATTTCTAACTGCCCATATAGTAATGGATTTCCGCAAAGTAACGCCTGACTCCATTTATCTATGGGCGGCGTTAAGCAATTAACGCCGCCCATTGCTTTCCATCAGACGGCATGCTTGTTCGTTTGTCTCCATATCCCATTAAAAAAATTAGTGCCTGCGATCATAACAACGTGTGAAGATTAAGCTGGTTATATATACAAAAAACTTACTGTGTGTCACCAGATAAATCTTGAACGAATATAACTCAGTCACTATTAAACTACACAACAGTGAAGTTATAAAAACACAACAGTGAAGTTATAACAACACAACAGTGAAGTTATAACAACACAACAGTGAAGTTATAACAACACAACAGTGATGTTATTAATACACAACAGTATCACACAATGCTACTCCAGACTGACTCGAAACAATCCATGTCGATGTTCGATTGACACGAATCTCCCGCGGGTCGGGATCGCACTGTAGGCAGCTACGCCGCACCACCTTGTTTTATGTAGGAGCGTTGTATGGCGTTCCCCATCGATGGGTGTTTTAGGACACGCCTACTGCTTGACGGTTGTTCTAACGTCCCATTAATACCCTTAACTACATGACTACGGTTTAGATAGTAATAAAAAAATCGAATATGACAATGAGTCCGCATCTGATATTATTATATGGACAGTCAAAAATTTTACTTAGCTAAGATCCGCGACAAGCAAAACAATAACAGATAATTAATAATGTGTGTTTTTCTGTTTTATTACATTGTTAATTTTCTGTTATTGTTTTGCTTGTCGCGGATCTTAGCTAAGTAAAACTTTTGACTGTCCATATAGTAATGGATTTCCGCAAAGTAACGCCTGACCCCATTAATAATCCGATATTATTTATAAATAAGTACATCAGTTTTTGGCATACCAAAATCATAAACATGATCGTGTTTTTAAAATTAATATATTTATTATTAAATCGAGCATATTTTAATTTTAATTATATAAATATAATGAATCTATTTATTTCGACAAGTTTGAAATATATTATATAAATTTAATAATAATAAAATTCAATAAAATGTTTTTTTATATGGAATAAGAAGGCAAGCGAGCTAGCGTATCAGTTACCTAATGGAAAGCAATCAACGCCGCCCATTGACATCTGCAGTACCATAGGCATTGCAGAAGCCTTGGTTTTTTATAATCTTACAATCTGGACTGAAAATCAGTTTTTGTCTATGTCAAGCTGTAGGTAGTGCAGACAAATCTAATGTGTAAATTAATTAGTACTATTTTTTAATTTGTATTTTTAGTTTATTTTTTATACTTGTTTAACCCTTTCGCTACCAGGGCCTCAGGAGGAAAATCTCCACCACAGCCTAGACGTTTTGTTATTAAAATATTACACCAATGATTATTACGTTTTGTGGGATGTATTTATAACGTATTTACAACGAAATGAGCAATTTTATATATTGACACTAATAAGTGACACGGGGCTATAGATAAATAATTCCATTTGTAGCCAGAAAAGAAATCGGGTCGTCACATATATGTGATGCTGGTAGCGAAAGGGTTAATATGATGTTTTTTTTGCATATTATGTAGCTGGCTAAGCCCCGTTGGTTCTTGCTGAAAACCAGCGCCGGGTGCTCCAATAGAACACCTAGTATATACCGAGCAACAACCATTTTATGAAACTTGTTAGATTAAAATTATATTCTTTTTGTTTTGTGTATTTAATTTTTTTTTTAAATACTTTATTGTACACATAAAACACGACATACAAGAATTAAAAGGAAAGAAGAAGTATAAAGGCGAGCTTAACTCAAAATTGAGTTTTCTTCCAGCAAACCCAAGACAGACAACAACAAGAGTGAAAGAGAGATAAGATAAGCTGTGAGGATAGAAATAAGTGTACAACAACAAAATATAATAATAATATACATAGCAATACATACTATATACATAGCAATATATAAACATTTAATTACTAATGATATATAATATAATACTATAATATAATCCATTATTTGTATATTATAATATTTTTAAGGATTTAATTTTAGTTGGTGTAAACAAAAAAAAATGTCATAAATATAGCTTTTCTGTTTCTTTCTATTTCTATAATTCATAAAGTCATGAAAGTTTTACAATACCTAGCTAGTTTTTAAACTTTTTTAAGACAAAAGAAAAATTTGCCGCCCTAGTCTTTAGTCTACTCAGTCTGATGATAAATCCCCACCTACGGTAGTAGGAGACTTACCGGCAAAGTGAAGAACTTAATCACCATCAGCGAAGAAGCAGGAACCTTGCGATTACAATGAACACGGTTGACAAATGCCAAACAAAAAAACAGCGACACCTGACTTATGGCGCCTGAAATTGTTTAATAGCTTAATAGCGCGTAAAAAACGTCGAGTTACGTTTTACGATCCAACCCTTTGTCGATATCGACACGCAATAAATAACGTCAATATTTGATCGGACACGGATTGGAGACGCTGCATTACGGCATGTGCATTGAGAAATATATATACAATATATACATATTTTTTTTATGGGGTAGGAAGGCAAACGAGCAGGCGTGTCACCTGGTGGAAAGCAATCAACGAGCCATAGGTAGTGCGGAAGAGTTGTCGACCCTTAAGGAAATCGTCATTGTGGGAGTGAGAGTGGGATAAGAAGGGGGGGTGTTGGGGGGTATGGCGTTATATATATATATATATATATATATATATATATATATATATATATATATATATATATATATATATAGTACAATCACTTTTCATGTGCGTTTATGTCATGTTATTATGTTCAATAATTAGTATGCCTGATATAGGTTCAAGCATTTGAGTGTGAATCGAAATACATTACAATCATCAGCCTGCAGTAGTTCACTGCCAGATATGGACCTCCTCCGAGAGTGGCACTTGTCCTGATCTTCGCTTTCACGCATAGATCTCTGCTGAACACCCTGCGCAGATCGTCGCACCTTATAGCTGAGGGGTAGTCCACACTACGTTTGCCGAGACGCGATCTCCACTTCAGCAGTCGTCTACTCCAGCAGTTGACGGATCTCCGACAAACGTGGCCAGTCCATTGCTACTTTAGTTTGCTAATTCGGAAGACTATGTCTGTGACTTTACTTCTCTGGCGGATTCCTTCATTCCGAATCATATCGAACAGAGAAACTCCGAGCATAGCTCTCTGAGCCAACGGGAGCCACGGAGAAGCAGACGAACCGTCAGTATCTCCGTTTCGGCAGCGTAAAAGAGTACAGGTATAACATTCTGATCGAAGACAACATTGTGAAACACGATGAAAATAAAATTTACTGACAGAAGATATTTCTTTTTTTATATATAAGTTGCAAGTTACTTTTCTAATGTAGTAAACTCCGCCCCAGACGAATACTTTGTCAAGAATGACATAATATTTGTCTGAAGCGTGATGCCGCTCGGGGAAGTACCACACTCCCGCAGAAAATCGGCGTCTGAGTGATAGCTTAGCTACCGCGCTTCGTAAGGTGAGCGGCTGAGTTCCAGAGTCGACATTTGAACTGAACTGTGAATCTGAATTATCACAGGCTAAATAGTCCAGTATTGGATATTACCTCACACATGGAATGGTGATCCACTGGCTTGGAAAGTCGAACCGCGTCTATTGATCCCGAAGACAACAGCCTCGTCACAGAGCTAATTGGTCGTCATGAAATTGTTTATTGCTATTGCAAATAGAACTGGTGTGTTATTTACATCAATAAATTAACTGTTTAATAGGGCACACACTTTCCGGATGATCAGTTGACAAAAACTAACGCAGCGGCGATTAATTGGCGATTCGGTCACGGTTCAGCTGCGATTCGTCGCCGAGTGTTGGGTGTTGATATCATGTCACAACACTTGCTCGTTGAATATCCCAGCGTACCAGCTCTCCGCTTGTGTCAACTGTTTGAATATCGGTCGGAAACCTTTGACTGTCAAGGGCCACAAGGTGGCAAAAAGAAGTACAGGGGGGCCACGACTGTGAATTTAAAAATGATCAACGAACACACATACACATATTCTATCCTATTTCTCGTATGGGTAGGCAGAGACCGCAGACGTATATCTGCTATGATCTCGGCACACTTATTTCTTCATCTATGACCTCGGCAGTTAAGGGTACTTATGACCTAGCTTTTCTTGAGAACTTGAGCAATTTGGTCGAGATATGTTCTCCTTGGTCTTCCCCTTACCGATCCTTTCATCCACACCCGCAACGTAAATTTACTCCAAAAAATTCTTTTACTCCACATCCCTCTCTTGTATCTTCATTACATATTCTATCATTCAAAGTTACACCATACATACTTCTTAATGCTCTCATTTCCACCGCATTCAGTCCGCTGTCATGACTCTTCTGCCAAACCCAACTTGCACTACCGTACATCAGAGTCGGAACAAGCACTCCCTGAACCTTCAATATTCGTGACACTTTTTACAAAAACTTAATGCTAAAACCTAAAGAGATATTATAATGTGCATATAAAAAAGCGGAGAACCAAAAATATTTAAAATCTAAAAAGTGGCATAAAATAGTTCTAGCTGATCGTAATGCCAGTCGCTCTATTGGACCACCTGGCGCTAGTTTCTCAAAGGTTGGCAGTAAGTAAAAAAAAATATTAAAATGTTGTGGTATACATTGTATATTTTTTTTCTTTTCTTTTCTTTTATGGCAATTCGTTATAACTATTATGCCAGTGTCAAGTAAAATACAAATATATCAAATCTCTTGAAATGTAACTAGTCAGCTTGTCACGTTACGTCTTGATAAAATGGTGGCTCTTCTATGGACTTTTTCAGTCAACTTAAACAGTCACGATACTAACATATATTTTATATCACTTCACATATACACCTTAATCGAACTATATTGTGTAATAAGCCACCATAATTAAACAATATAACTGACAAAAATATACGATTATGAAAATGAAATAAAAACACGACGTCACTGATTTAAGTTGGCGGGAAAAGTCCGTTGCATACTTAGTTGCATATTTTTTTTATAGATAAGCCGCAAATAACGGATATTTTTATGAGAGATTTTTCTGATCAACAAGTGGTTGAAACGACATAGTTTTTTTGCTTAATAATCGACAAAACTAGACTAGACCGTGACCTAAAAGTATGGATTGTGTGTTTAAGTCAAATCCATTATGGTGACTCTAAATGATTATCGAAAAATAAAAAACGCACAGAGACAGGTGGGGTGATGGTTTTACGACTCTAACGGCGCCGACAAACCCCGATCACAAATCCGAAAATTATAACTCCGCCGTTTAAAATAATAAATAAAAAAGCAAAGCAAAGGGGTAGTTTAGTTACTTTGCAGTCGCCACGCTCGAGAGCCCATGAATGCATTAAAATGCGCCTCTACACGCGCGGACCACTGAAGGGTTAACGCTAGTGTTGTTTTTATCGATAAGCATAAGAATATCGACAAATTTATTTATTTATACATACATATAGTCTCGCCTGTCTCCCTGTAGGATTAGGCAGAGACCACACATCTCCATCCGCTTCGATCCCGACACACCTTCCTTGCATCCTTCACACTCATCCATCCTTCCTCTCACATTCATCGTAGTGATACGGATCTCAGTTCGTCAGGATGCTAGGATGCGTGGCTAGGGACGAGCTTACTACCAAGCGTGCCGACTGTTCTAGGATCAGGCTCCCCCTGGTACTATGGTGCCTTACTTCAGCATACAGGGCTCTGGTGGCTTCCACCTTCCCTTGCGGCTCGTGGGATTCACTAAGAAGAATTTAATATATCTAATTTGTTAAAAAATCACGGTGACGTGCTTCGACGCCCGTCACGTCCTGATTCTCAAGAGGGCGAAAAGCGACTCATGGAGAGCTGCGATGGTAGCGGCTCTGTGATCTCTGCCAATCCTGGGGGGATAGGCGTGAATATATAAAAAAAATATGCAATAAACATTTTTTTTTAAATCTGTGTCATTTACAACGTTTTTCTTCAGTGCGTCGATATAGGTGAGTGTAAAATTATTTACACAACATGTGTATATTAAAATTGAGAGCATTGGTACATCCCTTAAGAAACAACCCTCTACCGTCGCATGCGCCCCTCGCGAGGCACAAACACACAGACAGGCGGGCTGGCCCCGCCACCGGGGATAATGCTGCAGACCGACCGCCATGCCACGCGCGGCACGATGGCAACCTCATTATTCGCTTGTTTAGTTATTTTCGGCTTATCCGGCGATTTTGTTTAACGAGTTGGCTAATAAACGAAACATTTCATTTGTTCATATTGAGATCTTATAAGGCAGCAAGCGAATTAATGATTTAATTACTTAATATATATATATATATATATATATATATATATATATATATATATATATATATATATATATATATATATAATATATATATATTATGAACGCCTATCCCCCGCAGGTAGCGGAAGGAGGTCTGTAGTCTTTGCTAGTTGACAGAGACCATAGACCTCCATCCGCTACGATCCCTCCACACCCTCCACGCCTCCTCCACACTCATCCATCCTTTCACCTATTCTTCCTCTTACATTCATCGCAACGAAACGGCTCTCCATTACTCGCTTCTCGCCCTCGTGGGAATCAGGACGTGATGAGTGGCGAACCACGTCGCCGTCATTTTTCAACAAATTTAGAGGAATTTAAATATACCTAATATTTAAATTCCTCTTAGTGAATCCTACGAGCCGCAAGGAGATGAAAGAAAAGGGCAGGAAAGGAAATGCGGATTGGGGGGGGGGTTACCAGACTCGGAAGAAATATTTATAAATCCATACATATATTTATTCCGATACGGGGATCGAACCCGCGACCATTGACTACGCGGGCGGAGGGCCCCGCCACTGAGCCAATCGCTCGCCAAATTATTAATTAGGTCGATTAATCAGTAAACGCATACCTATTTATTATTTTTTTATATATTGCGCCAATATTGAGACATCCTGCTTTCATTTCAAGCACATGGTTTCAAAAATATGGTGCCACACCTCACACAGATAAACACCATGGAGTTTCTTCGTGATTTCCTCCCTAATATATTAATAAGGTCTTTCGGCAACATTCCCTGGCTACCCCGGTCGTCGTATCTCACTATTAACTTATTTTTCTGGTGGTGTCACGAGAGTGAAATCTATGAAACAAACCCGACGTCTATCTCAGTACTAAAAGAAAATATCTTCCGCGAGGTTAACGTCATCCCGACATCACTACTACAGCGTGTGGCACAGAATACTGTGGCAACATTCCAAGAGTGTGCACAGTGGAGCGGACTTCAATTTTTTATGGGATAGGAAGGCAAACGAGCAGACGTGTCGCCTGATGGAAAGCAATCAATGCCGCCTATGAACATCCGCAATGCCATAGGCAATGCAGAAACGTTGCTTTTAAGTAAAGATTCATTATGGTAGGGGGGAGGGGGAGGGGAAGGGGATTGGTCCTCCGGAACTCATACGCTGACCGTACGAAGCTAAGCTGCCACTTAGACGCCGATTTTCTGCGATAATATGCCATTCTTGACAAAATATTCGTCTGCAGCGTGGATCTACCACTAGTGAACTTTACATTTCATTTATTATTACCCCCATATTAACACTTAACATGACCAGTATATTATAAAATCAAAATCCATTACACAAATAGAAACATGTAAAATTTCAAAAATATTTACCTACAACACAAAATACAAACATGACGCTAATCTTTTAAACATTAAAACATTTACAGAGCCAAGATCCGCAAGTAAGCTGCACAGGTTAAAAAAATTCAATGCATCGTGTATTGTGGGTCGCGGCTTAAAAATGTTAAAAGCCCCGTTGTTAGAGTTGCATGGAAGGGTTGTAAATAATGACGATGCAAAACTTTATAGAAAACTAAACGGTCGCCCATAAAGGGCTGGAGGGCTCTAAAAGAAACCCTTTACGAGTGATCGATGTAATATTAAAATATGTATGTACAATATTTTTGATTTTTAGGGGCTTGTCTTTACTTCGTCTGTGTTGTAAAAGTATCGCATCATTTCTTTGTCTATGGTTTCATATTAGTATTATACACCGTGACTTTTTAATTACCCGAGAAAACTAAAATTCGCGTTTGTAAAAATATGTATGTCAGTAAGTAAGATACAAATATTATAGCGTTCATACAAAAATATTGTTTTATGGGACTTCAAAGAAATCTTGTAAATATTACGCGACTAAATTTGGTTGGTTTGAGTGCAGTTCATATTGGAATGATAATGATGTCTATTTGAATTAGCAAGATATTTTGTTGTATAATTTTTGGTGTATATTAAAGACATTTTTAACAAATATTTCATAAAAATAATTTTTTTTCTTTGCCAAATTTAATGTATATCGATAATTTAATTTTCTCGGGTAAATAAAAAGTCACGGTGTATATAAGTACTCAATAATCCGATGTTTTTGTAAATATAATCAAGTTTGTAGATATTTTTTTATAAACTTAAATAAATTGATAAGTGAATAAGTTAATAAAAATAGTACAGTAATAAAAATAATAAATAGTCATAAAATAATAAATAAAGCGACCTGACAGGTACAAGTTGTTGCAACTGATCATGATGGGAAAAGTAGCGGGCAAAATTAATTAGTACAGTTAAAAAAAGTTATATACACCACCAAAGATTCAAAATTAAGTAAAATGAAAAGTTCTATACAAAATAATGTTTAAAAAACTATAGGTATATATCCCACTGCCGGCTACACGGCTTTTTCACGAATCGTGAAAAGCAGTCCACGACGGAACTCTTTTTTCACAATTAGTAGACTTCACACGTTTTCAAAATATTACCAGCATGTACATATGCATGATTCAGTAGAGTTTGTGATGAGTCCAATGAAATTGTAAACATCTGACAGCATTATTTGAAGTTTAGTTACATAAGTTAAATCACTTACTGTAGCAGATAATATTTAAAAATAAGGACAATTGTAACTTTATAGTATAATAAAATAGGTCTTTAGATTGCAATAACAAGATAAAAAAATCTTGATTATTGTAACAAGACATTGAAATATGTTATATTGTTATATATTTTTTTTAACATTATAATAACAAAATTACAATACAAACACAAAAGTTATTTGATAAGCTTTGATTTCAATTATACCATACCCGTATAGATATGGATGTGTTTGTTCGAATGATTTGAGTGTTATTAAAAAATAAAGCAAACAATTTCGTGAGAGAGTATCCGAGTACGTCAGCTGTCACACTGACAGATATCAATTGTAATATTTTTCGCAATAACGTAACGTTTTGTACGACTAGATACTGGAGTGATGATTGCGTGAAGTAATTAATTGTGAATCGCTTGTTAGGATGGCTTTGTAAATATTGCATTTAGTATTTATCGGACTGGGGTAATGTAATCAGTAATAATACTTGTAATATTGGTAAAGTGGATCTTTTGATTCAAATGCACCTTGTATCATGTAGGCATAACCCTATTTTGGTTTACTATCTCTAATATTAAAAAAAAACCTTTGTTGAAAGTTCGGAAAATTGGTATTATATTTTACTATAGTAGGTTACGGTATTGTTTTTGATAAATTTAGAGAAAATTTAAACATCTTTACGTCAAACCGTAATTTAGACCATTAGTCTATCTTGTTGATAAATTTTACAGGCTTAAATTATATTTTAAAATTATCTATTCTACAAAAAATTCTTGGAATCGTTTTAGTCTGCAAATTTTTAAATTAAGTTGAATTAATTTACGTTTATGTAGTAAACATCATGAAGGCATATGGTGGTAAAACCATTCTTAATGTAAAGCTTGTTATAATTTGATGCAAGCTACTAACGAATGTTACAGATGAAGAATACGATTTAAAAAAAACTATTTGGATGAAGAAAATAGAGTCATTGTCATAAATAAATTGAGAATTACATATATGTATAAGTATTGTTCACTTTTGCTATTGCAATAGATATTCATATTATTTGCATATATAAATTGTGATAGCTCCAGCTGCCCAGGTTTTTTTTAATTTGCGAGCAATCTGTATTAAATTTAATTTATCTCTAACTCTTATCTAAAAGTGAAGTTCTAATTTGTGGGATATTGCTACAAGTAATTAGTAGCCCTAGGGACAACAATACTTACTTGTCCAGTTAATACTTTTGATAAAAACTTGAAAATATAATATTTTCAATAATAATAAATAACATTTTTTCTAATAATTGATTGGAGGGCCTGAAATTGCGTTACCTACGAATCTACGGGGTTCTCCGTAGGTCTCGCACGCGGCGTAGCATCGCTACGACACGCAACATTTGCGCTGGTTATTTCGCACTACTACACTTTTTATGGCGGACAGAGCACGTGCAAACCCTCAAAAAAGTCAAACAAAATTAAGCAAATAGTAATAAAGTAAAAAAAAAATCGCATATATTTGCACAATTGTCCGGCAGAACGCAGATATCGCGCATAATAGTTGCTCGAAAATAATTCCTGGCCACAATAAAATTGATAATCTAGCTAATCCTTATTTACATTGAAGGTGAGTGAAGTGGGTGGACCGATAAGGAGACGTGTAGATTGAAACAAGCATTTCCATTGGTGAATTTTTGTGTTCGTATCGCTCGAACCGCGCTCGTTTTGCGAGCAATATTAACATGAATATCATTATCATTTTGTGAATATTATTTTTTAAAAATATGCACAATGAATAGAAAAATATGAGGGTTAAATTTTTTGACTAGCAACACTAAGGGTTCGGAACATTCGTTCATTAGTGTTATACGTTCACTCGGTATTTTCTTAACCCTACTCTCGCCTTTGGACGTTTTTTTTACGCTCTGCTCCAATAAAGTGCGTTCTTTAAATTCACATATTCAATAAGCTATAACGTATTTCTGACAGAAGAATAATAAAACTTGTATTTACGGCATTTTGTTTGACTATTTTTAATTATTGCGTTGTATGTTGGGGAACGGCTAGCGCAACACTCATATTAAAATAAGGAAGAGCTCAAAAAGCAATTTTAAAGGTAGCATATGGCAAACCGTTGAGGTATCCTACCAACTCTTTCTACAAAGAGTGTGACACAGATTTACATAAAGGCATACATATAGTAACACGGTTCCATAAAACGGCTCTCACGACTGTCGCTATATCTCGTAAAAAACGCAAAGGCGAATAACATGGCAAACACCTTAATTATGTAAGGTCGACGGCGATGAGGAGAGCCCCGCATTTCACATACATCTACACAAAAGTAAATCAAACGCTCAAGATATTAAACTGCACACAATACACGTGTAGAACGAAGGTTGTTTGCTGGCTGCTGAATATAAATGAGAAGTATACGGAGAGGCTGCTTTTCGAAACGATGAATTAAAACTTATACCACAGAATCTTTACAGACATACTCATACATCCACACACATACATACACAAACACACACATCTGCATTCAAATCACATCTTTAATATTTTATTATCTTACTTAATACATTTTTATTATCACTAGTGTTTACTTTTTTCTCTGCTGTTTTGATATGTGTTATAACATTGTATTATTTACGAAGGGAAGAACCTAGTTTCCCATAACACAGGGAATCCTAGTGTTCTACTATATATATATATATATATATATATATATATATATATATATATATATATATATATATATATATATATATATATATATATATATATATATATATATATATATATATATATATATATATATATATATATATATATATATATATATATATATATATATATATATATATATATATATAAATTGTATCGAGTGTACAATTATATACTACAATCTACTACTGTTCATAATTTCTAGTAAACTAAGTTTTAAATTTCGGTATCGCATTCTTCTACGGTTCACTTTGCGGTAATGTACGTTACGATAACTTGACCGCTTAAATAGCTAGACAATATCTAAGTTTTAAAATTATAAAATATTAAGAAGGCGAGTAGTCGTAAGGTTCGCTCACTTATTTTTTTTTTATGTGATAGGAAGGCAAATGGTCCGGCGTGTCATCTGATGGAATGCAATCAACGCCGCCCATAGACATGCGCAGTGCCATAGGCAGTGCAGAAATGTTGCCGGCCTTTAAGGAAAGTGTAGGCTTGTGTTTTGAGATTTGAGTGTCGTATCCGTTTAGAAACACCGTTGGAGATAGCTGGGTCCACAGGATAATAGTGCGCAGATAGAAGTTTCTTTGTGGCGAGTTGTGCAGTAGTGGAACTCAGCGCCCGAAATTAATCTGAACAATTCCTTGGAGCACTTCCCATGGTAAAAAACTACATTAAAAATAACATTAAGAATAGATCAGAAATATCATATATAAAGCCTCTTCCAAGGTGTGTCACCTAACCTGGTCTTTGGAAACATCATATTTATTTTTAAAAAATACATTCATTGAGTTTCATCCTTGATGATCTCTGTGAGTGGCCATTTAAAAAAAAATAGAGTCTATTGATGAGTAATTTAAAAAATGTATTATAAAAATATAATGTTACTTTCGGACCATAAGACGCACTTTACATTTTTGACCATTTTTATGTAAGAAGGTGCATTTTATAGTTCGAAAAAGAAGGTAAAAATTATTAAGATTTATTTAAGTAATTTAAATGTATCGCCTAATTGATTTTGAGCGGTGATATGGTGCTCTTTTAATATTTCGTTCTCATTGTTTAAAATTACTACTTGTTGCTTCAAATGGTTGATTTCTTCTTTTCTCTCAGATGCTAACGTATCATCGCTGTAAATTATAAATTACGATTATATGATAATAATATGATTTTTAATGACTGTTCTGACTTTTTAAAATATAAATAAAACATGCCCCGATGATTTATCCATAAAATTCTAAAAGGTAAAGAAAACAATTTAAAAGATGTAATGACATAATTTAAAAAATACACCATAATTTAAGAAAGGAAAAATATTTCGATATTTTAGAAAGTATATCCTAATTATATTTATAATTTATGTATTGATTTATTACTATATATGTAATCGATTATTTTAGTTTTTAGAAATTTCAAAGGTAGATTTTAGTTTCACGCTTAAATCATTTATATGTGATTCTATCTATATATCTAATTGAACAATTTTCTAACTTTTAATTTAGTAAATAAGTCAGTCAGTAATTATCATGTAAATTTTAGCTACATATTTTTAATGAGCTACTTTAAATTTCTTCTTCAAAAACAGGACAAGTAAGACAATAAACTTACATTAATTTTGTTTGAGCCAGTTGTAAATTATTATTTGTTTTAATTAATTCTTCAATCAATTTGTTCTTTGCTTCTATTTCGGAACACATTCCTTGCAATTGTTTGTGTAAAATGGCCTCATCGTTGATTGGTGTATTTTCTTGCTTTGCTAAAAAAAATATGTCAACTGTATTTTGTCCATTTTCTACATACGCATAATTTTTATATATATATATATATATATATATATATATATATATATATATATATATATATATATATATATATATATATATATATATATATATATATATATATATATATATATATATATATTTAAAAATTTAGTGATAAAAACTTAGAGGTTATAATAAATTAACAGTTTAATAAAAGTCAATTACCCTTTGCTGTAATAGACTCAGATGACTCCATGTACATTTTAGAGTCTAGTGTATTTCGATATTTAGTAACCAATTCGTTTAACAAATTATTTTGTTTCCAAAATATTTCCTCTGGTATTGATACACAAAGTTTGTTGGTAAGATTTAAAGTTGAAAGTATCAACTTGTGTATTTGACATTCATATTTGGACCTTAATACTAAAATTTCTTTTTTCCTTTCCAATAGTTCATTTTTTATATTTTCGTTTAAAATCTTGATATTCTTATATGACTCTTCCAGAAAGTTGCATTTTCTTTCCAGAAAATTTGCACGCGGATTAGTTATTAGACCAGGTGACATATCACTATGATCCTCATATTCTTCCACATTTATTGCTGCTTTTAGCTGTTCAATTTGCGCTATATATCGTTCTTCCTGTATATCCCATTTACTCTTTTCATCAGCAGCACTTATAGCTATAGACGTCATGTCATCATAAAGTATTTTAAACTTATTCCGAAAATACAGTAGAGCATTTTTTATTTCTTGTTCATGAATTGATTTTCTGTGCATCATTTCTTTTTCTATTTGATTCTTATTAAGATCATCAAAGTCATTTATTTCATTTACCGATATCAAAGCACTATAATCACCAACTTTAAAGTCTTCATATATGGAATAATCGTCAATTTCTTTTGATTGTTTTTTCATTTCAGTCAACTTATTTTGTAGTTCCAAACAATTTTGAGACTCTTTGGATAATTGGGCCATTATATCAAAAGTTTCTTTCCTATAAATCATAAAGATTTATAACTTTTATTAAACTAATAAAAAATTGGAACATTATAAATATAGGAGCAAAAATGTACTAAACTAATAAATTAAATGTCAAAAAAATAGAACGAAATTAAAATGCCTTACTTTTTAGGGAAAAAGTTTAAATTTTAATTTGAATTACATTGATATAAAAATTAGTTGCAAGACTCAAAGATTTTAGTACTAAACTTTACTCTGACGGGTGTGTAAATATCTATAATAAAAACGGCCATAAATGTGTATTAATAATTTTTTTTTATATATTCACGCTTATCCCCCGCAGGGCTTGGCAGAGACCACAGAGCTCCATCCGCTCCTATTTATTGCAGCGAAACGACTCTCCGAACCACGTCGCCGTCATTTTTCAACAAGTTAGATATATTAAATTCGTCTTAGTGTATCCCACCAGCCGCAAGAAGGATGGAGGTCAGCACCAGTAGAGCCCTGCATGCTGAGGCACCATAGTACCCGGGGAGCCCGATCCAGGGGTGGTCGGCACGCTTGCGACTAAGCTCGCGCTTAACCACGCATCCTTTGGCACGGTAGACCGTGGATTGGCGGAGAAAAATGATAGAGAAGAAAGAAAAGGACAGGAAAGGAAATGTGGATTGGGGGGGTTACCAGACTCGGAATAAATATTTATAAATCCATACATATATTTATTCCGATGCGAGGATCGAACCGCGACCATTGACTCCGTGGGCGGAGGGCCCCGCCACTGAGTCAATCGGTCGTTAATAAATTTTTAATTTACAATTATGTGAGAAGACAAATAAAAAAAATGGTAACACAATTTATTACATACACATACAAATCAATTTGATGTGTAAACAATAAATTTCAATATTTCATGTAAATATTTAAAAATTTCAAAATAATCTATTTTTATATTATCAATACGTAATTTAAAATTATTCAGTACGTAATTAAAATGTCAAATTATTATTATTTTATTATTAGTAATAGTCTACTCATATATAACTACACAATTTTTCTATGAAGTACGTACTAAATTCATCGTCAAAAATACTTTTGAAGCGAATCAAATTCAATTTTTGTACTAGTGGATTTGTCCCATTTCAGCTCTATTTTGTGTTTTCTAGAACGATGTCTGCCAATAATCAAAGTAGATTATTAGAAGTTCACAATGGACCCCAAATTGATTAAAATATGTAATAATCGTTCCATTTTTCTTTTGAATCTTTATAATTATGTAATGGATTATTATGTGAGTACATACATATATTTTTTTTTGCAAGAAGAAACAAATTTTGCAGAAAGCTACATTGTAATAGGTAGATTGGCAACCAAAGTCAGTTTTCTTGCATAATATATAACTGTACTGAATATCACTATGATTATTATTGTGATATTGTGAATTTTCGTATATATGACTTATTCCTTGAAGTTGTTGATTATTACGCGTATATATCAACAACTCCAAGGAATACTATGCCAACTTAATTTTAGGTATTTTGTGTTTTTAACGGAAAATCACTCTTTAATGTCTTAATATTATGTTTTCATGAAAAAGTATAAGAAACTAAAAGGTTTTTAGATTTACATTACGCCAAGGAAACAAACTTTCGAAAATCGTGCGACATATACGCCGCCAAATATGGTTATAATGAAAACGAACAAATAAATATATAAAAAATTATGCAGTTTTAACTAACAATAATACTTGTAAATTTCAATAAAATAGCTTTAATTATATAATAGCAAATATAGACATTTTTTTTAGAAGCTCCTCCTGTAAACCTACGAGTTTCGACTTGGCGTAGTATTCTTTCGGTGGTTTCGAAATGATGGTGATATTTATCTCGGTAAATGTAAATAAATATTATATTTTACCTAGACTGGTGCAGTGCTGTTAGTAAGGCGTTTTTACCGCCTTGGGCAGCTTTGAGTTCCATTTTCGTTGCAATATGTGGAGCGTGCCAACCAGCAGCATGTCGAGCGTCTAATGAATTTAATATTGCCTCCAAGCTTGGGCATTCCAATGATAGTATACCAGATGAAGAACCTTTAAAAAATTATTTTTTTAACGTAGATATTTGACAAAATTTATGTATACTCTAAATTATGAGACCTACTATTATCTTTTAGAAAAGTAAAAATCTCTTCAAGTCCTTTTCTTAAACCTTCGTTTTCTTCTATTAATGCTTGCATTTCCAATTCATGTTTGATATTATTTGACTCATCATTTTTAATTGCTGTATTTTTTTCTTTATTTTGTACCCTAAAACATTCTAAAGTTTATTGAGTGATATTCATTATTATAATTATATGAAAGGTTAATGAATAATTACGCTGAAGATGTTGCTTCTTTACTGTTTATCCCGATTTCTTTTCTGTTACCTATACACTTATCTATATCGTCTAATTTATAAGTATCAACACCAACATTTTGAAATACTTTTTTATATTTAGATATTGTTACATCTTTTTCTCTTTTATCTATTTCCAATGAAACTAGATAATTTTCTAGGTTATGAAGCTCCTTGCTCATAGATAAGCATGCTGTTTTCATATTATTATATTCTTTCATAATTCCTTCGGTCGGAATTTTGTCATTTGAATTAATATTAAGCTGTCGTCTGTAAAATAAAATAAATTTGTTTCAAGAATTAAAAAATAAGATATTATTAATTAAAGTAAACTATTTTCGGTACCTCATATATTCATTTTCAATTTGCAAATCATTAACAGTTTCATTAAGCTTATTAATATCATTTACTATAGATTTAATTCCTGCGTCTTTAACTTTGATTTCTCGTTTCTTATTTTTAATCGCAGTAAGCAGTGTACTAACACTTTCCTCAGATTGTAGTACATTCATTTCTAATGTTAAATCTGCTAACTAAAATATATTATTAGTATTTAAGATTATTTAATTAAAACTGAAAATAATTATTAAGATACAATAATTTGTCTTGTCTGAGGTGAAATTGTATCAATATAAGTTTATATCAAGTGAATTGGGGAAGGGAGCGATTTGTAAGTGCACTTTTTAAACTTTTGAGACTGCAAAACGTGAAATCATTTTAAATAAAAACTGACATATCCTAATCTAGGAAACATCACAAAACACAAATAAATTATAAGCAAATTACACAGCTAAGAATTATACTTGAATACTATAAAAATTTCGATTGAGCCCACAATTTACGTATCGTATCAAAATTATGCCGTTTGTTAATTTGAAAAGACTTATGTACCAATTACTATTACTATATCGGTTAAATATTTCTTCATACAGCTTAATTTTAGTTTAAATAAGTTGAGTTTTTTAGACTCTGCCATTAAATCAGCTACTACACTAAAAACACAGCATTTGTTACTAGTTAGATATTCTAAATGTGTTTAATAAATATAAGTACCTCTTTTTCTCTAATGGCTATCATATTTTCGGCATACTGAAGTGAATCGCTTAAATCCTTTATTTTTGTTTTCAACTTATTTATGACCTTTTTCTGTTTTCTATCATCACTTTCATTATTTGTTTCAGATATAGATATATCGTGACTATCTTCAATTAACGTCTTAAGATGATTATTTTCAGTTTTTAATGAATCTATTAAATTAGCAGAATGCATTATTTGAGTCGAAGCTTCGCTTAGTTTGTTTTGTAGTTCTTTGATTTTTGCTTCTTCAATTTGGTATTCCTGTAGTAATTATATAATTGTTATTCTACATATTGGTTAATAATAAAAACTAAACAATAAATCAAAGTTCAATCAAAATTTTTACTGTAGTGGCAGAAGATTTAGAAGCTTGTAAAAGTTCATTTTTTAATTTTACATTTTCAACAGTCAAAGTTTCAATATCAGTTTTCTGGCATTTGATGATACTCTGTAACATGTAAAATGATATTTTTGTACATTAATTGTATTATAAAAATATGTTTATATAATACGTAGTAGAATTTGAACCTTTAAGTTTTGAATTTTAGATTTAACTTCTCCTTGTTTATTTTCTTTATTGGATTCTAATGCACTGATTTCATATTTAAGTATTTTTATTTCTTCGTTAAGATTACATTTAACCTGTTCCGTGGTTGCTAGAATGTCTGTAAGCATGTAAAAAATTACGGATGTATTGGATAATTCCACTGCATATCATTTTAGAAAAAAAGACGTATTAAGAGACGTACG
Source organism: Baronia brevicornis (assembly GCA_031353405.1). Taxonomy (NCBI): domain Eukaryota; kingdom Metazoa; phylum Arthropoda; class Insecta; order Lepidoptera; family Papilionidae; genus Baronia; species Baronia brevicornis. The sequence continues at coordinate 270,866 of JASFAT010001170.1, forward strand.
AGTAGACTAAAGAGTAGGATAGTTAATTTAATAATAAGTATTAATTTAAACATACCTTTTAAGTTACTACATTCATTATTAACTTTCAATAGTCTTACAGTTAAATCTTCAATTACTGTTGTAGAATCTTTTAATTTGTCTTTAAGTAAAGATAGTTTTTCTTTTAGTTTTGTATTTTCTTCTTCTAATATCTTAAAAAACATGAGATAGCATTAAATTAAAATTTAAATGTGTACATATTATGTGTATAATAAATATATTTTTTATAGGATAGGAAGGCAAACAAGCAGGCGTGTCACCTGATGGAAAGCAATTACGCCGCCCACAGATATCTGCAGCGTCATAGGCAGTGCAGAAGTGTTGCCGGCATTTATAGAAAGTGTCATTATAGGAAGGGGAAGGGGTTGGGCTTCCGGAACTCAGCCACTCACCGGACGAAGCGCGGTAACTAAGCTACCACTAATATGCCGGTTGGGACTACGGGAGTGTGGTACTTCCCCGAGCGAGCCGGGCCAATACAGTCAAATAATATGCCATTCTTGACAAAGAAGCAATAGTTTGTCAAGAATGGCATATTATTTGACTGTAACTGTAGATCAACAATTTTTGATTAATATAGGGCACAATTAAATTATAGGTCATATTATATACCTTAACGTCTCCTAGTAACTTTCTGATATGACGATTTTTTTTAATTATTTCATTTTCAAGTTGTGTCATTCCGTTAATTTCTGATAACGCATCTGGACTTGAATCACTCTCCCTCTCTAAATTATCTGTGTGTTCTTTGTGTTTGTTTTTCTTCTTCTCTAATTCAGCTATATCAGCATACAATTGTTCAAGAATATCCTTATTGGCTTTAATTATTTCTTCTTGATGTGCCATAGTATTTAAAGAATTATCAGATTTGACTAATGAATCTGAAATATATACAAATTAAAATAATGGATAAACAGTAGTGAATATACGGGTGAGCAACTATTACTTTTCATTATAGTTAGCTGGCAGCAGTCCAGCTATAAGCCAGAGCAGCTAGATATAACATACTACCAAAACGCGTCACCTAACCTAAACTTTAGGTACCCACATTTAGTTTAATCGCCAGTTCAATCTGTTGTAGATACCTGGCCGTTATTATTTAGGTTTGGTAACCCTATAAGCAATTTCTGGTAGTCGTCAAGTGCTCAGCGTAGTATCTCCAGCAATTACTATAGGCATACAGATAGCATACAGATATAAGTACTATATGCATACAGCATGGATTGCTATAAGGTATTGGAAAAAAAATTAGTAAATGTTTTAACTAAAATATTAATCTTACAGGTTCATTAATGAAAAAGTTGTGTTATTAAACATCATGCATAATGCACATGAGAGAATAATTACCTTTGTGCCTATCTTTAACTTTAATTTTCCTATATTTCTTTTTAACGGTGTCTAGTTGTCCAAGTAAATTATTAACCTGAAATAATGATTCTTATTATTGTTCAGTCTAATTCATATATTACAAAATATTTTTTACAATATAAATAATTAAAACAGTACAAACAGTATTATTTTAGGTAAAAAAAGTACAAAAATTGATGCAGTTATGGTTTACAGGTTGTTTCTGCAATTCCCAATCCGCTTCCCGAGCATATCGTTTCAAATTGGGGAGGTTTGTAATCAGTATGGACTACTACAAATGTAGAAACCAATGCTTTAAAACTTCATTGAGATTTTCGAAATGAATTTTAAAACAATTATAATCATTGACGCAAACAAGTAAGTTCTTCATAACTTATTGATTTACTACATGATTGATGATTATTTCAATGTTATGATTAATTTTCTTACTCTATCTTCTTTCGTCCATGTTCCCGATAAATCTATTTACGCTATATCTACCATATATTATATCAAAAGCTCGTTTCGAAACAATATATGTTGACAATTTTGTAGTGGTAGAACTTTTGTAGCACAAAATGGGCCAGTTCAATCGGGGTAGTACCACACCCTGATAAAATATAGGCTAACGCCTACCTATATATTTAACAATATATAGGTATCATATAGGTAACATTATACTTTGTAACCACGTTTACGGTTTGGTGAGTGCTAGAATACGGAGACCCAATTCCTTTCCCTTTTCTTTATTTTCTTGTTCCCCTCTTATTAAACTATTCCTCCCACCATTATACAATTTTTTTCCTAAGATAAGCAACGCACTTGTAATGCCTTTAGTATTGTGGATTTCCATGTGCTGTTTTGGTTATTTACCACTAGGTCATTTGAAATAGAAATAGAAAAAACTTTATTTATGACACCTTTTTTTACATTAACCAATATTAAAACCTTAATAATATACAAATAAATAAACAAAAAGAAAATAATTGTAATCTCATAAGTGTCATAAAATGATTCTTGTTCAGCATATGACAGGCGTTCACCTGGTACTGCTTTTCAGCAAGAACCAACGTGGTCAGATCGCGGACCACTGTCACGACATTGCTACGAACACACATACATACATCCATATATATACTTCTACTCATATTCATATAAAATACAATAAAATTAAAAACAACTAAATCATATAATAAATTCACTGCAACCGAAAGAACAAGTTCCTGTTTGCATACTTAAAATTAGTTTTTTGTATTTTTTAAACATATTTATAATATGCAGGTCACGAAGAGGTGGTGGTAAGTTGTTCCAACACTTACTTACGGTGTATTTAAAGCTACCATGAAACGCAGCTGAGCAGTGGCGAGGAACAACCAGTAATGACCTAAATAAACGCCCGTTGCATACTGGTTTGCCTACCTATTCCATAAAAATTATATAATATGCTTAAACCTATCCTCATTAGAACACCTATCATTAGATTTAAGACTAAAACCGATATGACTGTAGGTAACCAATATATTATAAAAGTATAGAGATATATCCAAAAAGCTAGAAAGTGTGACTTCTCGTATGTACGTACACATATGTGAAATATTTAAAATTTACCTGTTCACTTTTATATTTTAAAATGTCTTGGGCGAGTCTGAATAACGATTTTAAATCAGTAAAGTTAAGCTCCATGTCATCTGCCTCCATCCATGATAAATTCTCACATAGTTTCTCTTTATCGGTATGTTTTAATTCCTCTTGTGAGAAACTCAATATCTTCCTCCAATCTGTGTCGACCATGCTGCTGGTTCGAATGCTGGTTTAAGTATAATGTGTTATTTATTTACGCATTTACGTTTTTGCGATTACTTTTTACTACAATAACGATTCATTTTTGTTTATATATTTAACGTTGCTTAGCAACGCCTTGGATACCATTTAGAAAGGACCCACAGATTATTATGGAAGATAATAATCTATCTATAAAAATCTCTATTTTTAGTTTTCGTATTTGAAAACAGTAATTTATTTTCATATATCATAATTCATATTTTAAATAATTTTGTTTTTTCTAGTTTAAATTATAATTTACGAGGTGGAGCATATCGAATTAATACGGCTACTACTTACTACTTATCCATAAAATGCAATTGCATATGGCATAAAAATTATTTTAAGTATAAATGAATATAGATAAAAAGGCAAAGAAGCTAGAATATAAATAATTTCAGAAGATTTAAAAGCGAAGAAATGCCCATGTGAGTTTACGATTTATCATCGTCAGGCCGTTTACCTAATTTTATGTGATGTAGTCAAATTAAAACTAAAAAATATCATTTATATAGTGTATAATTTTCATTGGGAATATTTTGGGGTGGTCATATTGAAAAATCGTTAAAAAATAATGGTTTTCTTTAGTATCCTAAAACTTAGCGTTAGCAGATGTCTCAGGCATTCTACACTGAATCTGTTTGTCTAAGATCTTAATACGTATCCCAAATATATCAAATTCCTTTGAACTTTTAAGCTCCAAAACAAAACTGAACCCAAAAAATAATGTGTCACAGGTGGCATTTATACCAATCACATCAAGCTTTTAAGAGCGGTGTAAATTTAGGGTTTTATTTTCTTTTTTCGTCTACTATTCTAAGTAACTAAAATGGTTATATATTGTGCAATAACTATATTTAAACTAAATTCATGCGTTAACTTATCACGTCAACTCAAAGTACTTATAAAATTTAAAAATTAATTTTGATGTTAATTTTGTCAATAACACACTTCGAAGTTAAAATATGTTACAATATATATCTTTGATTCAAAGATGTTGATGAGGGTAGCCTCTTACAGCTTACAATTTCGATAATTATTACGTAAACGCTATATGACATATGCTTTCGTTACATGAATACGAGATGTCACTATTTCCAATTTAATACAAATTTTAAAGAGAAAACATTGTTAGCCTGCGAAAATAGTATTTCCGTTCGAATCTTAAAGGAGAATAAATCCCATATGCAAAATATCAAACCAAATATTTCTGAAATTCTTATTGTTGTAAACTTATATAAAAAAAAACACTACACATTACTCAAATGGCGGCAACGCTTTCGCAATGCGTTCGCTCGCAAAATCACAAAAGCATTCTCAAATTGTCTTTCTTTATGTAATACTCCATTCTGCTCTTAAAAAGCTTTAGTTGACCATATATCGTTTTATAATAGCAAATTGTGAAGCGTGTGAAGTATAAAAAAACAACAATATTTAATAAAAAGATTATGTTTATTAGGTGTGATGACATTAAACAATAGTCAGTTAAATGTTACATTTCATGTCGAAGTGTCAACAAAAAAATAATAAAACATTTGTGCCTTTAAAAATAAATTAACAAAAGTAAATACAACAAAAGGTTAAATTATAAAAGGGGAAACTATTTATTACGACTACAAAAATTAAGCATTTACATAGGGCGAGAGATTTTGCGCTTTGGTTTTACTAGTGTTTCTACATATACGATACAAACATTCACTTACAAAAATTCAGTATTAATATTATATGGTACCTGTACTAACTGTATACAATTTAAGTTTTCGAGGAATATTGATTACAGTGTTTCCTAATGTTTATTATGATTTTATAGGTTTGCCTTGTATAAGACCTAAGTTAAGGCGCTTAATTTAAAATTACATATACCACATTCAAAATTAATTATTTTTGCATTTTAAGAAACGCTGATAGATATACAGAAGACGTTCAAAAGTTAAGTCGGCAATGTTTAAATATATGTATAAAAATTTGATGACTAGACATTAATAAAGTCGTCATTTAAGACGATATTTGAATAATTAAACAAAGTAGTTATACTCTCAAACTAATTACACTCGTAGCTCGATAAATCTATTTAAAAGCATACCAATTGTATTGTCAAACGTTGTCGATTATACATACGCTCGCCCTATTTGTTGCAATGTTATCTGCATGAGTATTGCAATACACGTACCAATTTAAGACAATCTAGTCGATACATTCTTCCCCGTTACACTTCGTATCTCTCTTTGTTTGCCTTATTAATATAAACTATTAAGAGGGCATTTTTTCAAACGCATTGGGGAGGAGTCTCAAATTGCCGTGTTAATGTGTAGAAGATATGAATGTCTGCGCTAACATATACTTGATGTATAATGAACTATTGCTCTCTACAAAATACGTTAGTTCGTGTTAATAATGCTGCTTACAAAAACAATATTTGCAAAATATCGAAACTTTGTTACCATTCTTAAGTCTTGTTAATATTCAAAGTTTGACTTTTGCTTACTTACTAATCCTTTGCCAAATGTTTTAATTTTAATGCCAAAACTGTAGCATACTCCGCCATTTGTATTATTAATTAGTTATTTATTTGATTTTGTGTCTAAAGATATTTAAAAACAAAACGAAATAAATATATTAATAAAAATAAACGTGCTTTTATACAGGAGCAGAGTAGTTAACTAAATACAATTTCGAAAAACTAAATAACTCTTTTTATTATATTTCCAAATATGTAATGTAGTAGAGCTGGTAATATAATCAGACGAATGTGAAAAACTTGTTAGTATTATTAATCAGTAAACCAATTTATCCGGCTACTCTCTTTTAAAATTTACTTTTAAAAGAGGAGCTTCCCCCTCGCTCGTACCATTTAAATAAATAACTATGTCTACCAAACAACTTTACATGTATATAAGTATTTTTATTATTTTTTATACAATTATACAACATGGTATTTATCCAATAAACATATTCTTTGGGATGCTTTAAACAACTTTGGATAGGTTAACGATGATGCCCTGGTATACAAAGGAAACACCACTACAAATAGAAGATACACATGATTATGTCCGTATAAAATAGAGTAGATGTACCCTACGTTAACAATTGTCAAGAATATATGTGAAAGCAAATACTATGGTTTTATTTGTACGTGATAGTTATTAAACTTATTATATTTATTATTCACATTTTACAAAACGTTAAAAAGGTCATGGTGGTATTTGGGTACAATGTGATGTCTTCGGATATATAAATTGTTAACTAATTACTATACATGCACGCACTTTTATACCAATGTATAAAATAAGACTGCATACATTATGATTGAGTCATGAGATATATTATATAATATTTTGCAGGTACATATAAAATCGTATTAAAGGTCATTGAAATTTTTATCCAACTTAGATTGTCTTCTTGAAAGAAGAGAATGCTTAGTAGGTATCCCATATACAAAAAAAAAACACCGACGATTAGAATACAACTACGACACTTGTAATTGTATAACATGAAACACTGCATATGTTTGTATCATATTTGATTTTCACTATTACCACTGTGTATCTGAGGTTGATAAAAATTGTGTTCCATTATAATACTTTGGTCGCTCTGGTATATCGCTCGCATGCGACCAATCTCGAATAATTCAATCTTTGAATCTTGAATCTTTTCTAAAGATTGATTATAGATTTCCGTATTTTATTTATTAGTTTAGTCATTATATACTATAATATATGTGACAAATTGTTTGAAATGTTGACTAATTGGTCGCAATAGAGCGCACCGGTCGACGCTACGTTCGTTTCTAACATGTGTTAATGTGTACGTGTGTCGCGTGCGTACGAGAATGCGCGCGGACGTCAGTGTGAGCGTCGCGCGCACAGCGTGGCGCGACGCAGCCGGCGCAGAAATGAGAGCTGGCGCTATCAGATGCGCTCTACATAGTTGCCTGAAATATTAAAGTATAAGCTTACAAAACTTTTAGGAATATTAATAAATCAGTAGTGGTAGAGCCGCGGTAGTACCAAAGAGCCGGCTCTACCGGGGAAGTACCGCACACAAAATATCGGCGTGAAGTGGTAGCACCACGGTCATACATCACGGATACAGGTCTCGCATCAACAGTAATGGGGTTACGTCGACTTAATGGTTGCGCTATGTCTTACAATTCAAGGCCGCCAAATTATTGGCCATATTTTGCGTCCAGCTAGTGAGAATCAGTCTATACACACACATTACGAACGCCTTTACATGTATGACTATATTTTTAAATTTAAATTATTATTTATAGAATTTCTATTCATTCATCAAAATTTATAATAGTATCAAAGTTTTGTTAATATTCTAGGTCAATATCCAATAAAATGGAATACTTTTCAATAATACCCACCGTACAAACAACAACAAAACGAAATTTTTCTTTTATCGCTTAACCGGCGTGCCCATAGCTAGCCACGACATACAGCGGCGTTGATGTAAAAGACAAGGTATGATGACACCATCAAACTAATCTTACACTACTGCCATTGGATTTCATTGCAGGACCTGTGTATAAGATTGTGGGTAGCACTTAACAGCAGCCCCTCCCCGCATTCAATACCAAGGTGTACAAACGGTTGCACCGCCTTATATAAAAAACAAACGCTTTAAAACCAGTAGTTCTTTTACCATGCGACGTTTTGTTACGTGTCCCATTATAACTCACAAATGACATGGACACTATTCTAATAAGTTAATATATAACTATATATTAATATAAAAATAATATAATAAACAAGTTTACAATTTTTGCTTCACTATCTGCTGAATAAGGGCGAACTCTGTACTATGGCAGGCACTTCTCTTCAATGACATAATTATATATTTGTTATATTATGCTAATTGTCATACTAAATATAATATTACAAAAGACTATGAAAACTAAATTATATAAAAAAAATAGTTTATAATTTTTTTGTGCGGCGCTTGTGTGGAACGTGTGTATTTGTCAGTGTGTGCGGGCGTGTGAAGGTGTGTCTGCTTTATTTGAATGTATGCTACTAAATTAATATTTATTTAATATCAATTCTGTAGAGTTATATGCCAAATTGTTTAAAAAATTGTTTAATGGGTTGAAATTTAGATTATGATACTTCTCTAACCTATTAAATATATGTATTATATTGAAATATATAAATTAATTTTCGTTAAGTATATCGTTCGTTACCTGGGAATGTGCCGAAGCGCCCCGTGCGCTGGCTACTGCCGACGTACCAGCCGTCGTCGCACTTCTCCAGCACATACACCGTGTCGCCCTCAACTAGTTCCAGCTCATCTGGGTTCTGCGGACGGTACTTGTACATCGCGCGGTATCTGCTTGCAATGATAAATTCAATAAACACAGTACCCTATTGTTTCACGATATATATATATATATATATATATATATATATATATATATATATATATATATATATATATATATATATATATATATATATATATATATATATATATATATATATTTAATAACAGACGCGGCTTGTTTTGGTATAAAAAGTAAATAAGAAATATTGATCCAAAAAAAAAATATTTTTTTTTGGGGAGGGCATCCTTATGCTGTGTCATTTACAGCGTTTTCGATTTTTGGGTCGATACGATTGTTATGTTATTCTTTCTTAATCTCCTTTCAAGCAATTTTTAATTAAAATGCACCGAGAGACGTAAATTGATATTTGTTATCGGACGGCGAGTGATGTGTTGACGAAATATAGAAACTCAGAGGAGAGGCTTCGAGAGTTAGCTGCTCCGCTCTTTTCAAAGTTTAGGTTAGGTGGCCCTCTGAGCTTGGGGGCCCTTGTGTACTGCAGTACCCAGCTCTACGATAGCTACGCCACTGGATTATCCAGTGGCGTAGCTAACTTACGGTAACGAAACGAAACGAAAAAAAAAGAAAGGCAAAGGTTAGGAAGTGGGGTGCAGGATATAAGGATACCCACGGCACGGCCTCTGCGTTGGTGTCGACGTAGAGTGGTTGTGCGTTGTTGAGATCCACACCAGCGCCCGTGGGCGGGCCGTAGCCACGCTCCGAAGCCGATGTCGCCCCGGACCGACACACGTATCCTGCAATACGCAACGTTGAAATTTGAGAAAATGTGTTAATCATGGGTATTTTTTTATTTGTACCCGATAAAAGTAGTAAAAAAAAATACTCCAATTATTTTTTAATTGAAGATTTAAAACTAATAAATAGAAGGTTTTATTAGTAAGTATGTGCTACATAAACTCTTCAGTTCTTAGTATGTTATAAAAAGTCTATTATTGTTTGGTTAAAGAACTATTATTGTTACATATTACCCCTTTATATGTAGTTCTTATAAGAAGCTATTTATCAATTTATATATTTACACTTAAACTCTTAATAACTTTGTGTTTCTCCTACATTTACTAATATAATTATTTTTTTTTGCCAATGCTTGTAAACGCTAATCGCTCTCCTCATTTACTATAAGTTATTGTATTTCACATCCCTAACACGCGGTAGAGATATCACTCTTTTGTATAAGTTACAAATAATAATATTATTCATTATCATATTCAACATTAATCCATACCATCCGCTGTATCTTAGACTATTCTAAGATAGATTTTCCAAAAATAATTCAAAACCAAAATTAGCCAAATCGGTCCAGTCGTTCTCGAATTTTAGCGAGACTAACAAACAGCAATTGATTTTTATACATATAGATAGATTGTTGTACATCTCGTTCTCCAGAGCGACTAGCGTTGTTATGTGGCAGCAAAAAAAAAACTAATTTAAAAAAAATACTTTTATTTAAAATACAACTTACTCTATGATACAGCTTGAAACTTAATACGAATGATCTATATCATACTCTAAAACTCGAGAACGGCTGGACCGATTTGGCTAATTTTGGTTTCGAATTATTTTTGGAAATCCAGGGAAGGTTTAAAAGGTGAGTAAATATGATAAAAATTTCGTTATCCCTGTCAAATATTTGATCGTTGTGACGTGACTAGCCGGGTCAGCTAGTTTATAATAAACGAAGACGTTGATTATAAATTATTGTACCTCACATCCCTACCACGCGGTAGAGATATCACTCTGTTATATAAGTTACACATAAGTACTAACATACCAGGAAAACATAAGCCTAATAACATATTAGGAGATATTATTTTCGTTAATTTGAATTAATTATAAGCGAAAAGAAGTTCACCGGGTCACCTGTTTCAAATAAAAATATTTTATTAAATTAGTTTTTGTTGTTGCCACATAACATATGTCGTGACTTTTTCCGCCAATTTACATCAGTTACGTTGTGTATTTATTTCATTTTCTTAGTCTATATTATAGTCTTATATTATTATCAGTTATATTGTTTAATTGTGGTGGCATATTGTGCGATATAGTTCGATTAAGATGTATAAGTGAAGTGATATGAAATAAATACGTGTATAGTAACTTTTTAGTTGACTGAAAAAGTCCATAGAAAGTTTTGGTAAAATGGCCACCATTTTATCAAGTCGTAACGTAATAAGCTGAGTTGTTACATTTCATAAGATTGGATATTATTGTATAATATTTTACTTGACACTGGCATAATAGTTGTAACTAATTGCCATCAAAGAAAAAAATAAAAACAAATAACATATGTGTTCTGTGTTGCAAATATCAATCTTGTCTTGTGATGGTTGATGGTAAAACATGTCAAGTTTTTAACCTGGGAGCGGGGCGGTGGCGGGCGGTGCGTTGGCGAGCGCTGGGCTGTTCGGTTGCGGCGTGTAGCTGTGCGCACCCATACTGCGCCGCGCTGTCCCGTTCAGCAAGCCGTGCGCCGCCGGGGACGCCAGCGGCTTCTCGTTATTCACCACCGGTGGAGGCTCTGAAGATAACATAAAAACCGATTATTTACAAAGACCTACCTAGCTAACCTAATTATCTCAGTGGCAAAGAAACCGCTTTCGGAGTCAATGGTCACCGTGCCGTCGAGTAGGCGTTTCGGTACTCTAGCCTCGTCCATCCGTACCACGCCAGCCCAACGAAGGCGTCCAATCTTAATGGCTTTGATGACGTTCGGCTCATTGTACAGCTCATATAGCAAGGTGAGTATGGGAGCAAATATTACTGGATGGGCAGCAGCATTTTCCAGAATAATAAAACCAATCTGCGATACCTTATCCGCCTGCCAAATGTAAGAAATTGGTACCAGCACATATTCGTGTGGGAAGATAATAGTGGACTGTATGAATACTTACGTGGCTTATTTTGACTGGGCTCCTGTAATACCGTAACGTAGCTATCGGGAAAGATGCCCGTTTTATTGCCGTTCCTGCCTTCCCACCAGTTTTGATCAATGCGCCGAGTCAGCACGACCAGCTCGCCTTTCTTCAATGGTAACTCAAGATTAGTCTGCGCTGTAAAGTCGAATTTCGCGCGAGCTTGTCCCTCGAGAACGACAGTTTTCTTGGGTGACTGGGGGGCCACGTCGCCCTTTTGTATCTGTAAAACGTTATTATTATGTTCTTAGTGTTTTAAGTATGCAATTTATTCTTATGGGAAACTCATAAAAAATGTTTTAAAAACAAATATATACCGTATTTAAAAAATGTTACTCTGCTCGGTTCAGATGACTTATTATTATGCTCGAAGTAGTATAAATTATGCTCGTATTTTGATATTTAGATCAACATACAGCATATCAAAATATAAATCCAGTGCTGTACCTTCATACCTACATATTTAGATCGAACTACGCGCCACACAAATAAGTTCTATCCTTATCGCATGGCTAGCAAACTAAACTGCGATTAAATCCCACGATGATGAACACCGTGCGATTTAGTCACATTTTTCTGTCAAGAATTGTGCAAATGTGGAACGATTGACCACCGGTGGTGTTTCGAAATAAATAAGACAAGAGACGAGCGTTTTCGTTGACATAAATCTGGCAACGCATCTGAAACGCCTTTGGCGTTGTAGTTTATAAGCGGTGATGATCTTCACCAGGTACGCATGCTCGTTTACTTGTTCTATTATAAAAAAAGATTTTTCTCAAGTTTACTTTCCTCTCCATTAATATATAAAATATTTATTTATGTTATTTAAAATGCACATAGGTCATCGCTCTTATTCTGACGTCTGCTAGATTACTGTACAACATAATTTGTAATTATCTATTACAAATTATGTTCTTTACTTCAAAGCAACTCTAATAATAATATAGCTATCAAGATATTCCGGCTAACTTAAGAGAAATCGCGAGATCTCTAACAAGCAAAAAGCATGGATTTTATCGTAGATACTTATATTTAAATAACCTACTGAATGTAATGTTTTTGTTGTTTATGACGAAAAATGTTCTAAACATTATTTATATAACAAAATACGAATATTCGTCGTAATAACTTTCCCGCGTACTTACGACTGTGATAACATCATACTTCAATTACAGTAAGTACATATTTTAGATAACAACTTTATCATATCTACATTTAAAAAATTGAGTCATCGGAGTCTTGCCCAAAAAATTATATTTCAGATCGCTGTTAAAAATAATGTATTATAAATATCTCACGTAACCAGTAAAAATTCGCTTTACTATTACTTTGGAGTGTTTTCATAATTTTTGTAAACATCATAAAATATGACGAATATTGCACTGTAATAGGTGCGTGATATTAATATAATATTACGCTTTCGTTTTAGAAATATATGTTATTAATACATAGGCTTCTTGCTTGGCTTTTATTAAAGTAGAATATTTGGTCAATTTGAACTTGAATATGTCAATTTTTATGAGCTAAAACGAGTCACTTTTCCTGCAATAGCATGGCTTCGTATCGAAGTAACATAGGTTCTACAAATATTAAGCCTAACATCAGACAAGTCGTATCTTTTTATGATATAAAATTTCTGAATGAAGTAACGTGAAAAATAATCACCTCTACGTAGTTATAAGGGAAGAGACCGACCCTGCCATGGACCTCACCCTCGTACCAATTGGCGTCAATCTGCCGTCGAACGTGTATTAGGTCTCCTTTCTTGAAGCTCAATTCTCGAGGTGTTTGCCCGTTGAAAGCGTACAAAGCTCTAGCGACCAACTTGTTGGCTTCGTCGTACCGGTTTAGAGGAACTACAGTTTTCTGTGATGGCATAAAGTTGTCTTGATGACGCCTATTCTGCATGTCTTGAAGTTCCTAAAAGAGTAAAATGTTTGTTATAATAAGTCATTTCTAACAAGACTACAACCATACATTTATTTTAATATCGTATGTTTATAATCAAAACACTATTTAAGTAAGAATTTAAGTCTGTACTCGTAATAAGAAAATACTGATATTACTACGTTTGTAAAAGTAGTTAAGTTGAAAATTTCGTAAAGAACAAAGCTTATATTAGTTAGAATTAATGGCAGCCCAAGTAACATAAGCACACTTCAATCCTACCGAGTTTCATATATCACCTTTATCGATGTTTCAAACGCTTCTATGTCGAATAGGTGAGCATATTTCTCCTGTAAATCAAAATGCTTCGATTCAGAATGTAACCATAATAATAACGATGAGCACGGAAGAGCAATTGTCAACAATCAGGGTATATAAATATTTATATGTATATAAAAAATATAAACTATTGTATATATTAACGATGGTCAACTTGATTAGACCCAAAATCTATTGATTTCTTTCTTGACTTTGTGCGATCTACCAATTAATTACACAATCAGTACTTTTTCATCATAAACTTTCATTCATTTCATCATTACCTTACCGCTTGCCCGCGGGCCCCCGAGCATGCAGGCCCAGTATTCGATAAAGGCCAAACAGACTACCAGCATTAACATCTTTGAATCAACCAATCATGTCCAACACTATAGACTAGACTAATAACAAGATCGACTGGTCGTTAGCGATCGGCCGGCAGCCCAACTCTGCTATATGTATTATTTTCCATGTTATCGAAATCTTAATATTTTTTTAAATTTTTATTAATGTTACGACAACGTGTCCAACTATATCTAACTAACTACAATGTGTCCAACTCTATTCGCATGAGCTGCATGAAATTAATAAATATAACGCCACAATAGCCATATAATTTTCTGCGATGGCATAAAGCACACCTGGCACCTCGCACCCAGAACCTTTTTTGATAATGGCCGTAACAAATCAGGTAAACTTGGAATTTGAATGAAAACTTTTTCCGATATGGGAATCGAACTTATTCGTCTTCGAAATCGGATTATCCCTTTGCCTTATTTGATGCTCACTAATGTATAACTAGGTATATGTTTATTGATATTACTTATTATGTTTTGGAATTGACGTTTATTTTTATTGTATTCACAGGAATTTTATGCTGCATGGTATGCAGGTTATCCGGTTATGTTTTGATGTCATTTAGCTCAAGTGCGCAACGAAATCAAAGTCATGTTTTAATATTTGTTTGATATGGAAACAAATTAAATGAGTTGCCCTGTTCGTCGATAAAAATACTTAATTTTGACTATTATAAAAATCCAAATAAGATTACAATCATTATAATGAACGGATAATCTTTTAAGAAACCATATAGTACTGTTAGTGTCCTTTGATCATCGACATAGTTTGCTATAACCTCTTAAGGAAAGATCGGTGGTCAAGGGCATCAGTAATGCTTACAATTACCTTAGTGATACGCTTGCTAGAAAGCCTTCCTCTTCAGAAAACAAAAAATAACATTTCACATACTTTAAGTGGTAAATAAAGTCCAAAAGTGGTAAAACAAATACATCAATGACCCAATACATCAATAATTACTCGATTTAGCTCAAAGGGCTCAAAGAAGCCTCCTTGGCTGCGGCTCTTCCACGAAATATTTTATGCAAGCTCGGAATATTACTTATTATCTTGCCTTATAAGAGACTTACCCTTAATTTCAAAGGAAATGCGAGACCAATGTTCATATTAGTGTAGTTATTTTTAAAAATACCTTTTATATTATTTATTTACTTATATTTTTGTACAAATATATATTTTTATAAACCAGTTAACAATTTTTATTTAATTTACTGCTAGTTGAACTAAGACTTATTTGACAAAAGCAAGCTCAGAGTGTATCCTGTAATCCTAATTATTTCAGTAATAACGTTAGAAAATGGCTCTTTGAATATATTTAAATTGTGTATTGTCTATATTTGACTCTTTTGGATGTCAAGGTTGCCGACCACTATTCTAGGCGGATTGATGGGATGAAGACGGAATAAATGTCCATAGGTCATAAATACTCGTGTTTATATATTCGCGATCATGGACTCCGAAAATCAGTCTCGTATCTCCGCCACTGAATCAATTTCATCATTTATTTACAGATAGAAGAACTCAAATGTCAAATTAAAAAACTAATAAGTCAAAAATTGAATGTCACTCGTATTCTGCGTAAAGTACTCAGATATGCGCTTCGCACTGACTGCATCATGCAAATATCTCCCTACTCATTGTGGCACTCAAGTACTCGTCTCACCACTAAACAATAACTTATATCTAAGATACTAAGTTCTTAGATATAAGTTATTGTTTATTGTTTAGTGAATCTAAGATACCAAGTTACTGTCGGTTAAACCGCAGCTACTGTAATTGTGTTACCATTTGTTTTTTTAACGTGTAAAAGCCAGTTTTCTCTCGCGTATTTTATGTTACCGACGTGGAACGAGGGAACAAGTGACTATAATTTATTATTAATCATGGTTTGTTTTATTGTAATCACATATACATATGTATATATGAATTGTCTAAGTTGGTAGTAGCTTTAATTAGGTTTCTCCATCTCTTCCTATCCGTGGCACTGTGTGTACATTTAGTAGATGATTTGATGAAATATGTCCATCTTGTGGATAATCAATCACAAGTTTACGCCGCTACCATCTTAGACAATCTATAATAACCACCATATGCATATACGAGTATATCTTTAGAGTCAACTTGAATGCCTATGCAATTGTTTTTAATAGGTTTTATTGATGACGCTTAAAATTATTTAATTAAATAGGTATATAGGTTGATATCATTATAGGCCTGCGGCAGTCTATTGCTGGACATAGGCCATGTCTGGGAGTATGCGCGCTCGATTTGTTCAATTATATTTTATCACTTGGTAACAATATATTAATCCACTGACACTTCAATTATTTATTTCAGTGAATATTTGAACGTCACCGAATGAAATTCAAATGGTTACAAAGGAAAATTAGAAATTGCAGAAAATGAAACATTGTCATACTCATGTAGCAAAAATGCACTTTGGATATATTGACCTCAAAAGATATCCTATCGAAATTGCGTCAATAAAATATATATATTTTGTAGCTTATCGATTTGATACTGCAGTTTTAACTACCTAAAAATTACATCATATATTTTATCATAGTAATATATTCATTTCTCAATTATGCAGAAAATAACAAGCTAATTTCTTTTAACACTTATAAGCCAGACTTTGTGATCACAATCAAAGAAGTATAATTGTGTACGTACACACACAGCGTTTACCCATAACTACATCCTCGTGGATTGTACATATTTGAGGATTTTGAGGTTTGAAGTAGTTTTCAAATGATGTTCAAAAAAAAAATGAATACATCAAACAATTAGCCTAGTTAGTCAGAAATCAAGATTGCTGAGATAGGGGATTTTTTAAATAAATAAGTAAATATGTGTTATTTTAACAAGTCCTAAAACAAAAAGAGGTAAGAAAATCATTATTTTAAAGTTACAGCAGAAGTAGGTGATTTGCTGAGGTTTTGAAAATCGAAATTAAGTTTATAGTTTTCTTATGTACTTGTGTACAAAAAAAGGATTATTATACCATTTTACGGAAAGAAGATCCATTAAACGGAATAAGCCTGCCAGTGTTACGAACATGGATACTTTAAATGTTATTTTGAATATCGAACAAACTACAATCGCGTGATGAACGAAACTGGATCAACAGCGTAATCGACTTCACGGTGATTGACATCGTAATTTTGTTTTGATTATGTTCGTGATCAGCGGAATTTAATAGAAGCATTTCAAGTACAAGGCGTTTTCATAAAAGTATCGATGGAAATTATCTTTGCCTAGAGATATTGCTTCGTTATACTATTTTGAAATAATATGAATTCATTATCTATTTTTTTATAAGAAAGAAGACTAATAATGTTTTATTAAATATTACTAGAATACTGCTTAACCATTCCAACTACTCCTTGTGCACATGAAAAGTCTAAATCGAGCTCAAAATATGAGATCTTAAGCCCAAACGTAAGTAACTGAGCTATTACTAGTTAAATCTTGCTCCGTTTATTTAATGTCATTTGAATATGTGGACAGTCAGAACTTTTACTTAACTAAGATTGGCTTATTTAAGGCCTAATTTTATGCGTACGCGCGGCCAAGCGGTGCAGCCGCTGTACAGTGAGATTACACGAGATCATATATCTACTCACACTCTGCGACTCACAATAGCGACTCTGCCGTCGGCCACGCTTGCAAGTGTGTACTTGTTTAGTACCGTCCCACGGCCGCTTCATGTAATGCGCAAAAAAAAGAAGCAGAAGAGAGAAGAATACAAGGTCTTGAAATCAATCTTACCTGTAGATATTTGTTCCTCCTCTGCTCCCTGTACAGTCGTTTCATATGCTCGGCCTGCTGCATTGCTAATTCCCTCTCCGGCACGAGGGGCAACGGGTCGTGGCGCACGGGGCATCGGTAGTGGATGTTCACGTCACTCTCCACGTACCGGCGGCTTGGCGACTCTACACAAACAATTCTACTGTTCTAACACATCCAATAGAAGGGGCTAGAACAATCAAACTCATACCAACTTGTTTTGATCAACAATTTATAAAAATTTACATAACTATCATTTTTTTATAATGATGTTATTGTATTATTCTGTGAAATGTATAAATAATAGGTTTGTATTATAAGAAAAAGAGGGGAATATCATGCGCGGTTCGCTTTACTCACTGTAGTTTATCAAAAAAACTCACCTAACGCTTTTTTTTTATTTTAACTATTATATATCTTAATTATTTTTAATCAAAAAATATCCCAATATAGCCAAAATATTTACATACGTATATTTTGAACAAAATTAAAAGTAAAAGCAGCAAAACACAGGAAATACACGATAAAATTTACAGTCATTAACCACATTTACGGAAGTTAGAAAAAACCGAAAATCACATAAAAATCAGGTTTCAACTATGATATTATGAATCAATATTACGTAAAAGTGATAATTACACTTGTAGTGAAAGTGGTCTCACATGATGTTCCGCCATCATGGTGTCAGTCGATGCTGTAATGTGAACATCGGCTTAGGCTGCTAGCACACTAGCGATTTATAAGTCGAATTTCCTTATATGACGAGACGTCGAGATAAATATAACATTTAAATTCAAAATATAGGATATAAAGATTAATTAGTCCAATATTTGAAACCACGTTACAAGATAGCTTTAATATTAAAACCAAATCATTAAATACAGTTTTAATTTAGTACTAACTTCACTTTCAGTTAAATTTCATTATTGCTTTACAATTTAGGTTATTATAATATATTTTAGTTTTTATTAATCGATATATATTATGATCTCGACTTATTTACAAAATGATCTCTTACTCATATGCCGGTCATCCTCGGAATCGCTTATGCATTTGAGACCTTAGTGTTTCGGCTGTTGATTGTGACGGAACGTAACTCTATACGAGGAGAGCGAAACCGGTTTGAGAATTACTATACACGATATTGTTGTTGACGGTAGTCAAAACAAAGAATGATACGCACTTACAACTCGACTACTGGTTTCAACATGACGCGTTAACTAGAGTATTTTACGCCATCATTTCAATGTATTACGGAAAAGATATAAAGATACATTATTTTTGCAAAGTGCTTGAAATAGTTTCACATAGCTTTAAAATAATGATTATATCGAAATCATAGATCGAAGCACGTATGTATATTCGGCTCACTACATAAGTTCTTAATAACAATTCTATTGTTATTCATGTAAAATCGATATTACTATTTAATATTTTAAAATATTGTACATGTTGACGATTCGTTTAGGCATTGCTTTTCATATCGATCGCTTTTTAAATAAAAATATTTTGACAAAAATGTAATGTTTGTTATTTCTGTATGATATTTACATTAATGATAATTTAAAAAATAATAGAAATATCAGGCCATATAACTTTTAGTGTTTATGTGTTACATACATCATTCGCTTAGTTTCAGATAATACATTTTTCAGACAGTTTTTCTGAAGCCGCAAGAACTAGAGAGCTAAAAATTTGATCATCATTGCGGTATTTGATGGAAAAGTTGGAAGCATTTTGATAACCATTTTATAATTTATATAAAAAAGGCGCCAAATATCAACTGATTTTACGTGTATTACGGTTGCATACTTTTTATTTTCTTTGGCGAATTTGAGAGATAACTCATGTCATACTAAACACACTTTGATATTAAAAAGTCGTTCCTACATATCGATTCATTTCTCCGAAATTAACATAAAAACACCTCACAGAAAAAGGTGTGGAACGTTTGATTTATAAATGTTATTGAGCTATTTATAGAAAATTACTATAATTAAATATTTTAAATTACTGATGTTGTTCGAGCCAATTTGATTATAGAAGCATCTTGTGGGAAGTCCTTGAAAGCAAGACTTGATGAAATTCTACCTGGGCAATATACGTACATGAGTATGTAATGTAATTCCATTCAAATATCCGTAGGTACACGAATTTTATGTAAACAGAAACCCTTTTTAGAAAAAGCAACAATACCCCACCTAAAAAAGTGACCCGATAAATTGCTTGCTATAAGGCTCTAATCTGTGCAAGGTAACAATTCTAGCCATTTTGAAAATCGCTACGTATTATTTTTCATATGATAATGATGAAATGAAATAGCGTACCTTCTCAAAAAAATGGTTATAAAAAAAAGAAAAGCAACTGGGTATAGCAAACTGGACAAATGTTTAGAAAACGAAAGCCCTTCTTAGCATTTCGTTGGTCGTGAGCCCACTTTCACCGCAAATGGGCATTCCCTGCACGTGCGAGTTTCACGCAATATGACCATGCCATACGCGATGGACCTACCTACTACTACAGATATAGTTTTAGAATGTTTAACTATAAAATATATACAAAAACAAAGGTAGCTTACTTTTAAAACTAAATTGCTATTGCATACAAAGAGATCTAGTGAAACTTATATCTTTTTTCGTCTTTATTTAAGTAATAGTGTAATTTGGAAGGTTTAATCCAAATCACCGTCATACTGTTCGATATCAATCTGAACAGATATACATACTTTCTTTGTTTATTTATATAAGATTTTATAAAATGAAATATTTTTTTAAATCTTTTATTACTTTTTTTGTATCTCCCTGGGGCGTTCACTATCGGATTGTGCCAGATTTTCTTTGATGTGTATATATATATATATATATATATATATATATATATATATATATATATATATATATATATATATATATATATATATATATATATATATATATATATATATATATATATATATATATATATATATATATATAATACTATATTAATTGCTTCAAAAACTTTTTTGTCAAATTGTATATCAAGTTTTTAGTAAGTGATTACTACCAAACAGGGAATTAAATTATCTAAATATTATTTTATTTATTAATATTTTATAAATTTTGGATTATATATTGCTATATATTTGGTTGCTACTATATATTGCTATTATAAATATTTATATTCTAATTTGTTTTAGTCAAATCTGACCGTTTTGCATATTATTAATTACACAACTATTGTACTGTTTCAAAGCAATGCTTGTTTTCTCTTTACTTTGTTACTTCTCACTTTTCTCTGTATTACTTATAAAATTCATAATAAAAAAGTAGCTTGTGCAAGGGAACTGATTGAAGAAATAAAGAAAAGAATTAACACACCAGTAAATCGTGTACCGAATCCAATCACTAGTGAATAAATTTTCACTGAAGAACATATTCAAGATTTTTGCAATATTGAATTCGACAAAATTTCTTTTACTTTAATTTACTGCAATCTACATACTTTGCAAGTACAGCTAGTTTGTGAAATTTTGGGATTTAAGATAAGCGAAAGTCATTGCACGTAGAATTCGATTACTTTTTCTTGTTACGGTCCGTTTTCTTGAATACTAAATTGTTGGAATAGAATTTTGGATTTTGACTATGAATTAAACAACTTAATTCCATATGTCGATTTATTGTAGGGAACTCATTACTTTTAAGGAAATACAAAGCTTAATATTATATTAATTAAGCGCGTAAAGAGTTTATTTACAACGAAATATTTCCTTAAACGAAAACTGATTTTATAGATAATAAATTAAATAAAACACTCAGATCAAGCAATTGAAATAGTTTAAGAATTTGTTTAGCTAGATATTGAAAGAGGTGTTTTATTTCAATGTGACCTCATAACTGCTTGTTTCATAATCTGTTACCGGAGCACGACCGCAATGAAATGTAAAATTGGTTTTTTATTCGATAACTGAGCAAAATTAAAATTGCTACATAAAATTGAATTAGATTACAAATAAATAATAGTATGATATACATAAGATTTGCAATGGTCGTCTAATTTTTATTATTCCATACTATAAATTAAATACGTCATTTAATTTATACTGTACATAACAGAAAGTTTTCCTGGTCATCGCTAAAACTATTTTTATGTTTTAGCTTGTTGTGTATAAAATACTTAATTGTAAAAAAATAAACAAAAAGATGATACCTACGGAGATTCTTTTACTTCTAGAGAAACCTCATTACAAAGTGGTAGTAGAACCTTAATTGTTAGTGAACTGACGTTTAACAAATCAAATGTAATTTCTTAACAATCAAAGTAACTAAATTAACAAATAAACTAATTTTGAACGAATAAAGTAAATCAAAAACAGCCTAAAAGCAGGAGTTTTTATTTGCTTTCTTGTGTCACTAATACACTAATATTTAAATTAATTGCAAGGAAATTATTTTAGTTTAACAAACCATATGCAGTCATCTTTTTAATTTGTTTCAATATTCCCATAGTAGAGTGTCATACACGAATCCACAAGCACTGTAACTTTTGTGTTTATATTTGCAAATATAAATTAAGATGAAGTAAGTTAAAGTGATAAAACCGTGTTGCACCTCACACCACGAGTGCGACGTCTGTCTCTTGACGTCTGGCCAGATCAGCTGCGCTTTCTTTAACTCAACTGGTTTGTCAATCCCGCCAAAAGTAACTTTAGCGCCTTTTCTTTTCAAGCAGTTGTTTATTTTATTTATTAGGGAAAGCTTATTGAAACGTTAGTATTTTTTTTTGCTTTGTTTTAGTTAGTTTGGCCAACGAAGCCTGTATTAGAAACAAAAGAAAAACAAATTATACGGAATGTGTATAGTGCGGAAAGTAATCGATAAAGCCCATTTATATTTTTTATTCAAACATTACATTATTCGTTTTTTATGTCAATTTACAGTTGAATTATTAGTTAATTAAAGTATAACATATTATAAATATAATTGGTGTGGGTAACATCATCACCCAATGTTTCTGTCTACTAAGAAAACCATTTTTTTTTGATAATCAACGTATCCATCAAAATACTCACTTTTAAAAATTATACAGTCATTTACAGTGTCCAGCACCGTTTGCTTGACTTTATTTTGAATATATTATTACGTTGAATTATTTAGAGAAAGTATTGTTATTTCACTTACTGTACGGAAGTGGTGCGTAGACATCTGGATAAACATCCGTTCTATTAATCCACTCGCTAGTATCATGTAGTGTATGTCGTTTAAACCCATCGGTCACACTATGCTTTTGTTTTTCCCTTAGCTTAACTTGATTTTCGTTATTTTTATCACTGCTATTAATATTTAAGTTTTCTAGGGACGCGAATTTGTGTTTTGTGTCAGTATCGCGTTTAATACTGACCTTTTTAGCAACAAGTATTGGTTCCTGGTAGGATTTTTCATTTAATTTCTGAAATTTGTAATCGTCTGTTTGTTCTTCTGTATTTTTTATTTCGCTTATTGATTTAACTTTCACAATATTTAACATAATATCCGTGTACGGCACTGAAAGTGCTTTTTGGGCTGAGTCAATGCTCTTTCCGCTATCTGAATCATATTTAGATACAAAATCATTAGGCGTATTCTCCTTTGAAAAGTATACACTATCAATTGTATGTCCATCATTTTCTTCATAGAGTAAATTCTTTTTTACATACTTATTGAGCGCTAACAATGATTTTGATAAAGATCCCGAAAGCGGAACATCACTAAAAAATCCATCGTCATCATAACTTATTTGGGTACTATCTAATCCCGTATTATCTAATCCCACAAAAACATTACTCTTTAATTCACTCTTACACTCTTCGCTCATTTTGATTTTTAAAAATTATTTTATCATTTTAACCCTATACACTTTTCTGTCAGAATGGTTCGCACATAACTAAAGTCATGATAACTTTGATAACGTTTATCACTCACTGACTATGTAAGATAAAACTAAAAATATTTCTGAATTCTCCTTATCGATATAAGTATACGAAATAACACACCGTTCGTTAACAGGAAGCCTGGCGAACTATTTACACCGAAAAAACTGAGCCGACAGGTTTTAGCCGCCAAGGCAAACTGTATGACGTAAATATTATCTCGTTGAGAGCAAATGATCGTCATCTGATAAATAATACATATTTTATATACTTTATTCGATACCACATGCGCTGACGGTGGCCCGACAAATACTTTTGGTTTAGGTGTCTTAAACAAAAGCTATTGTTTGTTTTTTCGCACTAGTAATTAAATACTAACTGTAGTCTGGCAAACACATAAATAGTGAAGTGATGGAAAAGAAAGTCTTATTATTCATGAAATGATGTATGAGGGTGACGTGTTTTTCACAATTATGTAATTATTGCATAATAACATAAAATTAAATATATTGCATACAACATCAAAATATGTGTTTAATAGCAGCGAATTTTATATACATACATAAACACAAAAGATTAGCTTAATGAACTTGCCTGTATCTGAATAGCTCGCGTAGTTTATTCTGCGTGGTGGCTCCGGCGCTGAGTCGATTTCTACCAGGATTAACAAAATTGGAATTGAAATAAAAATATTTTTGTTGACTATATTCACAAAAAAAAATAAAAAAAGAAGCCGGGAGGTGTGTAAAGTAAAGTAAATATTTCATAAATGTAATAACTTCACTCCAACATTAAACATACAAAATTGAAATATAAAAAGTTAAAAACCATTATTAACCTTGAAATGTGACGGTGTGACGCGATGGCGTGACATAGGGCGCAAGTCGATAAGACCACGCCGCCGGCGGAGGCCGGGGAGGCGTTCGTGGAGGTTCATAGCGACTAGCTGGTCGATGTGCTAATGGGTCGAAAGCTTGTTTTGCTAAAGAATCGTTCTTTAAAATAGAGCTAAGCTTTACTTCTTTCGGAGCATCTTGTTTAGTTTCTCTTTTAATTGGAGATTTTTGACCTTTTACTAAACACGTCGGATCTTTGATCGATCTGTTATTGTCACTAGGTTTGGGATAGCGGTGTGCAATCCAGGGGCCTGTAAGGTACGGCGCTATGTCGTGAAGTTCACTTACGTCCGGTGCAGATGAATAAACTGGTCCAAGAAGTGCCATAGCTTCAAATCGACGTCTAATACGTCCAACTTCACCAGATCGGCATTCTGAAGGTTCTTCAGCAGATCTTGAACGAGGAGAAGTGCGCCTACGAAGCGCTGCTAACTTCGATATAATATCAATATGAGGCATGAAGCGGTTAGTTGGACGTAGGGGCACCCGCACCACTGGTAGTATGGCTCTACACTTATCCCGTCGAGATGAAATTCTTTCGATTGAGGACCAATTACTGTGAATGCCATTTTGAGATATTTCCGGATCACTGCGATGTCTGCGTAATACAGCCCCTTTCAACGAGAAAGAATCAAAGCGTCGCGCAAGACGTTGTACCTCTCCCGCTCGAGCCAGTTTTGCGTAAGCACTCCAATATCGCTCCGGATCGGGCGATGGGGTCCGACTGCGCCAGATTATCTCATCGCTAGAATACCGTAGCGTGTCTGGTGTGCATCGATCGCTAATACATATTTCCGAGTAAGGCGACGGCGATCTCGAAAGTAGGTCAGGTTCGGATGGCAATGACAAAAATTTACTCTTTTCAGTTTCTCCGAAAAGTTCTTTAAAATTAGTGCAAGACTGTGATTGAGATAATTTATTTTTTTGGCTTTCATGGGCTTTTACTTGAATAACTGTATTTATAGCAGGTTTCACATGTTTTTCATCTAAATTTTCACTTGAATGGAAAATTGTTTGGGGTTGATTTGTTATATTACTTACGGATTCAAAGTATTCTACTTTTTTTTGTACATCCGTATTTGGGCCGTTGTAAATAACAGTTTTATTTGAAATATCCGAACTACCTGTTTCTGTTTCGCTAGCTGAAGATTGAAAATCAGATTCTGCTTTATTATTTGAAAAAACGACATGTCTCTTATATTCTTCTGGTGATGTATTTGACTTTACTTCAATTGATCGTATATCCTGGTTCGAGGTAGGTTGTTTCTCTTGTAATTGCACACTTTTACTAATGATATTTTCTTGTTTGTGAGAAAAATTTTCTTGTTGTCGTTCATGCTTCTTTATTCTGTTTAATACTTCTTTGCTAAGTGTTTGAGATAATCTTTTCTTTTCGATTTCACTAAGAGTCATTTGTATTTTATTAACGTTATTTTTTAATTCTTTTATTGACGTAACAGGACACGAAATTGCAGCAATAGATTCTGATTTACTTAGTTCATGTTTCTTATTACATTCAATTCCTGGAGTCACTAAGGAGTTACACCTAACGTGTAAAGTAGGCATTTTAATGTTTCTACTTTCTTTGACATCTACAGAGTACTTTTCACATTCTTTATTGGTTTTTGTTTCTAGTTCTTTGCTATAAATAGCATTTAATTGATTTTTTAATGTGTCAACTTGTTCCATTGATAAACTACTCCAAATATGATTACTGAGTCCTATTTTTTTACGTAGTTCACTTAATGATGTTTCTTGTTGTAAAGTTGGCTTAAAAGAGACTAGATTATTATTTAAGTTCGTCTCATTTTTTTTGTTTATATTAAATGCAGTTTCGGCTACACTTGTTCCTCTCCATAATGGTTTATAATTATCTTTTGGTTGAGATGAATCATATGTATTAAAATCTGATATTGATTTTTGTTTAAATTCCTCTTTAAGATCTTCTACTGATTTCTCTTTCACTCTCAGACCCCTTTCTTTATCAAAATTCCACCTAAAATCATTTAAGTTCTTGGGGTAAAATAAAATATTATTTTCATTTTGAGCTATTTTTAATTTATTATATAGGTTGTTTAATTCTTCTTCAGCTCTTTCTATTGCTCTTATTTTTTTCCAACGATCAAAGTCAATAATTTCTTCATCTTTTTTTCTGTGCCGTAAATCAAAAGCAGAAGTGGTTTTCTCCAATTCTGCAACTCTTTCTAGATAAGCATAATATCGATTTAGTTCCCGAAACCTTTCAGACCTGCGTTTGTTATCATGAATATCACGTATATAGTCGCCGTAATCAGGGTCATCAAATATGTCTGCAACAGTTTTATTAAAACATGAAATATTATTTTTAAATTTAGTTGTATCTGAATCATCTGCACTCCTTGTTCTTGGTTCTGTTTTTAAACCAGCCTCATTTAATAATTTGCCTTGTATTCTAGCATTATAAATACGTCGATATGATGGTGATCGAAATGAAACTGGAGATGTTGATTGACTTCTACTTTTGGTTAACATGGTTGGCTCAATCTCCTTTGGGGATATAGGTTTCGAAGTTTGAGAAAAAAACAAAGTTACTTTACTTTTGTTATCGTGAGTTTTAATTGGTTCATGTGGCTCCTTTATAATACAGGATGAAACGGAATTTATTTTTTCATTATTAATGATTTTAGTTGGCATAGAAGGTTCGACTGGTGACTGTGATTTTTTAACTTTATTTAATTGTTCAAAAGATCTTTCTGTAGGTTGTAGAAAGACAAATGTTGCGGGTAAAACTGAACGTTTTTTTGACATTTTCGATGTGTTTTCTTTCTTATGAAAAATAACGTTAGGCGATACAGGTCTCGATGTTTGAGAGAAATATATTTTATTTGCAGGTGGTTCACTTTTGCTTCGTACCGTTGAGAGAGACGTCGTTGACCCGAACTCATCACACTTCCATAAACTTTGAAATTTAGAGATTTCTCCACTCATTCTCCCAGGCCATGATACGGACCGAGGACCAGTGCTTCGAGTCGGACTATTATTTTTATCCCACATTTTAAAACGTGACATAGAAACTGGTTTTCGATGAATTAAATATGTATTTAAAGCATTTGGTGTACTTGGTGATGTATTTGGTAGAGATTGGAATAATTTTGCTTTTTGCAGAACTGAACTTGAAATATTTTGGTCCATTGTTTGACATGTATAAATGGGTGTGTTTCCAAAAAATAAGTGTCGAAAAAATGAATCAGATATAACAGAATCACGAGTTTTTTGTATTTCTTTGTAATTGATTTGCTTTTCTGCCATATTTTTGGGGGAACTTAAATTTAGAGGTTCATTAAAAACTTCTTCAAATCGGTTTCTTGTTTCAGATGGTGATTGAAATATCCTGGGACTTTTTTTATTAGATTTTGATTTTAATTCTTTTGTTATATTTGTTTTTTCAGATTTTAAACTGCAGATTTGATGGCAAGGTACACTCTGAGGCCTAATAACAATGTTTACAGGGCAGTTTTTGTTTTTCAAATTAGTAACGACAGCAGTCCTGATGTTATTTTGTTTTCTTCCACTGTCAGAAATATTCGGAGAGGATTTAGAAACATTCATCAGTGTTCGAAGAGTACTACATTTCGTAGGTTTTCCTGTAGGAGTTTTTGGTCTCATCAAAAGATTAAACTTCTCTTGACTATTTGTAAGTTTTAATTTCTGTACTTTTTCTGAAGTGCGAATCATATCCCTACTTTTATGAGTTACGCTCTTAGATGGCAACTTTGTGTGCGCAACGGATACAGATTTGCAAGGATTTATTTTATTTGTATTAGAACCTTTAGGTGCGTTAATTTTTTGTTTTATTATTGTTGTATCAATGCGTTCATTTCTTTTTTGCGAACTCCACATTTTATCTAAGCATGTGACCTCATCTAATATTTTAGTTATAGGTGTTTTTCTACCTACTCCACTCTCTGTAATTGAAGATGATTGGAGTTCTTCATGTTTTTTATGAGATGTGCAGGGGTATTCAGTCGGTTGTAAAGTTTTACGAGGAGAACTAAAACTACTTGTGCCTCTCTCATTGACTATTTTTCTTTGGATCGAATTTATTGGAGTCGATGCAAATCTTTTTCTATTGATTGGTGGCGGTGCAGATATAGAATTCATTCTTCTTTTTGATAAATTTGCTGCAACAATCTTTGTTTCCGGGCTGGGAAAGCCTTTCTTTATAATTACATGTGTGTTTTGCCTATTTAATTTTTTATTAATTTTTTCTTTTAGAAAATTAACATGAGATTGTTCGCTTGTAGTTAATTTTGCGGGTGCTGATAAATCCCGGGACGACGTTATCAATTTTAGGGTTTTACTATTTTTGGAAGATATTCTTCTAGGTGGTGCAGGTGGAAAATCACTTATCATATTTGATGTATCTAATACCTGATTATTGTTCTTTGTACTTAAATCTGGTTGTATTTTAGTGATCGGATAGCAGACAACTTCGTGTAGTGGTGATTTTTTGTGAACTCTTATCTTCGTTAAAGTAGCAGAAATTGGAATATATTCGATTTCTGAGTCATCTGTGGAAGTTCAAATACATTCAGTACCAATCCTTGCAGAGAACAATTTCCGTTAGCCGTGATTAACTCTCGTGCCTCTTTGATACTTATACGTGTATAAAAGCCTTGTAATTATCTAACAGTGATACTACGATTGTGCCGTAATTTTATTAACACTGTGTGAATTCAACGTTGTGTGTTTAATTTTGGAGTTTGCTTACATGCATCAAATATATTAAGGTTTACCTTGTTACGCAGTCACTCGTAGTTCCAGCACCGTGTTAGTATTTTTCATATCAACATGCATATGTAAAATGAAAACGTCGACTTACCGCATGTGTCCTTTGTTATAAACTAATTTGTTCCCTATTACAATGATGTTACAGTAATGCGGCCTTGTTGTACAATAGTTTGCATGGTGAACCATAGATCGACATAGAAAATGCATTGGCCTTGACTGAGTTTAATTTGAATAGAACACCGGTACAAATGACCCAGTGGTAATATAATAATTTTACTCAAACCAAAATGTTAGGTATTGACATGATTTACGTTCATAAATAGGAATTTATAAATTCAAAAGGAAAGCGAATTTAGTAATGATTAAATTTTTTAAATACTGCAGTATTTACGATTAATTAATACCCTTAAGCCGTCACCAAATTAATCAAGTAAGCAAAACATGCTTTAAGTATTAAATAAATATTATGCATTTAAAGTTGTTTAATACTGAATCAACCAAAGGTATTCGAGAACTAAATAATATTTAAAAAGTAAATTCTTATATTTAATAATTAATCTCATCCTTTATATGACAAATTAAATTTATACGTGTGAAAATTGAATTGAATTTATTGTTGTTATAGTTTCCATGTATTTATTATTACTTTGAATATTAAGATACTAATGTAAAATGGTCATTATTAAATTTAATTTTTTTTCAGCCGCTTACAAAAAACAAATTGTGTTTTGCTTTAAATTTATTTAAATACTAATTATAACATCGCTTACCTTGTCTAGGTGGTGCAGGAGAACGGAACCCTCTAAGAGGGGGTTCCCCGCCGGCTTGTAAGTCTTTGTACGCAGCACGTCTTTCAGCAGGTGACAAAGGCGCATCAGTCTCTTCTCGACGCCGAAATACAAGCGTTGAATCTGATTCATAGCCTGATTCCTTAAGCGCTCTACAACATATTGTTAAGCAAATAAAAAGTTTCCATAAGACAAAAAATTAAATTTAATAAAATTACTAAACTATTGAAATATTTCATCAAAACTAAATGTCTATATTACGTTTAAATTTTTGCCATTTACAAAACTGTTATCAATGGTCATTGCAAATTAATGTAGATATCAAGTTATATTGATAAGTTCTTTACATTAAATGCATATTCTATAAACTCCCGCGAACCAAACATTTTCCTTGGTAGATAGTTTTATTTTATTTACTTATTCAATCGTTATAATAGTGGGAGAGCCATAGCAGCACCACTACAAGTGTTTTACTGCATCTCCCTGTGCCTTTCATATGTTGACTGCAAGGATACGGAGACAAAGCTCCATTCTCTTTCCTTTTTCCTTCCGTTGTTCATATCTTTATGGTATACGGATAGACGGCACCGTAATTTTAGTACCCTTGGAAATTTCCATATGCAGCAAATGCTTAAATTCAGATAAAAAGAAATAAATCTTTATTGCGGAAGGTGGACATAAAGCCCCGAATCATTCCTGGAGATTGTGAAATTTTATGATAGGT
This sequence comes from Baronia brevicornis, assembly GCA_031353405.1. Lineage (NCBI taxonomy): Eukaryota > Metazoa > Arthropoda > Insecta > Lepidoptera > Papilionidae > Baronia > Baronia brevicornis. The sequence continues at coordinate 301,751 of JASFAT010001170.1, forward strand.
ACAGCATTAGTGTAACTTGGATACTAATCATATTCTTAAACACATAATATAAAATATGTTAGCATATTATATAATAAATCTATAAGTATGTAACGCTTTATATTATAATCACCAATACTGACCGTGCCATATTTGATTTAGATAAAATAGCAGATGTGATTTCCCTCTTCTCTTTGGGTGACGGCTGCGGTAATGATGTTGTACTTGATATGTTTTGCTGCAAAAAAGAATTACTTAATAAAATAGAACCAATTTTAGACAGTCATTCGTATCTATTAATTTAGGAATGCATACAAAGAATATAAAACAAAAGATTTCCAATAGTCTATATCATTGATAAAAAAAGATTGACTATAAAATAATATGGTATTTACAGCTATTTATACTCAGGCAGATGTGCAATTGTGATTTAATTTCATTATAATATATTTGACATAACAACAATACAAGAATATATAATTTATAATTATGAATACAACACGCGTAAAACTTTAGTTTGCATTCATTAAATAAATAAACATAATATAATAACATATTAGACAGGGTAGTTACTTTAATGCAACAATCTTTCATCCAACCTCTAACATAATATAAAATTTAATGAATATAATAGAATACAAAAAAGTTAAGTATAAGTTGTAGCTTTCATGTTAACACACTTATATTATTAATAACAAAAAAATATAATTATAAAATAAAATAAAAATAAGATGAAAAAATATATTCGCTATAAAACAAACAACTTACGATAAATATACTACATTGTATGTATTACATCGGTACAAACGAAGAATATAATTTTAAAAAAACTCAAAAAGCATTGACTGAAGTCCAAATTAAGGGAAAAAATAAAATATATTTCGTTTTGTTTTCGTTTACATTCATTATAAAATATTGTTTACCTTTAGTAGAAATTTCGTTATGTTATATAATGCTACGAGATATTAGAAAAATGCAAAAAAATTAAAACATTTAAATGTTTTCCAATGATTTATTTTAAAAAAAGTAGTATTCTAGTAAAATAAAGTAAATATAGGTGAAATGTCTACAGTATATGGTAGCGGATGAAGCTTTGTGGTCTCTGCCAATCCCTGCGGTGGATCGGGGTAAATTTATAAAAAAAAAATATCTACACTATATTCCTTATTTATTGTTAATTGACGTAAAACTATTTTACTACTGAATCTCAAATCATTTTTTAATTAATATTAAAAGCGATTTCAGCGCATGCACTAAAATTAAGCTAGCAAAGTAGGAAAATCTCTTTATACAGGTGACCGATTATAAACTTGATTACCTCTAATCACATGTATTGTAAGTAGGTACTATATAATTACATATTTAAATCATTGCGAAAATATTGGTATAGAAAATATCAAATTAAATATTTAATCACTATCTTCGACTTTAACTTATTTATTAAAACAATTTAAACAATTAAATAAATTATAATACATTTAAAAACAAATATTGCAGGATACAGTGTTTTGGCAACAATGTTTCTAGCTTAACTATTTGTTTATAACCGAACACCGTAACGCTTAAGCCGGTATCACAATAGGCATACATGTTAAGAACCCTTACACTTTTCTGGATGGCGCGAGCGAGCAATGTGGTATAAGGAGGCAAAGGAGAGTTGTCGTCTAGCCACTATTAGTCCCATCACCACAGTCACCACACGTACCCATGACAGCAATGGAAACAGCGGTGTTAAATCAGTCGACACATCAACATAACTTGCATAATTCTGTTAGGTGGAACTTTATACAAGGATGGATGGAAAAGTACATTTAGGAAGAAATTAGCTAATAAGAATGATCTGTACAACATAGGATAAGTAGTTTCTTTTTTCATAAAATATTACAGATAATTATATTTCTCGTATGAATTTTATATTAAAAGTAATAATAAAGATATTGAAAGTGAAAAATTTATAAAGCCATACATAAAAATGAAACTAAGGGAAAAGGTGTCAGAGTTTAGTTAAGAATATTATATGCTTGGTTATGACAAATAACACTCAAAATTACTAAAAAAGATTCGTACCCCGTCAAAAATGTCCATGACCTCGTCCCACCACTAGAAAAGAAAAAAAAAACAAATCTTGTTGCATAACCACCTCAAAGTGAATTTTGAAACGTGAATCAGGGAGTTAGCTTATTTTCTTTAATAATAAATGATGAGATTTTCTCATGGTATGTGACTGATAACCGTATTATAATGAGTATGTTGTGAGTTTGTAATGAATTTATGCGATCATCACCATATAAGGTATTAAAAATCATATTTGTTACCTGTTTTGCTTCCTTGTCCACTACCGATGACCTGCCGGGTATGTAGTCCTCTATTCTCCCTGGTTGTCCCTTGTAAACTTCTTGACTTGCTCGTGCGGATGCCAATGTACTATATCTGTCATTAATAAACACTAAATGTTTAAAATATTTCCAATCTATGAAATATATACGTTTGCATATATTAATAATAATTGCTTTAAATATTAAGTTTTCATTTTTATGAGTTCAAATATTCTATAATTCAAAAGGAAGGAAAATAAATAAATCTAAGAAAAAACTATTATATTAATCTTGCTTATGAAATTATTAAATTGCTTATTAAATGTTTGCAACGTTTCTTGATGCCATCGAATGGGCAGTCCATTAATCTTGGTTTAGAGAATTTAGACACGTTTTCTATTGAAACTTATCATTCTAAAATGGATCAAGAAACATAATAAAATTTCATCACACACGGAAAACACCCGGAAAATGAGATATAATTAAGATTATGTTTAAATATGTCATATGGTGAAAATTTTAGAAGTTAATGATCTAATTTTACCATGGAAAACATTAATCAAGGATTATAATAATAAACTTTTCAAAATAACTTATGAAAACTCGTATGTGATAAGGTATTTAATATAATTTAATTGACGAATTATCTAATCTGATATTTTTAAATTTAAATGAATAGGAATTAATGTTTATTAACTTGTATACGCCGAATTGTTTTTATGAGAACTTACTTATTATTAGATATATAAGGTAAGAAAACTTCATCATTCCTTCTGTCCTCTTGTACAGAAGCGGTCCTTCTCCTCGGACCAGCGGTAGCATCGCTATCATACGCATCACTCCAAGTGCTGGATCCGAGTCGATTTAGACCACCTTCCGGTTCACTGAGGTATCCGGAGCGAGGGTCGAAGTACGCGTACTGTGATTTACTGCTCGATACTCTAAGCGGTGGTTCACCTAAGTAAAAGAGTATAAAATTGAAAATGAACATATTTCAAATTACTTTTGGATTCTACTAATCAACGTTATCGTTAAAAAATAGCAGGGTTAGATTTTGAATATTGTTAGACTGCGAATTAATTTATTTGCCGAATGTTGTTTGAGAAAATAGCACTAGGTTAGTGGGAGAATTTGAAAATTTAAATTTCAGAGTTTCAAGTGGTAGTTATTTGAATTTTAATGACAATGGTAGTTCGTGTAAGGGCCACGCGCCTTTTACTGCACATATTTAAACGAAATTTGTTGGTAATTTTTATTTATTCCACCGAACATGAACAATTTAACTCGAAATACATCATGCAAATACAAAAATCTTTTAGTTATAACTTGCTTGATTTCAAGGAATAGAATCATATTCAGATTTTGTTTCCTGACCATTTTAATATGATCTCAGAGACTTATGGATGTATGTAGGTTAGATTCTATGTCTAGCTATTGTCTAGATATATTGTTTGGAGAATTGACCGTCGTTATGGTGGACGACGAGTGAAGTGGAAGTCATATAAAATGCTTTTATCGCAGTAAGTAGTAGTAGTAGTAAATCACACAAAGTGATATGGTTATGACCAGTAGTAAATTAAAACTAAATTGAAAATGATGGCTGTATACGTGCGTATATTTTAGTCATATTTAGTATAATACATATTAAATTATATTATATACATATTTAATTATAGCTATGTTTCGTTTGTCTAAGTAAAAGTTTATATGTTAAAAAAACAGTGCGTTTCAATTATGTATTGTTAATCATGAACAGTCAATCGTCACAACTTTCTTTTTCTAGTGACGTATTAATTTTTTGAAATTATTGAAACAGATGTTAAAAAGCGTAATATGTACAAGGGGATAGCTAAGCATACATTGTGTATTTACAAAGGGCTTTAAAGTTGGGATGAAAGAAAGCAATTGTTATTTGTATTACGTAAATACTATTCTATGAGGTTAAGCAATCACCGATGGAGCAGAAAAAATTTTGGAAAAAAAATAGCGATAGTCACCTCGACGATTTTTGTATCGAATAGTCACATAATCGTCTGAAAAAGAAAATGTAAAACATTTGTTGTGCTGAACATTGAAATGTTAAAACAATTTGCATAACAAATAAGCGTAGACATGTGAAATATAAACATGAACCTCACCGTCGTATTTGTTCTTGTGAATCGTGTCATACATCTTTTTGTACCATCTCGATGGGTCTTTTACTTCCTGTAAAAATGAAGGCTCAATCAACAGAGTTTTAATTGTTTTACTTTTATTTTCGTTCAAAATTTTTACCTATAATGTGTTTCAAAAAATATTTATTGATATTAAAAAATATTTATATAAGGAAATACATGAAAAAAGTGAGAATCAAAGAACATGAAAACAAATAATAATATTTTATAGATTATTTATACAAGTAAGTTTACACTATTGTTACACTGACTGCCAAACAAGGGCGACCTCTGAACCGCGGTGGACAATTCCCTACTATATCGTACTATAGATATAATACAAGTTATATATCGTGTATAGGTATAATACACACAGTACCACCTTGTTAGTTTTTGGTTTAAGTTTCAAATAAATCCACTTCATCCAGCAGGAAAACACACATTATTAATTTTCTGTTATATTTCTGTGCCATATACGCCAGTTTGCTAGACTGGCGTATATGACCCACTATCTTCTATCCTGTAAAAGCTATTGTTTCGGGCTAAAAAGCAGTCTTAATTTGACCTCGGATCTTCCATTATTGATAATATGAAAGCGTAACAGACAGATTGATAGACTTTCGCAATTTTAATATTAATATGGAAGTATAGATGTCCCGTTTTAAATTAAAAAATGGTCAGTTTATTATCAAACAAACGGTAGGTATTATGAAAATAAATACGCGACCATATTTCTAATCATATAAAACTAACTCCATCTATTTCGAAACCGTCAAGTTAGCGTTACTGTAACGATACGCGCATTTGGAATTAGAGCCATCTATCGTCAAATTACTCTCTAGGCTCCAAACGTCGTCCGGGTAATCCCGGACGACGTACATTATATTGTTTGCGACATTTACTTACAGATCTGAGCGCAACAGGCATTCCTTCTTTAGTAGTGGGTCCAATTCCTTCTACTTTTTTGTTGACAACTGCCATTTTATGACTGCCGCTGCGGTAGTCACCTCTATCAGCCTCTCCTTCACTAACGTATCCTTGACGCAGCGCATGCACTGAAATAGATATATAAATACATTTTTATCAAACTTTATTAAAAAATTAAAAATTGAATTTAAAATTGAAAAATCTAACTGTGATGGATGGCTGGATTTTCAAAAACTTATTTGCATAATATAATAACAGAAATTAAAAACCCATTTTTAGAAAATTGTTTGTTTTATCTGAGCTAAAGTTGAAGACGGCTTAACCGATTTGGACGTGACTTTCATGAGAAAATAAAGACAATAAAAAATTAAATTTCACGCAATAATGGAAAAACCTTAAACCTTATGGTCGAGAATAGTTGCGGGAAACAGCTGGTATTATTAATATATCATAGCTGATTTTGACTTTAAGACTCGTTTCAATCATCGAAAAAAGTAATATTAATAAAGTTTCATTTTAAGTAATAAATACCTGGGTCGCCAATGGGTGGAGAAGGTCTGTCTCGAGGGAGTCGCGGATCTCTTCCTAAATCCTGTTGGTTATTTGTTGCCCGTGATATCTGACCTTCTGAAGTAGAAAAAAGTTTATATAAAAATATTTTTTTATAAATCATTTCTAAATATTTATTTCTTATACACATGCTCTTCTGTAAAAATAAATACAAAAGTGTTTACTATTTACGATATCTGTAATCCATAAATTATATTGGAAACTTATATATGTATTTCTTCCAGTTCTAGGTTTAAAATGAATATACTCATCAAAAATGTATATCATGACCATGGAAATAAAATTTGCTGGTGCACAATTCCTTTAGGAAGTTGAAAGTGTATTTATCTAATAGTCTGGGAGATAAAAGTGTATTTCTCTAATACCTACCTATTATCTATATAACACAGATTTGTGTCGAAAATAATAAGATGATTGTAATGGCTATATATACAGCACTACTGAACTAATGGAGTTTTGGTATACCCTCGAAAGTATGGGTCAGTCATTCAGGTTATCTATTATCACAGAGTGCATGAACGTCAATCAAACTCGATTTGCTCGTGTGCTGCCAGGTTAGATGCAATACAATATTTTAGGGAATATTTATAAAGCAGTATGTATTTTGTATTTAATGATTTTTATTTAATAAAAATAAGTGATTTTACTCTTAACACCGGGTTTTTTGTATACCGGGCCACACAAATATTCAAATCCCAGAAACGGGAATAGGATCCCGCAGCCCTTGGATTTTGCCTAAGTAAATATCATCAAAATATTTGGTGCTTTTAAGTACTACAAAAATACATCATCATCATCAGCCTACGACAGATAAGTGTTGGAAAAATGCTCCTAAAGTGCGCAACCTAACTCGAATTTTAGCTATACTCATCAAGTTTGCCGAGCCATTCTGGGAAAATCCTTGCTCCATTAAACTGGTAATTCTATATCTGAAAAAATGCGGTCTCAATTCCAGCACGCGTTCACTAGTAGTACAAGAATTAATGGTTCTCCGACAAACATGACTTTTGTTGTTTTCATTTCAGTTTGTTTCTTAACACGAAGCGCAACAAAAACTATGTTTTTTTTAATATTGCAAGATAAATAAACATGTTAATTCAGTATCTCAAGGAAAGTTTTTCTCGGCTGTCGTTGCCATTTGTGTGTGCAGGTATTAAAAAACGGGTAACCCTCGTCAATCTTCATTGAATTGTCATTTTTTTTGTGTTGTATTAATTTACGTTCCTACGAGTATATCAGTACTAACACATTTTTTGTGAATAATCTGACGATTCTAATCGTGCAGTGGCGAAACATTCGTCTTCTAAGTCAAGGATTGTGGGTTTGATTTCCGCATCAGGACAATTATTTGTATGGCCTACAGGTTTAAATTTGGAAATATTTATTAAAAGTTCTTCACAGACATCTATTTACAGCGAAGGTGTAATGATAAAAATTGATGCATCGATATCAAGAAGAAAAGGAATATGAAACATGTTCATATAAATATTTGATAGTGGTAAAAAGTTTGATAGTGGTAGAGCCACGCTGCAGACGAATACTTTGTCAAGAATGACATAATATTTGTCTGTAGCATGAATGGGCTGGTTCGCCCGGGGAAGTACAACACTCCCGCAGAAAACAGGCGTCTAGTCTAGCTACCGCGCTTCGTACGGTGAGTGGCCGAGTTCCGGAGGCCCAACATCCTCCCCCCTCCCTTCCCATTCCCACTCCCATAATGACACATTTCCTTAAAGGTCGGCAACGCTTCTGCACTGCCTATGGCGCTTCGGATGTCTATGGGCGGCGTTGATTGTTTTCCATCAGGCAATATATTTGTCACTGTACCAAATTAATACGACTCAAGGATATTCAAAAGATAATCGTATGTGTTCATAAAAGGTCTATAACGCATCTGAGACGCCTCTGGCGTTTCCGATGTGAATGGGTGGTGGTGATCACCACCAGCCCGTAAGCTCGTTTGCCTGCTCTGCTATAAAAAAAATTACAATATGAAAAAGTGTCTGAATAAAAAATGAACATACGCCTTGACCTAAGAAGCTCAGCCTAGGTCCTAAAGTATATCATATAAATAATAAAAAAATATATAATAATATAAATAACAGTATTAAAAACGTTGTAGCTGTCTCGAATAAAAGGCATAATAGGTAAATTGTAAAGAAAACGGCGAGGATTAGTGAGTTTATCTAAACGCTAACGTTAGTGGATGTCGTTTTATGGCGAGGTATGAAGAGGCCCCGACCTCCGTATACAATAAAGATAGCTGTACACGATCTCTGTTATGAATACTGAGCGAATCTGTAGTTGTATTATATGTAAACGGAGTTCGTGTATTCGTACACAAATAAACCCAAAAGTGAACCCGAATTTCCTAAAAAAAGAAGACTAACAAAGTTTTGAGTTAACCAGAACCATTACAACTACGCTAAGAGTGCTTGTTCTAGGAAAATATACTTCACATTAATAGTCCAATGGTAGAAACTGTTGCTTCTTGATCTGTATCATCTTGATTTCTATTTTTTAAATTTAATTATTATATATATTATTGCAGTAGGTACTGTTTTAAATTCCACAGACCACGAAAGCATATATTTTAGATTTCTGCCTTAAAGTAAAGTAATTGGCTTGAGAAATTTGTTAGGTCGGTCCCTTAGCACGGGTAGAGAGGGTAATTAGGATTTGGCTAATATATACGGCTTTTCGGCTGCAGCCACTGGCAAAAAACAAATTAAAAATTCTTTCCTTTATCCCTACTAAGAAATTTATTTTAAGTAAATATAGAAGAAATACTTTTACTTAAATGAAAATGTTTTTTACTGAGATTCCTCTATAGAAAATTAATTGAATTTTTTTCTATTAAAGATAATATTTTTCCGCCAATCCGCCTTAGATAAGTGTAGTGCGTTCTCTATTCTTTCAGAAAAGGTAAGTCTCGTGTCCAGCAATGAAACATACGAGTATATGGGCTGTGAAAATATATATTAAGCAATTTATTTCATTAAACTCTTCCATGATACACCGAGTGTATATTATTTAATACCATATTGTAAAAATAGTCGTTAAAACAATTTTTAATTTAAATTACACTTAAATACATATTGATTTACGTCCTAAACTATGAAAAGCATATTAGCGTTTCTGCTCTGTACTGAAGCCATTTACTTTTATACGTGGATGGGCTTCTAATCAACCGTGGGCCCATGGCTCAAACCCAGTTTAACAGTTAAGTAAATCACATTTTTGATTGTTGTTTATATGTTCTATTATTTTTTTCATAATTCATATATGTCCCACTGCTAAATACAGATTTCTGCATTTCTGGAGGAATGATTATAAACACACTATGTTTGTCCAAGGCAGATTGGCGAGGTACCTTCAGGCTTGGGAATTAATACCTGTAGTCCAAACTTGAAATAAATACAAATAGTTATCCCGATGCCAGAATGGGACCATTGACTCCGAAGGCGATAGGTTTGCAACTGAGCCAGTTAGGTTCTATTAATTAAATAGACGGAATTTGAGAATGCGTATATAGCATTAAATCTAAAACAACTTATAGACAGGTATAATTTTAAATGTGAAGGAACAGACGTGAAGAAATGGTAGAGCCACGCTGCAGACGAATACTTTGTCAAGAATGGCATAATATTTATCTGTAGCATGAAAGGGTCTGCTCGTCCGAGGAAGTACCAGAGTCCTACAGATAACCGGTGTCTGAGTGTTAGCTTAGCTATCGCGCTTCGTACGGTGAGCGGCTGAGTTCCGGAGGGCCAACACCGTCCCCTTCACACTCCCACTCCTATTCCCCCACTCCCAGTCCCATAATTTCATTTTCCTTTAAGGTCAGCAAGGCTTCCGCACTGCCTAAGGCATTGCGGCGTGCATCTCTATAGGCGGCTTTGGTTGCTTTCCATCAGGTTACACGCCTGCTCATTTGCCTTCCTATGCCATAAAAAAAATGAAATAACTTACCTCTAGCTTTTTGGAGTAATGTCACTGTTGGGTTTTGAGCTCTTGGAAGACGGCTTACTGACGTTCCTCCTAATGCACTCAGCCCGGTCGCGGGGGCACTCTGCGATGTCCTCAGGCGGCCCTCACTTTCCGAGCCGCTTGTGCAACCGTTCTGCTCAGAATTCTGAAACCGTACATCAAATAAAAGGCTCAAATATTTCTGCTTATATATAAATATCAATTTATGATATTTTTAGATGGCGTTAATTAATACATCAACAGTTTTTAATAACATTAGTATATTTAATGTTATTAGAAATTGTTGATGAAAATTGACCGCTTGTATATAAACCAACTCGAGAATACTATGTTACATATTTGAAAAATTATATTAATACATAGCGATATAACGAAAACAGCGTTAAAAGTGTATATTATAAAACAAGTTACTACTTGATAATAATTCAAAAATTACCAAAATGTCGTATTTACTTTAAAAATATAATTGCTTTCATGGATGTGAAGAAAAGCATTAAACATTCAGAAAACTTAAGAATAATTTATCTGTAGTTCAATATTAATATAGGTATAAGAAAGTTTTCATTCATTTTAAATATATATCTACCAAATCAAAGTTCAAGATTTGTTTTAACTTGGTTTCATATAAAGCGTCTGATACGAAAGATAGTAGTAAGAAAAAGTTGGTCTCTTGAGCTTTAAGTAAGATATATTCCTGAAAGCATTTTGTTTAAAGTTTATATAAAATAAATAATTTACTGTTTGGTAGAATTCAAAACAATCATTGTATAAATATATATATATATATATATATATATATATATATATATATATATATATATATATATATATATATATATATATATATATATATATATATATATATATATATATATATATTTATCTATTAGGTAATGAGGTATTTAATTATGTCGAAGAACCGCAACTACTGAAGTAGATGAGTACTGGAGTGAAGTAGTGTGGAATTCCATCCAGCCAGATGATGTGACGATTTGCATAAGGTTTTCTTATCACGATAAACCTCGTCGGCAAAAACGAAAACACATGACGAACACATTTTTGTAATACAAAATTAACTGTAATTGACCATAATTCTTTTTTTATTCATAGTAATCGTGCCCTCTATTAGTTATATTGCGTTTTAAAATAACAAAAAGAATTTTTTTTGAAAATTGTCTTATACAAACCTTGTCTTGATAATAACAAATATGAAGTATCTAATTTGGTGCAGTCGTACTGGACTTATGCGCTTACATACATTTCGGCGATTTATTTGTATTTATATAGAAGATTAGTAAATGTTTAACGCATACCGTAAATTTTCGGCGAGCCGGTGGGGTTTCTTCAAAGTGTACAGGGCGATATGTTTTTCTTGGCGCTTGTGGCGAATCCCTGGGTGTCCAAACCGGCGGTGGCGGAGGTGGTGGTGGAGCACTAGGGCTGGGAGCGGCGCTTGGCGACTCGCCTGGCGAGCCGTTAGATGCTGTCGACGCGGCTCCCGGCCTCCACACAGCTAGAAATTAAGCATGATGAATTGATATGTTGAAACACTGCAACGAAATCCCCATCAGCTTAAAGATCAAGCGTCGCAAGTGGAACTGGATCGATCGAATTGGGCTCTCGGCGAAGAGTATCCGCCGAGAGCACAATTATATCCCTGAGCAAACCCTAGATTGGAACTTCCAAGGTAAAAGGAAGCGTAGTCGTCCCAAGCAAACATGCCGAAGTACGGTGATAGCAGAAGTGGATAGCACCGGAATGACCTAGAGCGAAATAAAGCACGTAGCTCAAGATAGAGCGCGATGACGGAGAACTGTGGATGCCCTCTGCTCCACTTGGGAGACATAGGAACATAAGTCAAAAGTAAATCAAGTAATGATAAATAAGATCATTATAACCTAAAGGATTGAACAAAAAAGTATGTAAAATTATGGTTTATATTTCAATCCAGTCTATTCGTGCTATTTATCAGCTTGGTAATATTATGATTAATTGTTCTCATTATGAAAAGCTAATGTACATTTGTATCTGCATAAAAATCGTCACGTTTTTTCAAAACGTATAACACTAGCAATAAACAAAGTACTATATAAGAAAAGGGAACAAAGTATATTTAAAGAAAGACTTATTTATAAAAGTATACATTTGCTCTTAAAGCTTTTATGTATTTTTTAAAAAGCTTACTCGAATAACTAGGTAATACCTAGTTATTCGAGCAGGCTATTTAAAATAAATACATAAAAGTTTTAAGAGCAAATGTTGTATACTTTTGAAAATTAAGTCTCGGCCGAAGTCTTTAAATAAATTCAAATGTTTTATTGAAAAAGTCGTTACAGTAAACCTTATTCAACTGCTGCTGTATTACCAAAATGATCAATCAATCAGGACTACATAAATATAATGTCTTATTACATATTAAATACTATATTTTTAAAATAGCGCTAAAGAAGAATGAGAGTCTTTCAATTGTTGTTCTTTCTCCCTCAGATCTTTAACTTGTTTCCGAAGCGGTGGAAGTTTATTAGGTTTAATATTGATATCAAAAGAAATTTCTTGTAAGTCTTTTTTTATGTTATTAACTAATTTAAAAAGTAAATCATTTTTCAATATTTAACTATTCAAAAATATATTTCAAGTAACTAACCATGCATATGGATAAATGGAGTGATAATAGGATGAAAATCCCATTAGTTTCGTACGCTACTTTCCTACGTATTACTGACAGTAAAATTTAATGAAAAAATATCGCGTTCACCATGGCAGCTTAAACGAAATAAATACGATCGGCGTGAAATTTCCAGGAAAAATGTTACATTTGCTCGATAAATTACTACGGTTACCCATGCAATATATATATCAAGATATATAAATATGTTAAAAAAAATATTTTTATTTAATAAAAATGTAATCGTGAAATACAAGTCGTGTAAAACAAAGATTAAGATTTACCAGTCCACCAACTCCTGGTCTCACCAACTTAATTTTAGTACGATATAATCGGATAGACCAATTAATCGACCCTTTTCCCGATAATTTGGCAACGACGATTACTCGCTTAAGTGAATTCAAGTTAATGTTTGGTATAAAATGAGGAGATTACAGGATTAAATGAAATGTTACCTCAGTTTGAGATATGACTTTGTATTAACAGTTTTTTTTTAACAGGCCCTATTTGTCCCACTGCTGAAGACGGACCTCTCCATTTCTGGAGGTTTACCCACCACGCTTGTCCAATGCGGATTGGCGAGGTTTCCAGACTCGGAATAAACATTTGTAATCCATACATATATTTATTCCGATCGAACCCGCAACCATTGACTCCGCGGGCGGAGGGCCGCGCCACTAAGCCAATTGGTTGTCATTAACAGTCATATATCGACATTATCATGACATTTGAAAAGTTATTTTAGGAGGACTCACTTGTTATACACAGATAAGCGTAAAGCCGAAGATTGGGCTAGGTGGAGTTCTTGTGGGGGGCTATCTCCAGCAGTTGACTGCTGCAGGGTATTGATGATGATGATAATGTTGAAGATTTACTACATAAATAGGGATTTTTCATTACTTTTTCATGTTCCACTGGGGCCTTAGTCCTTGTCTGAGTGACACCTTTAATGATTCAGTGGGCAAGTAATCATAGATTTCCGCAGCATCGTAGGCAGTGTGGAAGCATTGCCGACATTTAAGGAAAGTGTCATTATGGGAGTGGGAATAGGAGGGGGAGAGGTAGAGGGAGGGAAGACACTGTTAGGCCTCCGGAACTCGGTCGCTCACCATACGAAGCGTGGTAGGTAAGCTACCACTCAGACACAAAACCTAAGCCACTAAGCCTAATAGGTGGACATACGGCAGTATATTGTTGTATAATACAAAAATCGAGTAACAAGGTGTAGATCATTCAAAAGAAAAAAGTAACATCTATCTGGAGTACTACAAAGTGATCGTTTCCTAACAATATGAAAGCAAATAAAGACTGAAAGCGTGAGCTTTCAAGGGTTGATATATATCTACTCCATTCAATTTGGGAGTTTTCACACAGAGTGCTGCATTTTACGACCTTGCAATAAATCTACGTGGAGCGTAGAATCGAAGTATGTTTACTGGGTCGTTTTGTGCAAATTGGGTTAGTGGCGGATCACCCTGGCGACGGAATCACGAAGTCTATTTGGTTAGATGTGTGATGGTGCCTCATCTCAGTGTGAACCTACACATATATGAAGTAATCAAGGGGTGATTGATACGTGCACTCGAGTTCTAATCAGAATCGAAACGTTTCCAGTATCTTGATATTGTGCCTGAAGTCAATAAAGGTACATGGTACATACATTAACTATTAGTTTGTGTATAAATTAATTTGTGTCGCGTTTCATTGCCACATTTGCATTTTTAATCAGCTATGCAAGTTTGTAGAAGCATTTGTGAGCGTTGAAATAATATTGTAGAGAAACTTAATGTGATTTTAGATAGAATAGATGTACTTATGTCATACCAACGATCATATAGGATTGAAGTTAGAAAATATAACGTTTTGAAGTAAAATAAATCTAATGATATATTTAATTATATTATTATAGATTAGTCGTGGTAAATCTGTCACACGATACTGTAACAAGTATCTGCCAATATCAATTAATGACACGGTTGTATGCCAAGTTCAATTACATAGTTCAGCTGGGGTACAATTACAGATGATTACGTGCAATTTACTCTTTATATGTATCCGAAGGAACGTTTCACGAGAACCGACTATTACGGTTTCACAAGAGGCCGTAATACTACACATTTTAAATTCCGGATCACATAGCACCGTCACCCGGGATTAAATTGAATCAGGATAATTCGTTATTTATCTAAAACATGCCAATGGGAGCGCCGACATCAAACGGGGAAACGTAAATAAATTCAAAGTGAGCTAAAGCGAATTCAATTAAGGCGCTACTGAGAAAAATACTCAGTTTGAGTGTTAAATACTGTCAGGTGAAGTTGGTGATGTCAATAATTTTTATGTTTTTTTTAAATATGTGCAACCAACGCAATAATCCGCATACTAAAGACATTTTTTATAGCAAAATAGGCAAATGAGCAAGCGGGTTACCTGGTGGTAAGCGACCACCACCGCTCATAAACATCCGCACCGCCGGAGGTGTTTATGGGACGGCATTGCAAAAATGCATAGAAAGCCAGGGGGTGTGGACATAAACGTAAAAACAGAGCAGGCGTTTTCGCCCAACTGATGTTCTAAGCGGAATTGTGCCCACTCCAAAATACGAAGGGCTGCCTGAGCGTAATGGTGCAAGCTCAGGGAGAAATTCTCTCATTGTTGATACAGCTAATCTCCTGGGGTATTACGCTTTCAAATGCCGCTTTCATATCGGTATGTTTTTGGGTCCGGCCTCATTCACCACACGAAACGCGGTTGCATAAAAAATTGCTACCACTTAACGCAGGTATTCTATGAGGATATGGTACTTCCCCGGTCGAATCGCTTTTGCTGCCATGGCTCTACCACTATCATTCATTAGAGATGAGTTACTTATTTTAGGGTAAAAGGTTTGAATTATGGGAGAGAAAGGAGGTGGTAATGAGAGGTAAAGAAGAAAATAGTTAGGGGAAATAATTTTGTTTTAGGATGCACTCTCCGATGAAACGCGGTAACGCAGTTAAAAGTTACCATTCAACGTCGATATTTTAGGAGAGTGTACTACTTACTACCTGGTTGATTGAGCTAATCCGTTCGTGCTATCTATATATAATATTATTATTATTAATATTTTGTGAAAATAATATAATTTTCATTGAAAATTTATTAAGTTAAATACAAAACTTAACCAATTATTCATAAGTTTTAACAACCAACTCGTTGGTCAAAAATCTCTTCTAGTTTGAAAAGAATTGCTCTAATCGTCGCATTGGAAAGGACAACTATGTCACTCCTTATCCTACTTAAATGTATATTCGATTTCGCTTACTGCTGTTTAGTCGTGTACATAATATAGAAATAATTAAAAGAAAAAAATGATATACATAAGAACCCATTATATATTATATATTCATTTTGTTATGAATAATATGTATGTGTCTATGCGTGTACGTAAGAGCTCTCACGCACGTGTGTGTGTGTGCGCATGTGTATGTGTGTATGCATGTTTATGTGAAATTGATATTCGCAATGTGCTTTCAAGAACTGTATTTATATTTTATAATAATACTGTATTAAAAGTTATAATTCTGGTCGAAGCAGACTTTCGGTTTAATAATAATTGAGACGACAATCTGCTTGCGGTTGTTTTTTAATACATGGGTTACTATGAATAGTTTATTATGGACTAATGAGAGGGGGAAATGGAGGTATAGTATCTGGAAATGAGTTGGACCTCCTGACCTCTGCACTCACCTTATTAAATGCCATAAATAAAAAGGTATCCATTTCCGTACAAACATGAACAACAGGCTTACTTTATTATATTACTTTATAATGTGATCAAAAGTTGTTCATTTGTTTCACGTAATGTATTCACGACTTTCCCATTTTGGTGCGTGTAACAAATAAGCAAATTTACATTGATCTGCGCAAAACAACGTGCGTCCATTACAAAAGAGATCACGTAGGGTTAGATACAAGCAGTCTCCGTAACGGGTAGCCTCCGTCTCCATTTTTCTCAAACAGAACATTAGAGATTCAAATCACACGACTGCTTGTCGCACGCGCCGCCTCGCTAACTCACAGCTCCTAATTTAATTATGAAACTCCTTCGCCGCGCTTACTTGAAGTATAGAGTTGGACGCGTAAACGTATTATATTTTAACAAAGGTTTATTCCAATTCTGTATTTAAAATTTATCTTAGAATCCGAAAATAAATATTTTTCTATCGTTATAATTCACCACCCACTGTTATCGATATTATCACTGGATTTCATGGGTATGGATGAAAGACGTCTGGTAAAAGAAATTTACGTTGCGGATATGGATGGAGGGGTCGGTAGGGGAAGAACAAGGAAAACATTCCTTGACCAAATTGCTGAAGTTTTTAAAAAGGGCAGGTCAAAAGTACCTTAAAAGGTAAGCTTGCATGAAGAGAGTGATGAGTGTGGAGGAAGCAAAGAAAGTGTGCCGAAATTGTAGCAGATAAAGATCTGTGGTCTCTGCCTACCCCTACGGAAAACGAGCGTGATGATATGTATCTATTTATATTTGCACGGTAGTTATTGTCAAAGAATAGGGATGTATGAGAACAAAAAAGTGGACAACAGCAACATCTATCCGAGTTATAAAAATACACCAATTCTACTTCAATACAATACTTCTTTGGGTTCTTATTTCTACTCTTTTATGGCACCTAAAGGTTTAATCTAACGGTCCATCTGCTCCACAAGTTCAAAGGTGTTTAGAGAGCCGTGGAAAGTACTATGCTCGGAGTTTCTCTGATACGAGAAATTTGCTGGAGAACCAAGTATCCAATACAGCCCTTCAATTTAAGAAACTGAAGTGGCAATAAGCTATACTTATTTCTCAAACCATAGAACTGACCACCGTAAGAGTAGACGAGTGTTGAAGTGGTGACCGCTTGTTTGGAGTGACGATCTGCGGAGGGCGGCCATTATAAATTGGATGCATGTAGCCGAAGGTTGAGTTAAGTAGCACGCTTTGGGCGATACCCATGTATGTATGTAGACTGCATACCAGTACCAACAGTAGACTGCCATAGTCTTATGATGATGGTAATATTTCTTTACAATCAGTGATCGCCTAATATATTATACTTATCTAGTAAGAGAAGCTATAACTGTCGTATTCATACACTGACAACATAAGTGTGTCTGGACCAAGAATCGGTGTCGTGTGACTGTGATAGAATTTTTTTCTGTTATTAAATTACTTTTAAAAATGTGTTTTATTATTATAAGAGGTGAGATTTAATGGTCGTCAATGTAATCTGTGTTCACCACACTGGTGATCTCGTCGTACACGGTAATCTCTGAAACCACTCAGTCGATTTCAATGAAATTTTGTGTGTGCGTGTGTGTGTGGTTAGTTCTAGCTTAAAGGATAGGACTTTTGGACTCAATAGTGGAGTCAAACTGTTGTTGAGATCTAAAATTTTATATTTTTAACGAAACTTCTTATATTTTCTTTAGATCTTTTTTTATAGAAGGGTAGGCAAACGAGCATGCGGGTCACCTGGTGGTAAGTACATCACCGCCGCCCATAGACTTGTACAACTTTACTGGGCCCAATAGTGAGTTTATATAATTATTTTAATCACATATTCAGTGTGTAATGTTATACAGCATTAGTGATGAGAATGGCGCTTACAATCTAAGATCGTTGTTACCATTCGATCATTGGACTATTGATGTGAAACTTTTTTTTTTTGCTAGAACAAGCAGTTTTTAGCTTGACGCTAAGACTTCTCGTTACATCAAAACATTGCTAGTGTACTTTTTAAATGGTGTTTTTTGTTGTTGAATATAAACTTTAAGAACTACATACTTTTTATTGAAAAGATAACCAAACGAGCAAGCGTGTCACCTGATGGCACGCAACCAACGCCGGTCAAGGACATCCGCAATACTAAAGGCAATGCAGAGGCGTTAGTCCAGGGTAAAGATTGAGTAATGACAGACGAAGGATTCAGTTGAAAAGGAAACTCACCTCACTCACTTATCGCACTCATCTACACGGTGACATCGTAAAATTCTACCATTTAAGGCCGATATTCTGTGAACCGGGGAAGTTCTATAGCCATAGTACTTCCCCGGTCGAGCCAACTCATTTGTGTTACCATGAGTTTATCCTAAACTAAAAACAATTTACAGTAAAAAAACAAGCATCAATGTGTTGAATTTCTCTTTATAATTCCTAACATCAGGTAATGGCTGTGTTCAAAAAGTGTTGTCACATTTTATACAAATTTTATTACGTAAACAGCATCACAGAATTTAAATGACGCCGCAAACATGTGACGCTGCGAGATCGCTTTAATAAAATGCGTTTTGCATGACAATGACTCCAGCGGGTTGCGGACGGACGGCGTGAGCGGCTGCTGCCAACAGACCATTGGATATTGACATTACTGATACGACAGCACGTTTATGTAGCGACATGTATACGGGTAACCTTGTTTGCTGTGGATGTTATTGTTTTAATTAAACGTTTTAATGAAATAATTAAATATTCTTAACTCATTTGCTACTACTTGCACGCACCTGTATCACATATGTACAATATATGTGACAGACTTTTTTGGGAATGTGGCACATGGGCTACGACCCTTAAAAGTCAGAGGGAATTAAGGACGCTGTCATACACGAGTGATGTGGAGTAAAAGAAATTTACGTTGTGGATATGGATGGAAGGGTCGGTAAGGGAAGACGAAGGAAAACAAGTGAATTCATGTTTACTGCTAACGATGATTCAGATCAATAGTTCAATGATAAACTTAAAACCAGCATCTTAGATTCCAAGCGCTGCCAATCCAATATTATTGCCATTGCAATAAACTCAGTTTTTATCTAGTCAAACGACTTTTCGTCTGAAAACCTTAAACGTGTAATAGCAGTGTGAGGTGATAGGAACCATATATTTCATTCCGACTGCAGCTTTGGCACAACTTTCCAAACTTTTCTCGTTACGAAGTCATTGTTTACTAGACACTACGTAACTCGAATAGTTTGAACATTTTTCTACGTCTCCTTAACTATTCTAATAATGGGATATTCATTTATGGCGAAAATTCATACACTTCCTATCAATAAAATTGTAATGTTCGTGTATGATTTCTTCATTATATATCCATTCAAAAGGCTGGCTATCTCTTTTTAATTGCTTGTTACGAAGGACTGTATAAAAAATCTCATAAGCTATTTTGCATATTGCCAAACCTAAAATGCTTATTTCAATGTATCTGACTAGCAGAATACGTAGAAGACTTTGCTAATATTCTCAGCAATTTGACTTTGCTAATATTTAGAGTGGCCGCGCTAAAATGATCGTGATGATAGATTACAATATAGTCATTGTAATTTCGAATCATTTAAATATATAGATCTTCACTTGGTATACAAGTGAAGATCTATAAAATATAGAGATTTTTATATTTCAGTCATTATTTTTGGTAGTAACTGAAAAGATTTTCTTGTCACATAATCCCGTGCAAGTATGTTAAAGCCTTTAGTAAGTTACAAGCTTTAGATGGGCTTAATATAGCTACTTAAAGCTCTAGCTTTAATATTAAATGCGTAACATTAACTAGTTACCGCCAGCAGGATTAACCATGCTGACGTTTTCTGTAATCCATATGAAAACATTACTCGCAGAGTCATAATTGAAGCAGCATATTAATTTAATAAACATTACACATGTGTAGTAATGGCAAAGACTATACAAGGATAAAGTTGTAAAACTCGATTCGTATTGACAAGAATCATCTAAAATAATCAAAAAATTTTGTTTGATATTTTAAAACAAACTGTTTATCACGACACGACGAAATTTTCGATTTTTTACAAAGAACTTTAAACTTGTCTAGCATTGAAAATAAGGAATTTACTGTAAAAATATTAGTTTTTATTTCTTATTTCTAAAATTAATAAGTGAAAGTTGTCGACCCAAATGACCTATTCATGTTTGGTGCCTTGGGTCTGCCTGGTGGACTTCGGTTCCCGGATGGCGGTTAATAGTATAGTAATATAGTCTATATTATACAGTCTGTTTGTTTATATACATTCTGCATTGTAATCGAACCTATATAGCATTTACATGCGGACCTGATATTAATTTGTTTGTAAAATCTTTATTGTTTCTACCTTAAATTAGATTTAATATAAATGATTTAAATACTGAAACAGGTACATGATAGACTTATATAGAGGGATCTTTTCTAGTCAAGTGTGGAGAAAGCAAAAATATTATAAATGAAAATATTTTTTATAGGCCACACAAATATTTATACAAATTAATAATTGAAATCCATAGAGTAAAAAATTAATAAAATAAAAATAATGTTATTTTAGGTATAATGTTGAATTTTGAACGTAATACCAAATACGCCATGTTCCTATTAACCTGGCTAGAACGTCAACATGTTTTCACCCGTCCGATACCGGAGGGCTCTCATTTTACCGATGGTGTATTCATACGACACCAACCTAGTTATCGAGCGAACTCGCTTCGATATTAAAATTCAATATTGTAAGCCTCTACCCTAATTATATCATACATTCTGCACCATAATATTCAATTCTGTCCGAATGGAGATAAGAGTCCTGTATTCGATATGTCGCACAATACATTATCGGTGCAGAAAATAAAGTTAGGGACATGTGATTTTGTATTCCGATATGGATATTATTTATTTATCGGTTGTGGAAATTTAATTAACTTAAATGCAATTTTACCTACGAGTGGATTACGTGAGGGTAATAAATCATCATCACCTATAAAAATTTACAACACCAAGGGCATTGTCTAGAGTAAGGTAATTGACTAGAGTAAGTAATATATACCCCGATTGGTGTATCCACTGACACTATATTTTTCCAGTCCAGTAATTCGCCACTGCAATGGCAGCAGCATTCGCCTCCATAAGATCTTGGAATGCAGCAAGCAGATGTTTCACAGACGAGGTAAGCAATATATTGATAACTAAGAAGGAAGTAATGAGATAGGAAGAATGAAAATGAGAATGAGTAGTATTAAAGGCCCTACCACTTATAACCTATATTTATTTAGTATTTTGTTTACAGTAGTAACTCTAATTAATATAAAGTTCAAATTGTGAACGATATTTCTCGTTCATAATAAAAAGAATATTCCATTATCTGCTACACAATCTCCTCGAAATTCAAGACAAAGTGGAAACGGGGAAAAGAAAAAGAAAGACTTGATTTATTTATTAATGTCAGATAACCAATGTGTATTTGTTAAATTTATATTATGGAACTGCGACAGTGAAAATATCGATTTTCGTATCTTCTTGACGTAAATTTAACGTATTAAAGTTTTTTTTACATTAATGAGGTACGAAAATCGATATAGCGGAGCATCTGAAGTTAACTGATCGATCAACTGTAACACCAGGGGCTATTGCAAATGCCCGCCGTTGAATCTACTACATTAAAAAATCTCTAAGAATTATTTTATCATTATCCCAAACTAATACACAAAAAAATAATTTAAATTTAAAATAAATTAATCAAAGAAATAAAATCCTCTGCATTATTTTATCGCGGAAGTGTACAGTATGCTGGCGATATAACCTCGCTGAATTTAAATGTACAATAAATATTTATTCTTACTTGTACAAGCAAATATACTTATTGCTACAAACTAATTTAATTAATTTTTAACACTTTAAATTGTACCTTTGAGCGGCGTAGTACAACAAAGAGCGTGGTTTCTCCTTTTATATTATACGTTCAAGTATTAAAATACAATCTACAATCTTCATACCACAAAAGCTTAGTGTTTCTCTTAAACTTTGTCCAAGTTTTTGGTTTAAATGCTAATACTAAAGTATTTAATTTTTAGATAAAACTGAATTCTTCGCAGACAGCTGGCGACGCTCGCTTCTTTGGTTAATTTTTTGCGCAGTTTTTGAAAGTTAATCCATTTAACTCTCTTTTGCTGGCTTGTAGTCCATTTCATTAATGCACAGAATACTCGAAAGACCAGCTGTTTAAGCAGTTTTCAAAGTTTTTTCTTCTGAATGTTTAATTAAAAAATGGTTTTCCAATCTTGTAATGCTTTTAATTATTCTGTTCACTATACTGTTATTTAGTACTTATACTTACTTTTATGACATATCTTCTTCTACTATTTACATATAAAGACTAAATTAAAAATGAACCCAATCGCACAACAAGATGGTTCGCCGAGATTGGATTCCGGTATCCGAACAAATACGAGTACTGGTATGTCTATGTGATTCATGTGTAGTAATAGCATTCATAACACACGTAACCCAAGTGAGTGTTGTGGAGTGTGAGCGTAAAGTGTTTATTTAATTTTATGTATTAAACGTGATAATTTAAATCCAATAATATTCATACAAAGCATATATGGCAATTGAAAACAAATAGAATTGGATAATTAATTGAGTGTAGGTTTTCCTTAAAACTTAAAAAACAATAAGTTACAACACTATTTTAATTGTATCCTATTTTATTTTTCTTGTTCATTTACATTTTTGATCTTTGTGAAAATTATCACAATGCACGATGTATTTTGTTTTTAAAAGAACGTTTGTAGTATTTCACATATACTATATTATAAATATTGTATAACAAATATGTTCAAAGAATAATATAGAAAAAATAGATTTATAATATAATATAAATAATCATTTAATTCTGTAACGGTTTTTTAGTATTTATGGTACAGACAAACATACATAATTTATGTAAGCTCAGATGATTATATACACGCACTTAATTGCGGTACAATATTATTTCAACGGTAGATGGAAACTAACATTTGAAGTCGCTAATTATATACAGGACAGCCCGTTCTGCTTAGTTTCTGAGTAAGAGTATTTAATGTTATTATAAATCATGTTCGGAGTAAATCAAAGTAATACCAAGTAAGAAATCTGTCTGCCAGATGTCAGTTTTGAATCTTCTCGGTGTGAAAGTGAACGTACTTCATATTTCAAATCAAAGCTGCGTTCACATAGAGCTCTGCTTTTATGCCTCAGTTATTGTCACGAATGGCCAGTGCTAAAAATGTCAGCATTTTTTTTAATGTTTGTGTGATTTATACCAAAATGGGAAATTTTACATTTAGAAATTCGTTTATATTTTAAATATATGTATTTTTAATCATAATATTGTCCAGATGGACATAGGGATATACATATCTATATACATATGTATATAGATATGTATATATATATATATATATATATATATATATATATATATATATATATATATATATATATGAGTACAAAAGAGAAATGAACCAAAATCATGATGGAGCGGCTCCTATATGTCAACACAGAGAGGAAAATGATTTAACTATGAAAGAGATGATATTAAAGAGACTGCTGGTCATTTGTGGATGACGCAAAACCATATGTCCAAGGGACACACAAACTCATGCAACAATTGCAATTGATATGTATAAAAGTTACTTCTTTTAATATAAAGTAAAAATCAAATAGTTTGTAATAAAGCTAATAAAAAAAACAAGATAATGTAATCATTATCATTATCATCATCACTTTTTGCCAATCTAGCACTGAATAAATGTCTCCCAGTTTGGATATACAGTAAGGTAGCTGTTATTAATGAATCTAGGATATTTGCAGATTGAGTGGACCTATTAAGCTGACGAGGCTAATCAAACTGACATATTCGCAGAATGATTTATATTTCATTAGTAACATTTTTGATTGCGTGCTGCAATTGATAATTGTAAGGTCACGATATAACAACTAAAAGTTTTAAATCAATAGCAGCTACTACAATCTCTATTCAATTAAAAAGCACCTCCTTTAGGGTTGCAACAAAATATACTTCAAGAAACATGCTATGGTATATCAAGTGCACGTACTCGTATATGGATGTACATTTAGTGAACAGAAGATGCAATTAGCTGGTCACATTTGTCGTAAAATCGACAACCCCTAAAGTGTACGAGTGCTGGAATGCAGACTGCGTCTTGACAAACATAGTGTGTGGCAGCCTCCGGCCAGATGGTGCAATGATGTGCGCAAGGCAGCTGGTAGGCTGGATGCGTGATGTTTAAAATCGGGCTAGGTGGAGATTCTTGGGGAAGGCCTTTGTCCAGCAGTGAACCACTGCAGAATGTTGATTGATTAAATCACGAAAATGATAATGTTGATAAAGTAACACATAGGTTTCCAATAGATTTTTTTGTGTAAAATGGTATTATTAGCCTAAAAACCTTTATAACTTCGTTGGAAGGGCTCGCGAGCTGGAAGCCCGTAAGTTAATATGAAGAAAACTCGAGGATAAAGACTTCTTAAGAAAGAGTCTTGAAACCCCACTGAAACGATGATACACATCGACGTCAGCAGGGGAGCGCCACTAGCGATTGAAGGGCCACTTATGTGAATTTGAGATCTTGGTTAGTTAGAACCATTATCAGAAACTTGGGCGCATTCGAAGAGCTTTTAACATAGACTTTCATAACTAAATAGACTCACTTGCTGACGTCATAGCACTTTTTGCAATAATATTTACTTTTTTAACCTTAAAATTAATTCAGGATGCCAAACATTTGAGATAAACTCGTTTTTAACTGTGTCATTGTATTTTTCATCGACCGTACGTTTAACAGCCTTTTGCTAACCGCAGAAGGAACCGTGAAGAGCAGAATGCACTTAATCTGTTTAATATTTCAAGCGTATACGGAGGGATCGACATGTTCGCATTTTGAATATTTTACTTCGAAAGAGTTCAAAAATATTTAACAAAATCACCTTTATTGTGATGCGTATTGGAAATGACGGTATTGTTGTTAGAAACACATATTGTTTAATCAGTTGGTATTGTTATCTCTCTTATTGTTATTTCGTATATTTGATGATAAACTAAAGTTCATTTATTACTTTAGTTCTTTTTTCAGTCTCTAGGATATATGTTTCACAGCTAGGGAGGAATGGACATTAACCCGCCACGCATGTCTAAGATGGATTGGCAGGGCACCCAGACTCGGAAAAATACCTAATTTATGCGGGGATGCGAACCCACAACCACCGAATCTGAAGGCAGTAGCTTCACCACTGAGCCAATAAGGTTACCAGGTTGTTCCTTTAACTAATAATCCTCAATCCGATTTTTATTCTTTATATTTACAACTTAAATAAAATTTCTGGACTTAGTAAGACGACGCCAAACATTTTGCTGAATCTCATAATTATATAGTATGTATTGTTATGTATAGTATTATTTTTTGTTGTTGTACACTTATTTCTATCCTCACAGCTTATCTTATCTCTCTTTCACTCCTGGGTTTGCTGGAATAAAACTTAATTTTGAGTTAAGCTCGCCCTCGTACATCTTCTTTCCTTTTAATTCTTGTATTTCCTGTTTTGTGTACAATCAAGTATTAAATAAATAAATAAATAATAAAAAATATTGCCTGTTACACTTTAGCTTCGCCCTTGTCCCCAAGTATGAGTATATATAAGTTAAGAAAAAGGTGAAGTAGTTTACATAATAAAAGTTCACAAATGTCTTTCTATTTTTATAACTGGTTAAAATAATTGGAGGGTAATAAAAAACAGAAGTGGCTATTTCTCTCAGTAATATAAATTATATATAATATAAAATAAAAATTAATAACACTTTAAAATCATAGTTTGACTATGGAATTACACTAGAACTGATATTTAAAACAAAAAGGTGTAGATAGGCTATATTTCGCAAAAACACGTTGTGCGGGTAGTGGATGATTTTCCTTGCCTTGTTTTGCTATTCAATTGTTTGTTTTAAAACAAGATTCACATCTGTATTTCACTGCAAAAGCGAATTATCTGTCTCTTTTTACTATCATTAGGGCCGTTGATATCAATTACTAAGTCGTACAATAGTATAATATTATTATGATGTTATCAAAAGTATATATATATATATATATATATAATTTTTAGCCTCGTCGATTCTGAAAATAAGTTATTAAATTGCTTTTTATGTCACTTCCGAAAAATATGACGCTCCCATGGGAAATCCGAAATAACTAGTTTGCGAACTATTTGTTCAAATAACAATGGAGTACGTAAACAACTTAGGAGTTCGTAACTAAGGTCTCCTATGTTGGCAAATTCGCCTTAATATACTTAATATTATAATAATTTTATCAAAACACTAGTGGGCCCCGGCAGATCATCATAGACGGAATCGAATCATTATACTTACATTAATTATTTAGTATTTTGACTATGAATAACACTAAATAATACTGAAAGTTCCATAACTTCATTTTTAACTGCTTTGATTTTTACTTACCTGGAACAAAATAAAAAATAATTAAAAATTTGTTGTACAATAAATTTGTAACATTTACTGTCACAAATTTATTTTAAATTATAAAATTTAGAATATTAAATATAAGAGAGCAGAAACTAAATATTAATTCAGAACATACATAAATGCAATTGTTACTATTAATATTTATATTTTAGAATCAGCAGCTTTCTATGTTGATGAATATACTTTCTTAGCATAAATGAAAAATGTTTTCAAATTCTTTCTTACGTAAATGTCTTTCAATCGAAACCATAGTAGTAAAATTCGAATGTAGTACATACATAAAACATATGTACATACATATTGTACATTAACTACCAAGCCAAGCGCAGAAGGTACACTTAGGTTGTATAGATAGATATATTTATCATAGCAAATCATAAAACTATGCTAATTTGGTCAATGTTAAAACGCCTAAAAACTAAATAATTTATTTTCCTCTTCACTCTTACTTGTATTTGGTGAAATCTAATGTCAACAAAGTTTCAGATCTAATATCAGTCATTCTAATGTCAGAAAGTATCATTATAAGTTTGCCAAACGATTGTTAAATAAATGAAAATCAATATGTAAAGTAAAATCATAAAAGGAATATTAAGTAACATAAAGAATTCCTATTTTAAAAGGCTTTCAAAATTTGTGCATATGTAAAGCACGGTCCTCTATCCTATATAGGTTACGACATGCGAATTGTCCATTTGTATGACTGTCCTCATTTGATATTTCCATATAATGCTGGGAAACATTCATATTCTGTTTATTTTATGTTGGAAATTATGATACATATATTTTGTAGCAAGTAATTTATTTTATTCTTTTTTTTATTCAAACATAAGCATAGCGTGCATTGTGACTCTGATTTAGTATATGTCCACGTCTAAAGATGACTTGAAGGCATAGAAAGGCGCTAAACCTGCACATTGAAAGTGTCTGTTCTGAAGTCCAATAGAAGAACTCAACTTAATTGAATTCCATTCACCTGACCTAAGTTATTTAACAATAAATTATGGCCGCTGATTGTTTTCCTTGTTGATCATAATTTGTATTTTTTGTTAAAAAAAATTGTTGAAAAATTTCGTTTTATTGGAAAATGTAGTTTTATTTTGTTTATTCGTGGAATATAATTTATTTAAAATATAAATAAAATAATAATTTTTATTTTTACAATTATTTTTCATACTGAACAGCAGTTGCTAATTTGGTATTACTCAACGAAATCGACCTTCTATACTTATGGTAGATATAATATAACTATAACTTCAAGAGTAAACACTTGAATAAATACAAAATGAGAAATATTTTTGTTCTTATTCTTTTGTATATAAAAGACGTTAGTCATAAGCCGTATTTCCTGTCGCCAGGCTAATATTGTCCACAGATTATGCAACTTGTCAGAGCGCCAAGCGCTCAGGTGTTCTGACCCCTGGCCACACACGTTTGTTCACACTTCATCCAGTGAGTCATTGACAAGTCCTCTAGTTTTCGTAAGTATAGAAATCGATTTATTTATAAACTTGAAGGCTGTTTTGTATATGTATATATTTTATTATTATTGCTTATGATTTCTATTAATACAAGATTAAAATAGTAATAGATATTTCTTTTTACCTCTGAATTAAAAGAACATATTTATTTTGAAATATAAAAATCAAAGGCAAAATTTAATTACATAAATTTAATGATAGTAATTTCAAAACTTTTCAAAAATATTTATAAGTGAGATTTGATCAATTTTTTTATAGTAAATAATATTTTAATGCAAATTTTTAAATAAGTCAGTTATTTGATGTAAGATAAGATTGTTTGTTTGTATTCTAAATAAAACGTAACAAAATTAACTTCAGTGTTGACACACATCTGCTTTTCAAACGGTAACGTTTATTTCGGTCTTTCGGCTGCCCTAATGACTAGTTGAACATAATAAATCAACTTTAGCTTACAATTATGCAACATGTTTGCTTATCAGACTACGCAGTTTGATGGCAGTTCACTAAAATGAAGTGTAATAAGGGCTTTCGTTTCGAAATACAATCCATGTAAGAACGAGTAATGAAGCATGCGTGATGTTTTAAATAGGCACAATGTATTATTATTACTTAGTTTATAAAATAAATTACAATCGATAAATACGTCTCTTATGTCTTCACTACTTAAACTATCATAATATTAATCATATTATTAATTACCAAATAACCAAGTTACATAATGTATGAGAGTTTGTATTCAATTTATTTATCTGTTTATTCTTTTTGTACGAATTTGAGTACAAAGAGACAGACTTTCCAGTCAACCTTTGGGTTGATAGAAAAAAGGTAAAAAAACAACAATAATATAACCATTATAATATAAAAACGGAAAAGGAATTCAGGAGGGAATATAAAAACGGCCTCCCGACTTTCCAAAAATACTGTACGAAACGCGTTAACACTGAAAAATGATACTGCTCAATGCCTATATTCAGAAAAATAACAAAATATAATTTATTCGTTTACTATTCATAATGAATTACATGACCGTATATCCATTACGGTTTAAAATGAAATTGTGAGCATCAATTGATCCTGATCACATTATAAATATAAAAGTTATTCAATAATTTAAACGTTTTTATTTATTTTTTATGGGGGAGGCAAACATGAGCAAGCTTATCTTTAACCTGACAGTTCACCGTTGCACATAGACCGCAATTCCCGAAACAATACAGAGGCGTTGCCTTGCTTGGAATAAAATAAAGGGTTGTAATAGAGGAAAGGAATGTAAAGAAAGGATTAGCACAGAAGTGAGTGGTAAGCGGTTGATGAGTGGTAAGTGGTAATGGAAGTCGGTTTCCTATGAAAGGGCAGTACTTCTCTGGACGTATTTATGAACACATATAATTTGGTCATTTTTTACATTTGAAAAATTTTTGCCAAATCTTTTAGACATTTTTCTTAAAGTGAGTGAGATGATTATTAATGTCAAAACGAAGTATTAAAATTTTATATCACTATAAAATTTTAATACTTCGTTTTGACATTAATAATCATATCAATCAATAATCAAGTTTTTAGACCTTACACGATTTGATTGAATTTAAAATATAACTAGATAAAAACCATTCAAACATAATATAATATTTGTTCCTGTAGAGGTTTTTTTCCTTGCAAAGTAAATTATTAAAAATACAGTTCGGGTCAAATATAACACTCATTATTTTCCCGTAGATAATATAAAAAGACGTTACTAATTTTAATAAATGTTCATCATGAAAATGTAAATAAATTATCGGATACAAAAAATCCTGTAAATAAATAAACGCGTAATACAAGGTCTTAAGTCAAAGTGAGACGTATAAAATAAAATGACTTTTATATTAATAATTGTAAGCGAAAATTTGTTTGGCTTAGGTTGAAATAAACATACTCGCTCAACAGGAAAAGGAAGAAAAATGTGATGAATGAACGAAAAATAATTACGTTGCCGTATATAACTATAAGACTTTAATCTTCTTAAGCTTAACTAATTTACTTTCAGTTTGGTGAGTGATTTCACAATGTTAGCGTTACTGACATTTGAATTAAGAATACTTTGACTTTACACTCTATGATATCTTTTTGTCTACTTTAAACCAAATAATAAAATATTATTATTTTATTCGTATGAAGTATAAGAATCGCACCGAAACTGCTCTCTATTGGTGACTTACCGAAAGTGACGAACCACGTCGCCGTCATTTTTTTTTCAACAAATTAGGTATATTAAATACAAAAGAAGGTAGCTCTGTGCTCTTTGCCGACCTGCCAACCCTGCGAGGGATAGGCGTGAATATATAAATAAAAATAAATAAATAAAAAAGTGTAGAAATTTTAGAATGCATGCTAGCCCAAGCATATCTAAGCCCATTAATTGTCAACCTCGCCTGTATCCAGTGTATCCTATTACACAGTAGAAACGTTGACGACTGGCTGTTTAAAGTATTATTAGTCTACAGTTGAAAATAGGCCTCTCCTAAGGTACACTATATAGCCCGATCTTCGGTTACATATATCTAATCTCTGCCAGCCGCCCTGCGCTACAACTAGTCGGGCGGGGGCGTCCCACGCTACTTTTGCCAAGACGCGATATCCATTTTAGCTCTCCCCTACATCGGTCGTCGGTTCTCCGATAAACATCATCACTAAGGCAACTTAAGTTTGCGAACTCGGAGAATTATGATGGTGAGTTTGCAACTTTGGCGGATTTCTTCGTTTCAAATCGTATCTACCAGAGAAACTCCGAGCAAAACCTTCTGGGTGACGTTGATCTTGTAAAATAGACAGGTTGTTATTGACCACATTTCGGCATCATAGAGAATTCAGGCAGAATGTACTGTAATCATAAATTGATTTTTATTACTTACGTAGAGTCTGCTGCTTGTATTTGACGATAACTGGTGCGGTGGTTAAGTTTAAATATTAAAAACCCACACTTCATTCATTTGGATGGTTTTAAATTTAAAAACAATGTCCAGCACAGTCATAAATCTTTTGATGCCTAACAAGCACCTTTGTTATTACAATATTCGACATGAACACTTTTTCGCAAATACAAACTAATTTCCAATATTGAATACAGTGATCGGTTGTTCACTATTTAACTAACGCTTGTGAATAATTAACCGACCGAATGCTAGGTCGGTCCAAACAGAATTTATTGACACGCAACCATTGAGCGGGAAATACATGGATAACGATGAGATGCTATCGGATGTCATTCGATGATATTCCGATTATTTAGTATTCCACCAGTGGATACCTAATCATTGTATATTAGACCGATGCTAGCGTGAATGACCTCGTATCTATTCATTCTCGTATATATTCATGTTATATACTAACAATGTTATTGTGTAACAGTAAGCTATAAAGATTTGAACAAATCGATACAAATGAATTAACGATTATACAAGCTTTTCGCCTTGCTTTGTCCATGCAATTTAAATTTTAAATTTTTTTATTGTTATTTTCGCATCAAACTCTATATAACACAGAACAGAACAGACAGAACTTTTTGATGTATATATCAATAATAATTTATTTTTAATATTTATTTAATTTCCATTTTTCCCGATCCAAATTTAGTAGTTCCTTTAATTCTTTATCCGCCTCTACCTTTACTTTTTCTTTTAATTAGTCAGTAAACTTTTTCCCTTTATAGTAGAGACCAAAAATCGAGTAAACATATCGTCTGATGACAAGCAATCGCAAAGCGCACATAGACTTCTGCAATACCAGGAGTACTGTAAAAGGGGCCTTTGAAATTATATAGACTTGTTACTTGAAGGTTTTAATTTCGTATCGATTTGGGAAGATAAAAATTTACCGATTCAGAATATGTCCCGAAAATATCATTTTTTATTTGGGAAAACTGTTTGATGGAACAAACGTGAATATGAACTGTACTTAACTAACTTAAATAATCAAAGTAATTATATCCTCAATCGAAGATCCCAATGTAAAATATATTCGAAAATTTAATTTTTAATATTGTGGCATTTGAAAATTTTGAAGAAGTTCTACATAATACACACTAGGGCAGTGTTACGAACTATGTTTGAGTCCTCTCATTGCGAGAGAGGTCCTTTGTTCTTTAGTGGGACGAATGGAACCAGAAGCACGGTCCTTTGACTATGGAAGGTAAAGGAAAAAAGCTACATCAAGCAGGTTTGTATATTTTGAAGTTCGTAAATCAAATTGAAGCTTCGAAACATTAAATTACGTTCATTATCTTTTTGGAAAATGTTAAGGTTTGTTTTGTTACACTTCCTTCATTTGATTGAATTATAAGGATATGCATATAAAGACGTAAGTATATATTATATTAACCATTAATCCTAAAAGCATAGCCTAAATATTTACAGATCAAAAACAGGTGGCAGAGTTATCGGTGCGTATTCCAAAAATTCCTGCCAAGCAAAAGGATTACGACAACCCCACTCAATTTTGAGGAAAACATTGTTAAGCAGTGACTTGTTACAGTTATATGGATGATTATAATTATGGATTCCTAAAATAGGGTATTTTAAATAAAGAACAATGCTTTTATTTAGATATTACAATACAAATTTCCTGTACCCAATTGTGAGATGTAAACAGACAGCTACTTTAGTTTAATAACTGTTTATGTAACATTTTACCACCTTATTGACAGCGTGTCACCAGCCCGCACCAAGTATTTACTTTACCATCGGGTCTATCCAATGGTTGTCTGGAAGAAATTGCTATTAGCGGTAAGACCCCCCTTTGTATATACATAATATATATTTATTAATAACATATATTGATCCTTATTTTATACATCCTTAATTTGATTGAATTATTATGATATGCATGTAAAGAGACGTAAGTATATCTTTTATTTCTATTAACCGTTAATCTCAACTGTAGATCCTGAAATATATATATATATATATATATATATATATATATATATATATATATATATATATATATATATATATATATATATATATATATATATATATATATATATATATATATATATATATATATATATATATATATATATATATATATATATATATATATATATATATATATAGCGTTGCTAGAGTGAGAGTTAAATTTTAGTATATAGTGGTAGTTGGTTATATAGCAGTAGTCATACATCAGGTGTATTATTAACATTGAGTCAAGGTCCGCGGGACGTCATCACCGGCCAGTTACTGTTGGCAGTAAACGTTAATGTGGTGTGAACACCGCCGATATTTATAGTCGTTTCGCTGTGTATCAAATGTGCTGTGTTATAAAACAGAGTAAGGTCGCAGGGCATCTGGCGGCGAAGCGAACACATGTTCAGCTTTTTTATCGCGAATATTCACACGATATCGACGAATAGGTAAAAATTGTAGTCGGCTCTATAACATGGTAAGCGTTATGTGGAAGAATCCCTTCTAAATTTATTTAAATAAATCATAACCTTGTTTTTCAGATTTAAAATATCATAATGAAACATACTCTTTAGTGGTAGAGCCATGCTATGGCATGAATTTATCAGCTAGAAGGGCAGATAAAACCTCACAGAATGTAGGCATTAAGTGGTAGTAAAATTATTCTATGTTACCGTGTTCCTTACGGTAAATGTAAGTTTCCGAATCCGTTGCTTTACTTCGTTCTTCTCCATTAAATATTCACATGCTGACCTTAAGTTAGACAATACATATGTATGTACGATTAGTAAGAGGTGACCCGCTTTGTTGTTTTGTTTGCTTATCTCTTCCATAAAAAGTGTATTGATGTAATGTATAATATTAAATAAGTACTAATTAAACACAAGATTGTTAGATTAAGATAAATCTTATCGATATCAAAATTTTACCGGTTAATTGAGTACTAGTACTTATTAATAATTTTTAAATAATTACGATGAATTAATAACAATATTATTGAAATAGTAGACAATTTGTCATTTAATTTCTAAAAAGTAATAAAATATGCTTAATTGTCATTTCGCTACATAAAAGCAGTAAAATAGACTACATCAATTCTCTATATTATTTAAAATGTACTGTACTTAAAACCAAAGACATGCTCAAGAATTGCAAAATTTAATCTCCGTACCTCCCCCCCACCATCGTTCGAGAAGACGCACGGTGGGGTCCCACCCTCTTGTTATTGACATCTCGTGCACTATCACAAAGAGTTTTGCTTCCTTTTTTTCAATGCACTAATACGCACAGCAAAGGATTGGAATTCTGAGTCGGCGTCTGTTCTCCCAGACTATTATAACTTCGGTATCTTCAAAGGGAAAACAAACTAGGCATTTCTGGATATGGTGCATCTGTGTTACTACTCACATCTGTATTACGGGGCCAATACACTATGTGGATATTCAGAAATCTTCAAATGTAATGTTAAACATCGAAAACTACTTCAATTAGTACTTCTTAAAGTAAGATTCATTTATTCATTTATAATAGACCTTTGCGGACTTTTAGTGCCTACTAATCCTAGGTAATTACTATGAGTGTTGGACTATTCCGCCTGGGAATTTTTTTTTTTTACCAGATGAGGACAACTCTTTTCCCAAAATAATATAAAGTTTGAACACCCATATAGACACCGTATAGAAACATTATTATTTCATCTCATTTTCTTTTAAGAAATCTCAACTTAAAAAGAGGTAATTTTAAGGTAACATTTAAAGAATTTGGAAAAAAAATTCTTTAATAAATAATTTTTTTTTGCTAACCAAAAATTATACGTGTACCGAATGAAATAAAATTCAGTTCGTAATTTGACATGTAATAATCATATTGGCATTTGCACGTCGGAGTTTAGCATTAGCAGGGCTGTGTTCGCATACAAGAAACTTTCATCGAGTTTCGTTCAAGCGCCTTTATGCTTCAAAGACATTTTTTTCTCGATGTAAATTCGAACAGCGTAATGGGAAAAGTTGTAACAAGTATGCAGAACGTATTATATGCCATTAATATTCTAACAAGTCGCCGACGTGGGCAACTCGATAAAACTTCAATGAATATAAGGCCGACTCCACACTGGCATTTGTGGAGCATATTTTACATACAAGTATCACGTTTGCCTTGCACGTGAAGGGACAATTCATATTTTAGTATTCGAAGCTCTCTCTCTCTCTCTATTAAAATATAAAGTAAATGAGTAAAATCGAACTAGCAAACATAATAGTTAACATATTTCGCTTAAGTACTTGTAACACGTTTTCAAAGTTAAGATATAATTTCAAAGCAATTTTCTTAGTTTCGCCCGCAGGTTGACTAGTAGTAAATAGCCAATGGCATTAAGTCCACCTGTTATACATTTTGTGCAAAAAGTTTAAATAAATAAGAAAAAATACTTTGGAATTAATAAAAATATGTATTTATTATATACACAAGTGCTGAAGTGAGGACTATGTCTGTGCAAAGACGGTGTGAGACGTTTCCCGGCTAGATGGAGCTACGATCTACGTACTGGCAGAAGGTAGCGTACGTGTAGCCGAAAATCGGACTAGGTGGCGCACTTTGAGGGACGTCCACGTTAAGGAGGAAACTATCATCAGCTGACGATGATGTATTTATCATCTACCTAAATTTATTATGTTTTTAAAAAAGAAGATAGTAGCCATTGACATAAATCTAGAGTTTTACACCTTCCACTTGTCTCTCACAATTCTGAGGAGAAAACACACGTCGTATGTCATCCTTTTCACGCTGTCAATAAAATTTCTGACCTAATTTTAATCATTTCTAATTTTCAGTATACATTGGATTAACGAAAGCCTGCGAGAATATACTAAACTAAAAGAACAAAAAAATATATATATAAATGAATAAAATGATGAAAACCTTCCTTTACTTTTCTTTCTAAGATATAACGTACTTTAACTATCAACCATGCCTGTTCGCGGTGCATTTGCTGAACAATAAATAAGGCTCTGACGGTGTATTTTACAATCAAGGTTTGGTTTAAAAGTTCCGGCTCGAAGTACTCATTAAAAAGGTGTTTGCTTGTAGAGAATATTTGTTATTCTTATAAGTTAACCCTTCTGTAAATTGATCCTTACATAGAAATATAGATATTTATAAGTTCTTACTTAATCCGAATCTTCACGATAATATTCAAAATTTATTTTTTTAAAAATTTAAAGGCCATTGATGCAAGGCCATTAATATAAAAGATCCAATCAAAATTCATATTATATTAAATAATAATAATAAAATAAAAAATAAATTTCATATATAAATGTGCTTTTTATTCAATAGAAATAGTATTTTAATGTTTAGGATATAAAATAAATAAAGTATAATATCAAAAAAATCGTATAACGTATGTAATTTACGTTGGACAGCTGTATTTAAACATAACAAACGTTAATTTCCTGATACACGTAAGTCCATAAACGTTTTTCTCATCGAGCAGGCAAATCGTACATAGAAACACGAGCCGTAATTTCGGGGAGGGTGTCAAAGGTATGTATGTACCTACGTTGAAAGTCAAGTTGCTTGAGGGAGGCCCACCCATTTCAGAACACTGGCTCAATGTGACATCGCTACGCGCTGATAATAACTGAACAAGGCAAAGGAACGTTGACGAATTTCGCCTGCGAAAATGACGACCCAACATCAGAATGTTTGGGATATGAGCAATGCATATGCATCCGTTATTATAACTAGCTCTTTGTCACGTTAAAGATATACAAATGAAATACTTAAATAATAAAAATCAGTTTCAAACACTAAAAAACTGAACCAGAGTTTTATTTTCTTTTCTTTGATGGCAATTAGTAACAACTATTATGCCAGTGTCAAGTAATATACAATAATATCCAATCTGTTGAAATGTAACAAGTCAGTTCATCACGTTACGTCTTGATAAAATGGTGGCAATTTTACCAAAAAACTTCTATGGACTTTTTCAGTCAACTTAAAAAGTTACGATACACGCATTTACTTCATATCACTTCACCTTAATCGAACTATATTGCATAATACGCCACTACAATTAACCAATATTACTGATAATAATATAAGATTATGAAAATGAAATAAAAACACAACGTCACTGATGTAAGTTGGTGGGTAAAGTCCAGAACCAGACTTATGTTGGTTAGTGCATAGTCATTTATTTATAATTTTGAGAAAGAATTTAGGAAAAAAATATTATATATTGCAAGGAACTGCTGTGAAACGCTTGTTTACATTTACGATTTTTCGAAGATTCGGCTACAACTATAGCCACGGCTCTTCTGAGAAATCGGATAGTATTAATAATATTCAAAGACTGGCCTGAAAAATCTCATACAACTTACTACATACAGTGATACAACTTAACAAAATGGATTTATTGATTTGGAAGAAATAGGTTTTGTATCCATTTCAACCATTGACTGAAGACAGTTGGCAAAAATATAATTTCATCTTAACACATTCAATATGAATCTTTATTAACCATATAAAATGATATTGTTTACTTAGTGAAATATTCCGGAAACCACAATGCTGAAAATTGACATAGAAACGACTTCACGTAATAAAATTACAAGACTATTTAACCGCCGAACTCTTAAACAGATCAAAAGCTTGAATTAAATCTAATTCGAAAGAACGGCAAAATGTAACGTGACAAGGATTTACATTTGAAATCACGCCAAACCCGAAGTGCTAATTGGCAATTTAAACGATTCGGTAAAAGGGTTCGACGTACCCCCTAATAGGACCCTAAGAACAGATTTCGAATAAATGGAAAGGTTTCCGTTCAGTAGGCTATTGTTTGCTTACTGCGTAAGGAAAGTTTTTAACGTAGTAAAATCCTTTTCCTCTACTTTGTTTTCAATAGACGACGGGCCAAAGAAATATAAAATATCAAAACTACCTCTCTGCTTACTCGGGAACACTAAGCACAAATTATGTATCGACATAATAAACAATATATAATATAATTATTTCTAATCTTTTGAAGGGAAGAATTGCACAAAGAAATTTTGGAAACAAAGGTTTTTTTTTATTTTATATTCGTTTTTATATGAAAAAAAACTTAAATATTATTTTATGTGTTTAAGTTTAATTAAAAAATATACACAAAAATACGAATTAATAGTTTAAACACCCATACATCCAATCTAATTGAAATCAAATACTTTTCAAAAAATCAATATGGAGATCAAACATTCTATTTGTTTGCGTCTTGAAGAAAAAGTAAACAGACGTATTGAACTTAAATATTTGAACCCAATCGTTTTAATTTTAGCATAAGCTAATACTTTATATAAGATCATTAGGTTACACGATTGGCAAACACGAAGTTATACAATACCGCTTCCGCTGAGGACGCAATTAAGATATCATCGGACACCTTGAGACGAGACCCGTGTGTAACCCTGGTTCAGTTTATGACACTCTTGACATTCGTCCAGCTGTAACTTGCAACCGTTTAATGTCAAAAGAATTTAATTTATGATAAAGTAACAATTAATAATGTTACAGTAATAAGGAGTATGTCAAGGTTAACATTTTTATTTTTTGCGTAGGTATAATAATAAAAAATAATATATACGTATTTTGTTTATTTTATTGGGCAATTATATTGATAATAGTTTTGAACAGGCGTGTTTAAGAAGTTATATTTCGTGTACCCAGAAAATAATTATTTTTTACACATATTTTAATTTATTACTATGATTTTATTTATCATTACGGAGGAGGTGATCTGTTGTAGATGGCGTATTGTACTATGACGTTTTCATGAGTTTTAGTTTTTTCATTTAAATGGAGCCAAATCTAATAAGGGTGAGGATATATGAAGACTGTTTCTGTTACTTCGTTCTTCTTACTATATATAAATATTTCGTATTTCTCAATTTTATAATTTATTCAATGTTTCGGTTTGGCTTACTCGAGACAAGGTTGAATAAGTAATTTGTTTTAAAAAGTGCGAATACTTTTAACTATTTAAATTCGAATAATATTTAATATCAGCCAGAAGAAATTCAACTTTGAGGATAATTATTATCTCTTGACTTGTCATGAGATAAATGTTTCAAAAACAATACAACCTCGTCACTGTATATATTATGCAGCCGCTGAAATTGTTCTGGCTCATATATATATAAGGCATGGGACATGCACACAGTTTTATCTTTATCTTTGACGTAATATTTACATGCACACGGGCGAGCTGGGGCCGCTCGCGCCAGTTAACGTTCTGAAATAAAAATGATATATATTCAGCCCAAGACGACCCTTACTTTTATTATGTACTACACTACTAGCTTAATCTTCTAAACCTTAGAGATTTTCCTATTGTATAAAATATTTATTTTTTGAATAATCAGCTTTGCAATTTTCTAACTAATATTATTTGGAGTTTACAAGTAAAAAAAATAACTACACTACATATATACCATATTTCCAATCGTTACGGCTGTAAGGGTCAATTGCTGGATATATTTAACTTCCTCAAAATTGAAAAGTGGTGCTATGACCCCTAGGCGGCCGGAATAGGGTTAACAGAATGGTATTATTACTCAAGTAGACTCTGTTATCCATCAATGTTCTTATTTGCTCTCATAGTTGCCTTGTACGATATTGGGAAGAAACGGAAGGCTCTATATTTTGCCAGAAACCACAAGGCAAAACTTATTTATTTATTAATTTAAATTTTAGTGCATATATCACATTACATACAGGTGGATATAATACCACCAAGCATTCTCTCCCAACCAACCTGTGGTGAAAATTAAAAAAAAATTTGAGAAGTGGTGTAAAAACTTATCAGATAATCAACAATAAATTGTTTGATTTAAATATTTGGATTCGTATTTCCTAAGACGTGGTGCATATACTTTTAAGGCAAAATATATCTTTTTTTTTGCTCGTTGAGACATGGAGATATTCTAAAGAATATACATTGTTTTATTTTTAAACCTTTAATTTAAAACCTTTAATTATAATTTTTTAACCTTTTTTTTTAAATTTTTAGGCCATTTTGTTTTTAATTTAAGAAAAATGTATTTTCTTATATGCAATAATGTATAATAGATGCATTTATCTATTTATATTATCCTTCTTTATTGAAATAACTATTTAGCCACATACCTAAATATACATATGTAAAGCCTGCTATAAGATAATAATAAATATATAGATTTTTGCTATAAGATAATAATGATGATATCGATTTTATCTATACAGACAAACAAAATTAAAATAAATGAATAGTCGCAAATAAAATGATTCACTTTTGAATAAAACTAATTTATGAAAAAACAATATAAAATATTTTTTGGTTGAATATGCTGCGGATTTCTAGATGATAAGTAATTTGTGTTTTAGTCCAGAGCTCATAGCTCCGTGTCATCAAGGGATTGCGGCAGTAGAAATTATTGAGTGCGGTAAACCCTGTGCAAAGCAGGCTTTTCCTTTATATAATAATAAAATTTTTGTTATATAAATTCATGTGTTAGTAAATGCTTAAATTACTTATATACTATTAGTGGTAGAGCCACGCTGCAGCATGAATACTTTGTAAAGAATGACATATTATTTGTCCGTAGCGTTAATGGGACAAGCTCGCCCGGGGAAGTACCACACTCCCCCTGAAAACCGGCCTCTGAGTGGTAACTTAGCTACCACGCTACGTCCGGTGAGCGGCTGAGTTCTGGAGGCCTAATCCCCCTCCTTCTCTCCCTCCTCTTCCTTCCTCCTATAATGACAGTTTCCTTAAAGGTCGGCAACGCTTCTGAACTGCCTATGGTACTGCGGATGTTTATGGCGTTGATTGCTTTACATCAGGTCACACGCCTTCTCGTTTGCCTTCCTAACCCATAAAAAAAAAAACTTTGATATATTAGATTATAATATAGGTGGTAGACCTTATTAAACGATCCATGACCATGACCACTCCACTAGGAGTGTACGATTGTGAAGGAGGAAGAATTTATATCA
The DNA here is from genome assembly GCA_031353405.1 of Baronia brevicornis. NCBI lineage: Eukaryota > Metazoa > Arthropoda > Insecta > Lepidoptera > Papilionidae > Baronia > Baronia brevicornis. The sequence goes on from JASFAT010001170.1 coordinate 343,121, forward strand.
ATATTTTATAAATTAAACAAACATATATTATTGGTAAACATTAATATCTTGTTTTAATATGTATCATTTAGTTAAATATTACTTACTACTTTGAAAAGTGATAATCGTGAGAGAGAATAATAAACTTTAAAAAGTAATTGTTTTTTTTTGGTATGCATCAAAATACATTTTAATACTTACGTTTAAATATGCTTTATTTAAATATATCATATTCTCACCTAGAATTCAACTATATTATAAAAATCTTCATTCCTATATCTATTAGTAAAAATTAGTACCACACGAAACCAACTCACATATTTATCAAACCACACTTTCAAATGTTAGTCTCATTCGATTATTTTCAAACATATTCCAAAGGAATGTTGTTAAGTAGAATAGTTTTCATACATGACAGGTATTAAAATTAACAGAAGAATAAGTATATTTCAAGGTTGATTTGCACTATTCTCATGTTAATTTTTATTTACAACTTTAACATTTAAACAGTCTGACATTTTTATTTGTTGAACATTCAAATGCTCAATACTTAAATAATATAATAGTCGCTAGCAAAGATATAGTGCCAGTACTTTCATTTTTTTATGACAAAAAGCGTTTTAAAAATAATAAAAAATTGCTAATGAATGTTCAAATGATCATTTCTGTTTAAAAAACACGCCATTTCAACACGCAAATCTCACGCGATACCTGGCGATGTTGAACGTGCTCTGAACGTCGGCGCAATCATGACGGTCTCTGTAAATTAATCGACACAAAAAAATATATGTAATACTACTATATATAAAATCAATAGAAAAATGGTTTCTACACAATTCTTATATGAGTTTCTAATATATTATCTACTTATAAGTAAACATATTAAAAGTAATAATAATTAAAGGAATAATATGAAAATTGTAGATGTAAACTAAACTTTAAAAATACAAAGCTTTTTCTGCATGGTACACCAGTAATGGCCTCGTTATATGATTCATATATTTATAGTATATCAATATCGTGCATTGTATTTGCGGTGAAGGTGTCCTTCTTTGCCTTATATAATTTACTTGTAGCTTAGGTTACAATGAGCACTAATACTATGTATTATACTTGTTTCTGATATTATCTTAAATAAATAGATTCGAGTTCGGAATGTAAGCAAAATTAATATTAATAAACATAATTACGGCAACAACCATCAATTTTGATAATGATCATCAGAATACAAAGATCGGAAATTGGGGATCGTAAATTAATTTTTATGACTGAGGTAAACGCTACTATCCATTTTATTTGGTCATATTCACCTCGTAAGACATTTGCGGGAAGAAACAAGATCTATAACCATCATGCTTAAGAACGTTGAATTCCATATATTGCTCTTAAAATTACCATACAGTTATCTAATTTAAAATAGTAGATAGTTTTTAAATAATCCATCAAGTAACTTATATAAGGGACATGTCACTCACTATTACGCTTTAATAGGGTAAATCAAGCAATTGCATCTTCCTCCTAATGATAAGGAAACAAAGGTGCCGGTTGAAGGTGAAGGATGTGGGTCGTTCGAACTCATGCGTCACTCCACAACGGTGCTAAACCAATATTGATATAACGCGTACGGAATAATGGTGGAGAAAGCTGTTTGCATGTATGTACCTTATTATCATCTATTCCAACTTTAACACTTCCAAGAATTTATGGTTAACCTAAGGATTCTAAAATGAATTCTATATTGAATCTGCTGTTACTACTATTGCATTCATGTATATGATCTATTTATTTATGTATGATGGCATCTAGACCTGTACCTGACAAAGTACCTGAATTTTGATTAAAGGGTTCTGGATACAAAATTATTTTTTGGGTACATATATATGTATAAATTGTATATATCTATTCTGTTTAATAAATATTTCATTTCAATTCTCAAGTATTGAAAAAATTCATTACATCGGACAAAAGACAATTCGCTAGGAGGGTGTCTCTACTTCTGTGTTTGCTGTAATTTAATATAATATATACTGTGTAGTTTACACTTTTGGGATAGCGATATATTTATTCATAAGAACGCACCATTATCCAAATCGTTGAAAACACTATTACATGTAGATGAATGTATTGCTTTTTATAATGTTTATTCGGCTAGTCTCGTAGTTTTCTCGTTATAATTACAATATAGTCTTGGGCATATAGTAATTTATTTTTAACTCAATTTGCTACATAGAGAATAACCAAGAATGCGTGCATTAACACTTTTATTGTACTATAGTTTCTATGAAGGGGAAGACAGCATGTTCTTGTGTTATATTATATTATGTGAAAACGGTGACTATTATTATTGCAGAAGCAAATAGTGTGGTATAATTTAGTAGTGGTATATAGTATAATAAAATTAAGACGAATACTTTGTCAAGAATGGCATATTATTTGTCTGTAGCATGAATGGGCCGGCTCGCCCGGGAAAGTACCACACTTCCGCAGAAAACCGACGTCTGAGTGGTAGCTTAGCTACCGCGCTTCATCCGTTGAGCGGTTGAGTTCCGGACTCGCAACTCTCTTCCCTTCTCCCAAAATTGACACTTTCCTTAAAGGTCGGCAACGCTTTCTACACTGCCTATGGCACTGTGGATGTTTATAGGCGGTCGTTGATCGCTTTTTCCATCAGATGACACGCCTGTTCATTTGCCTATCTATCCCATAAAAAAAGTAACGTTTATGATTATAAAATGTTTTTTACATATCTCTAGGTGTCACAGAAATAAGCTGTGTTGTCATAAAGAAAATTAGATTATGTAACACAATTCTCGCCCTAAGAGAACATGTAACGGCCTTTCTTTTTTTTATTTAACCCGAATATCATACTTACAATAAATATTTGTCGTTATTCTGCTGATTTACATTCGATAAAAAGAGTTATTTTATAAGCTACTACGTAATTATTTAAGTATATATACTACGTAATATATAAAGATATAAAAAGTAACAAGAAATAATGGCGATAACTAAAAGTCATAGCTTTTGATGTATTTTATTTTTTGGATGTTTTTTGATTTTCGTATGAATTCCTCATGGATAGATAACGGTAATGGTATTTCAAATTTATTGTATAGTTATTTGACTTCTAATTTTCCCAATTACATTAATGAATTATATACAAATATAGACACAAAAAGATAACATAAGTAAAACTGATTGAATCATTGTCAGATAAAATGGCTGACGAACGAAGCGAATTGGCCCAAAGTCAATACAAAAAGAAGCAGCAAGGTATCATATTAGAAATATTAAATTTGACACCGTCTGGACTTGATCTCATCGTAAAAAGGAACACGTATTGTAACTGCCAAAAGAATGAGCAAAGGTCGAATATTAAATTTTTATGTTTATCAAGAACCCAACAAAAGATAACTGCTTAGTAGCTGACCTTTGTTGTGACCTTTGCTGCTTGGTGGTCGAATAGAAGAGGGTAAAATGAAAGCGACATCACTCCATTGCATGATATATCGTATTAACCAAAAGTTAGTTATATGTAGGTGCAGATTATCTATTGCATTAGTTTAAAAAATTCTCATTGATTTATAAACAAATACTGTAATAAAAATGAATAAAGAAGAAAATGTTTAAACTAATTTAATGGGATCTTTACAAAAAAAAAATGAAAACTCGAATATTTATATGTTACATTACATTTATCTCAATGTAGAATAAATAATAAAATTATTAATACAGTTAAGTTTTGTAAAATAATTTTACGACACTTATGTTAGTTTTTACGTAACTTATTAAATTAAAATTAAATAATAATAATTTCTGACGACGAATCGCGGGGCTGCTGCACTGGAGTTCATAGTTGCGCGTTCGATCCCGTCATCAAGATAAATATATGGACTATTTATTCCGAGACTGGTTACCCCGCCAATCCGCATTCGACAAGATTATATACCGTTCCTACACAAATAGGAGGCCCGTGCTAAACAGTAGGACAAATATGAGCTGTGAAAAAAATGTGTTTCAAAGTACCTACATTAAAATTAATCATTTGTTATTTAAACATTTATAATATAGATTATTATAAATGTTTAAATAACAAATGATTAATTTGTTATTTAAACATTTATTTAATTATAAACACAATCTTATATATGAAATAATATTTTTTTTATTCGAATAATATTTTACACAATTCTGTGTGAAGTCTAATATAAGTATGTAGGTAAAACTGTATCTCAACGGTCAGTGTTTTCTTTGAAAATTAAATGAGTACATTAAGTCTTGACAAAAAAAAATATTTGCTACATAATCTTTCTTTTAAAAAAGTAATGTTTATTAAATAAAAGTTGTGTGTATATTATTGGGCGTGTGAATGCGTATATATGTAAAAACAGATGTTCTGTTTCTTGATAACCAAGGGTGAAAGCTATATTATTATTATTATATAAAAATATTAATATTATATATAAAATACTCTAGAATCTAATAAATTATTGGTAAAAAATAAAGATATTCCAATTTAAAGTGAATTTAGAGTGGACGTATATAAAAAATCCCGACATAGCACCACGTGTCGGGCGCGTCGACACACATGAGTGAGCAGGCGCAGCAAATAGAGCCCAGATCCTGTGCAGTGTGTGAACCGGCCTCGCCCACCATCACGAACAATCATCCTATTTTATTTTTATATAAAGTACAATACAGATCGAGACTTGCAACTGCTCAAAATCAACTACTGCGCAATTTGTGATTCACAAAATAACATATGTTACAAGAAATATGTTTACGTAAAGGATTTTTATTGCGTAGAATATTTCCTACACCTAACCTACCAAATAAAATAAAATATTATACTTAAATATTTAATTTTTAGTGCGTAGAATATTTCCTAGACCTAACGTACCAAATAAAATAAAATATTATACTTAAATATTTAATTTTTAATGCGTAGAATATATCCTACACCTAACGTACCAAATAAAATAAAATATTATACTTAATTATTTAATTTTTCTTTTTTTTGGTAGCAATAGGCAAAAGGCAAGTGGATCACCTGGTGGTAAGCCACCACCACTACACATGAACATCTGAAGTACTAAAGGTACTGCATATGCATTGCTACTTTAGTAGGATAATAGGAAAGGAAGAATAATTTAATTGAAGAGGGAGTAGCAGGAGGGAAGGAAGGAAATAAAGGTGAAAACAATTGGACTCGGTATCTCTGCACTCACCGTAAGAAGCGCGGTAACATAGTTAAATGGCCAGTATTCGCCGTATATAATACGAAATACAATTAAACTTTCGTTAACTAAAACAAAAAGGACACAATGCAACGGATTTTCCGCGTTCAGCTTGAATACATGTAATTTGTCATTATAATGCAATTATTTAATCGTGTTATACTCATTACATATGGGAGTGTTGATTTATTAAATAACTAATTATATATAGTTTTATTAAATTAAACTTCACTGTGATAAGGACGTATGTTGTAAAATATCTGTACGTTTTAAATTACTCTGTCCCAGAATTCATATCTTATCTAATCAATGTTAGTATGAAAACGATAAAAGCATTGAGGTTCAAGGCTGGTAAAAAAATATCAACGGCAACCCTGTCCTTTAAAAAACCTTTAGACATTTTCTTCTTTACTATGCGATCGTTATGCCAGATTAATTCAACCAATCAGTAAAATTACATGAACCAATATTATACCTAGCGTCAAATTAGCATATAAAGCATGAATCAGTCGATGACTCCAAATATTAAAAGTACTGAAATAAAACAAAGGTTAAAAATATATAATAACTTAAAAATATGTTGTTCATAATGGAACTATTTATAAACAATCTGAAATTTTATACTATCTAAAATTGTCATTGAAAATCGCACGGTTGAATGAGCCGTAATGTTAAACGATGCCGCTTCTTTTGCATCATGGAACTTAAAAAAAATCACCAGAACTAAAAAAATTCTGAAGATAAAAATATTTACTGTGGAAATAAATATTGATTTTTATTAAAATAAAAATAAAATAATACGAATGTGTTTGTACCTTTTCTTGCTATAAATGTCAATACACTTCTAATTTATAGTTTTAAATAATTTGAATATTCTTAATTTCTAATTTGAATCTACACCCGGGTAATATTTATTTCCAATAATGAAATATTTATTTCCAATAATGAAATATTTATTTCCAATAATGAAATATTTATTTCCAAAAGTAGCCTTAATCTAAAACTACTTTCTTGTATAAAATATGCATATTTTTTATTTTAAAAAATTGCGTATTTGTAGAAATATCTGTGAAGCAAATAAATATGACGTAACTCTATGCGGTTTAATGAATGAGAGCTGAATCATTGCAACAACTAGGCTAAATTAACAAACATTTACCCGACATCCATAACCTTTCCGAATACCGACGCGGTTATTTTCCTTTGCCAGCAATTTACCATCTATCTGATAATTAGCTTCGCTTCAAAGAAATTTTTTGCAGTTTAATAGTAAATTTACAGTTCCTAAATTAAAAACCTTTCCTAAAGCATATAATTATTAAGCGTTAACCATAACAATGTAAGAATGTTTGAGATAGTTATTAGTATATCTGATTCCTGGGCTGAGAATCGGTTTCAAATATTAGATTAAAGATAAACTTTTTTTGATATATATATGCATCTTCGTGAAGCTGTGCTGGTGATGCATGAGAGAGACGTCTAGTTGCAAGTTATTTACACCTACACAGCGTCGCCTATCATGACGAACCACGATCCTTAGCACTGAGAGAACGAGAAAAAGAAAAAATATACCTTTTTGGGTTTATCGACAATTACGGACGATGCTGGGTTCTAAAGATATAAAATAAACTCGACTAATCAATTTAAACGCACTTTAAAGAAATAGAACAAAGATACATTGTTCGACCACTCGATATAGAATTAATTGGCCAACCTAATCCGATATCATTCGATACACGGGCGACCCTACGTTTAGTATATGGCTCTCGTATGTATGTAGGTGCATCCAAATTCTAGTGTATTGGTATAAATTTTTATTTATTTATTTATTTATTAATGTAGAATTTGAACGATTGAGCACATAGTCGTTTAGTATATAATAGTTTGTTTATTTTGTTCACATACTGATGCTGTATTGCCTGGAAATTTTCAAAGAAGGAATATATAACTATTAAACGCGAGATTAAATTAATTATCATATAATTATACCCCAGAATTTCAAAGTAATGGCCTTTGCTCGTGTTAATAAAAAACAAGTGTAAGAGTTCTAAGTAAATTACTTACGTAAATTAGATACACCAAATCTATAAGTTTTCATTTTTTAGCAAGGATGAAATGAGATCCTAAATATATGCGTATAGTTTCCACAATAATATAACTCTGAAGTGACAATGACTACTCCTGATGAACTTAAAGTTGTTACACAGTTGATTATTTATTGTATTGCATATATTGATCAATTCAAATCATATAAAATCAAGTAGGATAGTAAGTTAATACAATTAACGACTAACATCACTATAGCCTCTAGCACCCACTCAATTACAATTAATTAATTTAGTTATTCAATTACATTAACAAATCAGTCTTAGAATTATCAACTTCAGTTATTTAATAATCAAGGAAAATTGTTTATTATTCGTGATATAGTTTACATACATACATATAATCACACCTGTTTCCCGTAGGGGTAGGCGGAGACTACAGACGTACATCTGCTGTAATCCCGGCACACTTTGCTTTATCCACACCCATCATTCTCTTCATACAAGCTCGTCGGTTAAGGGAACTTTTAACCTGGCATTTCTTGAGAACTTAGCAATTTGATAAAAGTCCGTTCTCCTTGGTCTTCCCGTAATGACCCTTCTACATTTTTTACATTTTAACGTAAATTTTATAAGTCAAAAAAAGTTATAAGTAGTCTATATAACATTTTATAAAATATATTTTTTGTTTAAGATCGTATAGATTTTTTTTATTATACCACAGTTTTAATATGCTTTCATTATCGAATCAAACATAAACTTGAATCGTGGACGCTATTTGATTCGTTTGCCTTGACATTATCAAAAAGCATTGCAATCGTCAACAGCTGTATGCATTCCAATAGCACCAATGGTCTTATTTACAGACATTTGCGACTGCTATGCTGATGTCGCGGTGAGAGATTAATTTCCTTTCTTCTGTTGGTTGCTTAAGCTTGGTTAAATAATCTTTGAGTAAACTCAATCATTGCGTAGCCATAGTGCCTGAGCGATGATTGAGTAAATAACTAAATTTATGATACTGATTAGGAAATATCGATCTCAATCTTGTGGCATACACGTATGATATAACACACTCGTCGCTCGCTTGAACTCTAATCTACAGAGCAAATGAAATGCTATTAAAATGTATCACGTATATAAATATATGTTACGTTCATTTAAATATTTTAAAGCTATATTTCAATACTATATAGCTATATTTTGATATTTCAAATGTCGAAGGGGCATTAAAGTTGTGATGGGAGCAATAGAGTTAAAAATTCAAATTTTAAATCGAAACAAAAACTTTCAGTATTTTCTATATTCTTTTCGTATCCAGCAAATATTTGTGTGATTTTTATTGACTCTCAAAATCCTGAAAAATCTTTCCATCGTATGTGCCATTATAAACACACGCATGACGCGGACATATATCCAGTTTCAAATTAAATACCTGTATGCCACACAAAATTTTACCCACGTAAAATCCTTGCCTTAAAATACGAACATTTCGCCATTTCACCTTATTACTTTTTTTATTTATCAATCCCAACATTGGATTCCGAGACTAATCCGTTTATATTTATATTATTATTATATAGTGAACTTGCTATGTAATTATTAGTAAACCATGCGTAGAAGCAAACTAATCGATTGTTGATTCAGTACCAGATTAATTAGGTTAGTTGCATTCAGCACTAATCAAACGTAATAGAGGATTATCATGATCGTGGCGGTCTAGGTTAGTGGCAGGGTCTTGCAGGGCGTGGCTTGAGTAGTAACGCTATCCCTGACCCAAATATCTACTCATCGTCTTCAGCCGCATTGCGAGTCCATCAAACAATTTGTCTAACAGATTTGCTAATTTCATTAAGCCACAGTAAATATTGTGCCATCATAACAAGTACATTAAAAACATACTTAATTGATTGGACATTTATTGATTTTATGGTCGGTTATTTGATGTGTGTCGAAATTTCTTTATAAATTACTTACTTTTTTACACTTAAAAGACACATTTATTTTACTTCAATTTAAAATAAAACCTTGTGAGTATATTTTATTTGTAAGGATATTTAGGGCATATGGGGTCCGCTGATTCGCAGTTGAGTTTTATGGGAAAGACCGTGCTATATATATTATTATAGTAATATAATCCTCGTAGGAGAATTTATGTGTATTATATGGATGACTATTTATCATTCAATATTTCCTTATAATAATATTGTACATTTATCATTAAACAACTATAAAATACTATAAATCAGAATTATTATTAAAAAGATCAAAATGCTCTCGTAGAATTGGAATTTTCGTGATTCGAAACTTGTAAAATCTTTTACATAAATTAATATTTAATAACATTAAAACAAGTAAAATAAAATCGTACGTAACAATCAAATAAAACACTTCCTTCTTAGTTTAAACAAAGACCAAAGTGTAAGATATCTTACGTCTAACGTTACTTACCGTGACCATAATCGTAAAAGTTTCGCATTCACCTTTAACTTGTGAAGTGTAAATTTACATTTGCGTATTTAGTTTAAACATTTACTTTGCTCCTCTAATGGTTGCAACGTCAATTTATCCACGTATTAATGTTTATATCATAAATTAAAACGAGTTATGGAATACGAACTGAATTACGAATACTACGGATACGAACGAAATACGAATTAGTAATTATATGTATTAATCAATTTTAATTAATATGGGTTCAATATAAATACAATACAAATATAAGTAATTCGCAAATGTTATTTAATTTATCGCAAATATCAACAATTTATGAAAGTTACAAACACTTCGGTATAATTCATAAATGTTTAAAACCATTTTTTAAATTATAACCGATACCTCATATTCTGAATTAATAAAAATAATGAGTGTAATGTAAGGGAGACATTCTTTCCAGCAGTGGACTGTTGCAGGTAGTTGTGGATGATAATGATCATTTTAATAACTAATTATATTAATTACTAATTTAAGATAAGAGTAAGTTCTGGATAGTAGGTAAATTAAACGCACAAATACAGAGCCACAAAATACATAAACAAGTATCCGTAGATAATAATTTAAGTTACGACATTGTTTTTCAAGGTCTCATTGGTCACGTATGCATTCATATTGTTCTACTTATTTCTTGAATGTTTTTATAGCTATACGTTTATAAACATAATTAAATGAGGGATTTGCTGTAACAAAATCTTTCCGGTCATCCACCCGTTTGATGCAAGACAATGACTAACAACCGATCTTTTTTCTTTATTTTATTTTGTCCTACGAGGAAAGTAAAGTAACCTTGACATAATTAACTGGACATCTTGTGACATATACAGAGGTACGATGTAAATGATAGACAGGTCGTAAATATTTATAAGACGTTCAAAAAATAAATGGTAAACTTAACATATTTTGCCTAATATTATAGATAAGTGTTTGAGGTTTTAATTAAGATCTCTTGATCACTTATATAATATTTGTGTTTATATGCAATTATAAATATATAAGGTACAAGGGCATACTATTTCGTACATAAGCAGTAATAAAAGATATTATAAGTAACGGCGACATTACTTATAAAAAAAATATTAAATATAAAAAAATTAATATCATTTGAGTAATGTATTTATCTATCTATAAAAGATTTCTTGACAAAGATATGCGACTCGAATGTTATATTAAAGATAAATAGAGACCTCCTTTGACATTACGATACTCAAATATTGCTGCTAATCTACTACTAAAACAAAACTCGATCGCACTTAACTAATTCATTAACAAATCCCCAAACGTATACTTACGTCAGTGAGTCAACAATATATCCCGGGGTTCCGTAATCCAATCACGTGTGGCACACACGGGGTCGAGTCGGCACCCATTAACTTATCATTAACTCAATTAAGTTATCCATTTGGTGGGTTTATTTGTACACTGCCGGATATTAGAGTGACATTTTCCGATGTCGCGTTAGTGCGGGGTAATGGTTGGCGCGCGTGTCGGAAAACTCGAGGAAAACATAAGCCGTATACGAGCGTGCGTTATACTGGACGTCTGCGATCGGACTGATGAGAGGGCCAGTGATAACGACTCGTGACGCGATACTGGCACCCCGTTACAATCGGAAAATAATGGAAAAAGAACATCATTGTGATCATTCTACGATAATAGTGGTCCGTGTATGAAATTATGGAATCTTGTCTTTTTATAGAGTTTATAAAGATTGAAAATTCGTACTTTAGGCATTTGGAAAGTGTACCAAAATATTTTATTATTACATGTATTGGATATGTATATATAATGTTGACGAGTAAAAGTACTAATACTCATATACACATACACGTAAATACACGTACAGTACAATGAAATTAAAAAACACAAAGTCATGTACTAAATTCACCGCGTCCAAAAGAACAAGTTCCTGACTGCATACTTAAAATTAGATTTTTGTATTTTTTTTAAATATATTTATTGTATGCAAGTCACGAAGAGGTGGTGGCAAGTTGTTCCAACATTTGGTTGCGGTGTATTTAAAGCTACCACGAAACACAGCTGAGCAGTGGCGAGGAACAACCAGCAATGACCTAGACGCTCTGGTATCGCCAGCGCTATTTCGTTTACGGGACCATGTTAATTTATTATATAAATATGATGGGGATTCATAACGAATCATACCAAATAGAAGGGTAGCGAAATGAAGCTCCCTCCCTAAATTTTGTTGTTATATATTTTGAATTCGACATATGTAGGAATAATTGTAAAGGTTTTATCTTATTCAATAACTAAAATCGATTTCGGTATTTGAATTTTATTTAACATCTAATATTTGACATAACATTTGACACTATAAATGATAAGCGTATGTAAAGTTTTATCCCCACCATCTTAGGTGAGTGGCAGTCCAGTATTGAGCGCTCGTCCCGAAAATTCTGTCCTCGCAACATTACTCTATGTAATCAGTTCATTTCAGCAATATATCCGAATCGATACGATATTGGGGACTTACAACGTTGCTTTCCCATAAAAACTGCCTGATTTTTTAACAATTAAAATTTTATGTGATATTTAAGGAAGAAGAGATCCACATTTTGGCGCCTCAAGAATTGACTACGTATACATTTTGTTTATATATTTATATATGATAATGAGAAATGTACAAACGTTTAAAGAAAAGTATTAAGAATATTAGTAAAATATTTCGTGTTTATAATATATTTAGGAGTTGCCCTTAAATTCGCACGTCGCCCGTCGCGACAGGAAGGGCCGAAAATAAACTGGGACAAAATATCTCAAAATAAACCAGCATTCAGTCCACGGCTAGTTACTTTGGACTGCTTTGATGATGACTTTTGACTTCTAGTCTACGTTTGTTTCATACAATTGCTAAAAAGTTCATCGTTTCGTACAACAGGAGGTACTTATTTTAAAATTTTAAATAAAATACACAGTTATAATTTATTTTATTCCTTAAAAATATTATTTTTAATATTTAATTATATGAAAATCAATTAAATATTAAAAATAATATTTTTAACGACCGATTGACTCAGTGGCGGGAATAAATATATATATGGATTTATAAATATTTATCCAGTCTGGTAACTCCCCCAATCCGCATTTCCGTTCCTGCCCATCTTTCCTTTCTTCTCTATCCTTTCCCTTCCTCTTCGCCAATCCACGGTCTGCTGTGCCAAAGGATGCGTGGCTAAGAGCGAGCTTAGTCGCAAGCGTGCCGACCGTCCCGGGATCGGGCTCCCTCGGGTACTATGGTGCCTTACCTCAGCATGCAGGGCTCTGCTGGGGCTGACCTCCATCTTCCCTTACGGCTCGTTAGATTCGCTAACATGAATTTAATATACCTAATTTGTTGAAAAATGACGGCGACGTGGTTCGCCACCCGTCACGTCCTGATTCTCACGAGGGCGAGAAACGACCAATAGAGAGCCGTTTCGCTGCGATGAATGGTAGCGGATGGAGCTCTGTGGTCTCTGCCAACCCCTAAAGGGGAATAGGCATGAATATATATAAAAAAAATAATTATATGAGAATCAATCATTATTGAATATTTTAAAAATCTCACTTATTTGCAAACTGTATTGCAACGTAATCGTGAGGTACAATATGCAAGGCTAGAGCCGAAATAAAATTTTAGTGTGTAGCATTTATGCTTGAGTCATCAGTAGTATAATTTCTGCTATTCTCTTCTACCATTAAACTATCATAGTGTTATTTTTGATAACACAAACACTGGTCGTTCGTTTCATGTCGAAACAGTTTAAAATAATTCTATTAATGTAAATCATCATGTGTCAATCGATTGTTTAGAATACCTGACTTCTAAATCCTGGCTTCTATATTCAAATAATTGTCAAAACTAATTTTTTAAAACGAAATAAAAACAGAAAGTAATAGAAAATATTGGGTCAGATGTATGTGTAATATTAATGAATGCGACATCACTTTTTTGTTTATGTACTTATAAACTCCTGATAATTAACTAAATAATCACTTTATTTTTCATCTATTCAAGACCAGCTCTTTACGTTTCTATTTTTGCACTTATTTTTAATTAGTATGTAAATGTTCTTCTTGTTATATTTTTTCCTTCTTCTTTTTAAATTTACTATCATGATATTTAACGAAGAATTTTTTTTATGGGATAGGAAGGCAAACGAGCAGGCGTGTCACCTGATGGAAAGCAATCAACGCCGCCCACAGACTTCCGCATCGCCATAGGCAGTGCGAAAACGTTACCAATCTTTAAGGAAAGTGTCATTATGGGAGTGGGAATGGAAGGGGAAGAGGTAGAGGGAGAGGGAGGGTGTTGGGCCTCCAGAACTCGACCGCTCACCGTACGAAGCGCGGTAGGTAAGCTAACAATCAGCTACTACTACTAAGCTACTACAGCCGGTTTTCTGCGGGAGTGTGGTACTTCCCCGGGCGAGCCAGCCCATTCATGCTACATACAAGTATTATGCCATTCATGACAAAGTATTCGTTTTCAGCGTGACACTGCCACAATTGAACTAGAAGAAGTAAATATGGAAGAAAAAATAATATTCTTTACCTAGTTAATTATTATTTATCGAAATAGCTCCATTTTCAATATTCTCATTGATGATAAACAAAAGTAACGCGAAGATTGACCTTCGTTTTTAATAACACAGAGTGACAGTAATGATAATCGGTAAACAATTGCCCTACAGTAAAAATCCATTAACTTTATCAGTGTTTAATATATGTGTATATTAATTTCATATTAATGAAATTAAATATGAAAAATTTGATAGAGGCCTAGCGTCCACTCGTGTGTTGTTTTGTGGTTTCTTGTCGAGAATAAGCCATTATTTCCTGAGGTTACCGTACGGGATGATTATAGGAGCATAAACCAGTAGATGGACACAGTGTTTACCTGATTAATGAAATCATTATCCGTCTCCAAATCTAAAACAATAGGTACGCCTCATTTTTGAGGTAGGCTAATGTCGGCGGGCGTATTAGAGATCGTATATTGGTTTTATTATTCAGGTAAACGCTGATGTCCATTTATCTGGTAATAATTATCATTACCATCATCAGCTTGCAGCAGTCTACTGTTGAATACAGGTCTCTTACAAGCGCCGTCTAGCCCGATCTTCAGCTACATGCATACAGTTTTTGCTAGCCTCCCTGCACTAATCGTCGCTGCATCTCAACTCCAGCACTCGTCTACTTCAATGATTTTCAGTTCTTTTACCACAACAACCAGCCCACTACTTCAGTTTGCTAACTCTAAGTGTTACGTCGGCGACTTTTGAATTGCACGCCTTATTACACTTATATTTAGAATTTATATGCGGCATTAAGTAGTAGTATTTGTATGACGACCAATTCTTATTACGGCTTAGTGGTGGGGTCCTCCGTCCGCGGAGTCAATGGTCGCGGGTTCGATCCCCGCAACGGAATAACTATATGAATGGATTACAAATACTTATTCCTAGTCTTATAACCCCGCCAATCCGCATTGGACAAGCGTGGTGGATTTAACGTCCGTTCTTCTAGAAATGGAGAGGCCCGTGCTCAGCAGTGGGACATATATGGGATATTAAAAAACAATTGTTTGTACGGCAGTAGTAGTATGTACTGTGACTTTTAATTATTACTAAGCCTTTTTGAAAAGATATAAGTTAAATCTTCATAGCATCTAAACATTATTTTATTTTGAGCTTTAAGACTGGACAGGTTTATTAAATCACATGAAGTATTTTCACGTACTAGCAACTTTACGAAGGGGATGCTCACGAAAACATAACCCTTTGTCATTTTACTGAACACAAATTAAATAATTTTATTAACTTATGTTAATATTCTTTAGCAACTGAACAAAGCAACGAAGAATTTTAATGTTATATCACTAATTGTTGTGGAAACAATTCGCTCTTTTTATCCCAAACCAGTCTATAAATTTTTTTTAACAGCCCATATATGTCCCACAGCTGAGCACGGGCCTCTCCATTTCTGAAGAAACGGACGTTAAATCCACCACGCTTGTCCAATGCGGATTGGCGGGGTTATAAGACTAGGAATAAATATTTATAATCCATACATATATTTATTCCGATGCGGGGATCGAACCCGCGACCATTGACTCCGCGGGCGGAGGGAATGGTCGCGGGTTCGCCACGCCACTAAGTCAATTGGTCATCAGTTTTTAAATACTTTATGGTAAATGTTTTAAAGGCTTCTGTTTGACTCAGCGAAAAGTAGAAACAAACTATTTAACTTTTAGTTTTTTCAAATATTCAGCTAATAGAATAACTATAAACTATAAAAATGTCAGTTCTATGCTACGCATTCACACGACCTGAGTATTCGCATATGAAACTTTAAACTTTCTGTAAGATTAGGAATGTACTTATATATGTTTGGTAAATATTTCTGTTGAACAGACTTACGACGTTTACGAAATATTATTACATTGTAATCTCATTCCCGTGATCCAACGACATACAGTATCATCTAGTAAAAATATTGAAAAATAAAAAACAATCAATAACGATTAATAAAGAACATAAGGTATGCTAAGTAAGAAGAAAACATAAACTACGCCAATTTTCGAAATATATTTAATTATAAATTTAAATAATTTGTATCTTAAAAGCAACTAAAACTGAAGAGTAGAGATATGTATGTGCCTCGAATGTGACAAGTTTATATACAACATATTAGCAAAACTTAAACATACTCGATAAAAACCATATGAATACTCGTTTCTCGCTTAAAATGTGGTATAAAGTTGATTAACCAAGGAAAGATACATGGACCATCAGCTATGTAGAAGTTATGAATAATATTAGAGTGCGAGTAATGGGAAAAAATTGTAAGTAACGTCTAGATGCAAATATATCCGACGGTGGAAAAGAGTGCAAAGATTAGTATGCGCTGCATTAAATAGAAAATGTAAATTTTAAAATTAATATGACACCAAAACATTTTATCTCGGAGATAAAGTACCTCGAGTAGAATGGAATGCGAAAAGTAAAAAGTCAAGAAAGATCCACATCTAAACTTCCTTAATTGAATTTGTCATATCTTGAACAGATAGTATTGGAGATATAAATCGTTCTGAAGAAAACTTGTCGTGAAAAACGGAACAAATTTATATTAGTAGTATTGTTATTCTGTTCTGAGATTTATTGCTTTTTACAGTGATATACACAAATGAACGAAGATGTGTTTGACAAATATGTTAAAAAAGCATAATATATATATATATATATATATATATATATATATATATATATATATATATATATATATATATATATATATATATATATATATATATATATATATATATATACCTAGTCTGGCCATAAATACTGTTACAATTAAAAATAAAAAAATACATTTGAATTTGGAATCTGTCATTTTTATACCATTGTTTATTGTGTTTTCTCGTTTTGGCGCCAATACATTGTACAATATTTTGTAATATTAAAATGGAGTGAGGTGATAAAGAGAACCGAATCGCTGTGATTGCATTACACAAAGTAGGTATGGAGCCAAAAGCAATTTTTAAAACTCTCCATACACTTGGTAGTAGTCAAATGTTTGTGTACCGGGCTATTAATAGGTACAATGAGACCTCCTCTGTTTGTGACAGAAAAAGACCTGGCCGTCCACGTAGTGTTCGTACGAAAAAGGTGGTCAAAGCAGTAAGGGAAAGAATTCGAAGAAATCCTGTCCGAAAGCAAAAGATTTTATCTCGGGAGATGAAGATAGCACCTAGAACCATGTCGCGTATTTTAAAAGATGACTAAAGACTTGCAGCCTATAAGAGACGCACTGGTCACTTCTTAAAGGATAATTTAAAAAAGAATAGAGTGGTAAAATCGAAACAACTACTGAAGCAGTACGCAAAGGGAGGTCACAGAAAAATGTTGTTTACGAATGAAAAATTTTTTAAAATTGAGCAACATTTTAACAAACAAAATAACCGTATTTATGCTCAAAGCTCTAAGGAAGATTTATGGCAAGACTATATATATATATATATATATATATATATATATATATATATATATATGTATATATATATATATATATATATATATATATATATATATATGTATATATATACATATATACATATATATATATATATATATATATATATATATATATATATATATATATATATATATATATATATATCATATCGTATATATAATATCAGTCATTGGCATTTCTATGTTTGTATGTATATCAATATTTTTAGTATCGCAATACATGAACTTTATTTGAAATTAATTACAAATTTCTTTTTTAGATTTTTTTTTAACACTTAGATCTTAGAATTAGTGTTTTAATCAATGTAAATTAAAATTCGTGTGATAATGTACATTTTTATGGGTATATTGAAATTAAATTAAATTAATTAATTAGTTTGTGGGAATTACAACTAGTGGCATGTATTCACCGTCACCCCTGGACGGCCAACTACAGAGGAGTTTCTTTACTTACATTAAGATGATGATTGAAAGGGAAGAGAAAAGTAGCAAGAAGAGAAGAGAAAATGACGTAAAGAGAGAAATATGGGATGAGCTTCCGGTTCTCAGTTATCACTGAACGAAACACAGTAATGAAACTACGACTCAAAAGTTGTAATTTTATTCATACCTTATGTATCGTTGACAATTAGAAACGGAAGCTGTAATATCTACATTTGTTAAAACATCGTGGCCATTATTAATACCCGTTTTACTTAAAAAGCGTAGTGTCATAATAATTTTGTCACATGTAGAATGCTATTATAGCGAAGACACAAATGTCAGTTAATGTTTCACACGTATAAAAAGTACTCATTCAAATGCCTTTATTGGAAAAAATATCACAGTATATTACGACTTATATAATACATAATATTAAAAGTTTTAATTCAGTACGGTATGTTTTTTCCGAAACCTTTATCCATGTCGATCACCATTGTATAGAACTAGTTAAATTCGGAAGTATTTTAAAACAGATACAATTTTGGATCTTTAAAAAACATACCTCCACCATTGGATTATAAGTTAAAACCATATATTTAAAGCGTTATAAGCTTTTTCTTTTTTCTTAAATATATAAATAAAAGTCTTTGGGCCATTGCGAAAAGTTAAGAATGAATCATGAACTAGACGCACTGATTAAAAAAGAGACGATCGTAAGGTTGTGGAAGTTACAACGGCTGAGATGAGCAGGCCACCTGGAGAGGAAGGATGACACCAGATGTGAAATCTATCATCAAGTGGAACCTGCAGCAAAAACTATCTGAAGGAAGACCTTAAAAGCGGTGGGTAGATTGTGTTGAGGAAGATTTAAAGAGGCTTGGAAAAAAATATCTTGGAGAAGAGAGGCCAGAGACAGAATAAAGTGGAAGAAGATCGTTGAAGAGGCCAAGACCCATAAAGGGTTGCGATGCGAAACTCTAACCTGCCGATATGGCAATCTTATTTAGAAATTGCTTTCGCGTAAGATCATGCTATTTTCGCAGATAAGCCGGCTTATATACGTTGAGTACTAAAATCTATAAAATAATATTTAATTTTTTGATATTTTTCAAATATATATAAAAGTTCTTACTTTTATAATCTATATATATTACCTTTTAATTACGGACAAGTATAAGTCACGTCAAGCGGAATGCGTAGTAAAATCGGTGTGCGGCCGTGGGAGAATTCACAGCGGGCAAGATTAATTAGAGTTGCGGTTAAATTAATAACAGACCCAACACGCGCCCTGGACGTCCGGCGTCTTCGTATTTAATACACTACGCCTAAACAACGATTTAAATCCAGTTTACCCAACGAAGCCCGTCAACGAGAGCGAGCTATGATATATTATTCTAAACAATTTGCCTCTAACGTTTCACCCCGTAATATACAACGTGGTAACAACGCCTTCAAATTTACGACTATCTAAAACTTTATAAAGACTTAACCTTACCGTGGGTATTATAGGTATTATCCATTTATAGGGTGCATATAAAAGTAGGTACGAATGTATGACTCAGTTATTAGTATGTAATTTATTTAAATTGTACAGAATTATTAAAGACATCATCATTATCCCGCTGCATTCTATTGCTGAATATAGGCTCTCCCCAAGGTGCATCTTGTTGTTTGATCTTCAGTGATCTAGATGTGTGTAGTATCTAGTCTACAAGCTCCTTGCGAAGATCCCCCTCCATAGCTCAAAGCTCCATCGAGATAGCTCTTCGAGTGACGGGCGGGATGGCTGATTTATTTTTGTTATCGATTTAACGTTGCTGCCCAACTAATGGTATTTGTTTCCGTAATTACCTAGCAAAACATCCACCGGAAGAAATAAGGTGACCTTATTCTACACGGGCAACTTATAGCAGAATAAAATATGTCTATCTATTCTTTATGCATTCATCTGATTACTATGAATCTTTGAGAAGATGTTGAGTACATTTTCATGAAGGTTTCTGGAATAATATATTTATCCTACGGAAGGTGGCGCGCGTGTATATACAAATAACATTCGAATACGCGCGACTGGTTTGCTAGTGGATTATAAAATTGAAAACAAATAAATTTCACTTATTTTTAACCAATACTTCAATGTTATTTAATGGAAAGCAATATCTCTACAAAATAATGTGAAATTATTTAAACGCTCGAGTTGCTATTCAAATTGTCTTTCCGTGATCATTTTGTCAGTCCTACGTAGGTATTACTATGTAAGTAATACAGTATACATACACATGTTTTTCTTTGGTTCTGTTTTTTAAATTTTAAGTTTATTAGAATCAGATCAATCATCTATAACAGTATCACGTAACAGCCTAACGTGACAAATATGACCAATCTAAGCTAGTAAAATGTACATTGTGTAATATTTATTATATTACATAATTATATTTATCAGTATTAATTGTATGGTTAATATGTATGTCCATTAAAATTACGTTAAATCATCTCTGGGCCGAGGCACCCCAATATCAACTTCTTTCTCTTAATAGCATATGATATCGGGCGGTTCGAATCGTCGATGACTAGCATCTCACCGAGCGGCTAGATTCTTTGACATTTCGGAAGCATGTCTCATCTCTCAACATATTTTATCGCCTTTACCATATAGAGTGCTTCGAAGAACTGTTCGAAATAATTCCAGGCACCGAATTCTTCTACTGTTCAATGAGTTGTATACTATTTACAGGGTAGGGTAACATTTTTCATTGTGGTGGACCAATTGAACGACCAAGAAGAACAATTTCATCCCTACCATGTAAAAGATTAGCGATGAGTAGCGATTTTGTGGAAACAGCTACTTTTAACGGTATATTCAAAACCAAGGGTACATATTTCTTAAAGACCGCCAACTCTCCGCTTATAGTGTAAATGCTTTCCGTCAGGCGACACGCTTGTTCATTTGTCGACGTATCTCATAAAGTAAAATTATAGTTTGTGAAATTCATTTTAGTTTCAAAAGTTTGTGTTTATCTGCCAAAAGTTATATACTCAATTGTAACCATTGCAGAAATTAAAAAAAAATATATCAATTTAGCAACACTCAAAGAGAAACCCGTTCCATTGGGGTTTCGTTTTTCAATATAGTTAAACGACCTCTGCAACTAACTTTCGTGTACGTGATGAGTTTTAATTTAAACTTGGTATAAGCGTATTTTATTTTCGTCTATATTTTCGAGTGTTGTCAGTTCATTTTTATAAAGACTCGAATTCATTACCTACTCCATCTTATTTGTTCTAATGTATTTTTTAATTCATATACAAATGAACACCACGCAAATGGTGTAGTGGCTTCGGCTTCGCTTTCTGGGTCTAGGATTGTGGCTTTGATTTCAGCATCAAGATATATATTTGTATCGCCTGAGTCCGGGTGTTTTCATTTATGTGCTTATAAAAATGCCGAATTACAGGGGATCGTAGTGTGCGAATGTAAACACACATTCCAAGTTCTTTGCTAATAATGCAATGACACTTTTTAAAGAGGTAGCCCCCAACTTTTGTTTCTTAAATGAACCGTGCCGTAAATGTATATAACGTAAATGCGTTGTTATTCACATCTAATATTACAAATTTGAAACGTGAACACATCAAAGGGAATGAACACACGATAATGTAACGACACGTGAAAATATACGTGTAAGGACATGTAAATTTTATTATATTTTTTTGGAACACGAAATTTTATTATTATGAATAGTTTGTCAGTGATTTTTAAACTGAGCGTCGCAGCTCCAATTCACGTATAGAAGTAATTTTTATATTATTATACATATAAGTTTTCATTCTATCTTGATATTTTTAACAGAAATTAATAGCGTATATTATTTATTTATTTTTATTTAATATTTAAAATATTACACCTAATACAATAATATCATTTATTTTTAAAACAAAACCTATTCATGGCAGGCTGTAAAACGTGTACCTATATGTATTGTCTGAAAAGAAAATTGGTTGATAATACATACATATATATCTAAACGTATACGTATGTTTTAATTTATTATAAAATATATGAATTTTTATAACATTAACTTTTTATAATAACATTTTTTATAATATAAATTTCCTCACCCAGGAAGTTTGTTTAAAGTTTACGAGTTTGAAGGTACATAATAATTCAGAAAATACAAAAAGTAAGTGGGATTGTGGAACAGTTATAGTTATTAACATCGTTATTGATTATGCAATTAGGACAATAAAGTGAAATTTCAATTATATGGGAGCTAATTATTCCATTTCTTTTTAGGTTGAAAACAGATAATTTGAAAAATATTAATTGTTAAAATATTGTTTGTATTAAATAGAAAAAAAACAATAATAATTTAAACCAATGGATAGCAGATTCTGTATTTATATTATTATCATATTCTTCTATTGATGTAATAAAAATAATTCTTATAATGTAGCTGTTGCTAAGCTTCACACACAAAAGTAGTATAATAATAACGAGACGTGGTAAAGCTACTAACATTTTATATTAACGTACTAATCCAACTTAGCACCCAAATAAGTTTGAAAATTATATTAGACACTCGATTACCAAGTAAGACGGTATGAAGTGTCGTCGGGAATTGATATATTGGTTAATGTCAAAGGAAACACTTTTGATGGAAGGTTTTGGTAAAGCATTTTCACGCAACATATCCCTATGATCGATTCTTGACGTAGGATGTCTTCGATCAAACGAAAGAGAGCCATCACTCCGACAGAAAAAGATAGCACGCCTGTCGAAATAATTTTAATATTATTCACGTGAAATATTCCATATATGTGTAATGTATTAGAATATTTAATAATAATAATATTTTTTTATTTTATACCTAAACATTTAGTTTTTATTGAAACGATAGGCAAACCAGTAAGCGAGTCACCTAATAATAAGTATCCACCACCATCCATAACATCTGCAATACTAAGGCAATGCAGATACATTGCTTATTGGAAAAAGAAAATGTACGAGTAAGAATGAAGAAACGGAAGGGGAAAGGTGTTAAGTTTCCGGATTTGTGCAGTCGCCCAAAAACGCGATAACAAAAGAAAATAGTATCACCAAACGCGGATATTTTGTGAGGGTGTGATATTTTCTCGTTAAAATGGCTCATAAATGCAAGGCTCTACCAATCATTAATTTTTTATGATTGTAATATCTTTGAATTAAAAAAAGTACAAATACGACCAATATTATAAAAAAACTATATTACAATACTTTAAAATGCATAATAAATTACAAAATCATGTTTATTTAAGATTATATTCGAAGTGATTTTACAATAAAAGTAGTAATATCAATACCGCAGATATTCCGATAATTTTGATTCTGTATCTTAGAGACATGTCAGACAAACACAGATTATATACAGAGACCGGAAAATGTATTATGTTAAAATTTTAATTCTGAACGGAATTTAAAATTAGAACGCTTGGCTCAGAAGTAAGGTACCTTATCCTCTTAGCTAAGTATTTGTTCCCATACATTTGTTCGATTACATGATTGTGTAGTGTAATGAAAATAGCTCAATAAATTTATGATAAGAGCCCAGAACAAAGGATTTAATTTCCTTGGCTAATAATGCAATAAAATTGTCTTTCGATTTTTATTAGAAAAAAGAAAAACAAAATAACTTTAAAATCATTAAAACGCAAAATTTCTATTTTTTCAAATGACGCAAGCAGTGTCAATTCTTATATTGAATAAATTATTGTATGGGAGATATTTGTTACCAGTGTGGATATTTGTCAATTTGTTTATGTCACGTCACCGACAACAAAAAGAATTACGAATAATAATAACCTTGAAACATACTTTTTCAAACAGATGTCACGAAAGTCCATTTTTTTAAGTATTTCGTTGTAGTAAACTTATATCCTAATTTAGCCTCCTTTGAAATAAACTTTTTATGAAGGTTTTTATTAATATGCAGTCAAAATCCCTCTTCTAAGTAATAACACTCTCGTAAACTTTATGAGCATTTTAGCTGGCACTCTTTACAAGAATATATATTTAAAGGTGGGTGTGTATATTTTTGTTTTTTTACGATTTTGTCAGAGTTGTCATTTGAACCCTGACATATAAAGTTGTCAAACTGTTGCATATGTATATCACATTACTGCATTTGTCACAATAGTATTACATCATTTTAACAGGATGAAGCGGTTCTTTATTTTAATAATGCCCTTCCTCGTCCCATTACTGGGTATGAGCCGTCCCTATTTCTACAAGCATGAATATTTACCCACCACACTTGTTTAAGACAGATTGGCGGTATACCCAGACTCGAAATAAATTCATTTAAGCCATGCATTATGTTCATACTGATTCTTGAATTGAACCCACTAATATTGACCCCCAAAACGCTAACTGTACAAGTTAACTTTTACTTAGTTTCAATAATCCTATCCTATCCTACTAATATTATAAATGCGAAAGTTTGTGAGTATGGATGTATGTTTGTTAATCTTTCACGAAAAAACTACTGGACGGATTTTGATGAAACTTTACAGTAATACAAGTTATACATCGGAATAACATATAGGCTACAATTTGTAATGATTTTATGTAATTTTGGTCGTAATATAACGATACATGTCAATTAAGTCGGAAAAAAATCTGGCCTCTGAGAGCTATCTGGGCGTACGCTGCCTAAACCATTTTGCATTTTGAGTTGCACGAAGATGATGTAACGTAGGATTGTTTGTCTTGAATAGTTCTAAATAAATGTCCATGACAGCATATATCTATCTTTTATGTGGAAGCCACTATGACCAAAATTGTGAACCATATATTAAGTAAAAAAAAATATATTTATTTAAAATGTCACGAACCTTAATGTGACAGACCAAATTCCACGCGAGCGAAGCTGCGGACAAAAGCTAGTCTATTATACTTACTATAATATATATTACTTACTTATTTAAACGTAAGCATGCTGTAATAAATCACTGCTCCTCAGATATGGGTCTCCATCACAAATGAGAGCTGTCACCGTAATCTCAACGCTTGGCGGGCGAATCGGGGATCTTATATTGGTTTTTCTTACTCAGTAGTACAAGTAGACGCTACGGCCCATTCACTGGTATTTGCTCTAATAATCGCCTCATTCAATACCCATAAGAAGGAATGGAGTGGCGTTATTCTATGCCGTTAACAAGCAGAAATTACCTATAGTTTTTTAGTATAGGTTGTTTACCAAAATTCTGTAAAAATTTTTTTCGTAACTCGAAAGAATTGGCACATTTTCATTCTCAAAACTAAATTTATCCACGCTTAGTCATCAGACCAATAATTTGAAATGAGATTTAGGTCAATAGACATCTTGCGGCGATCGTGTGCATCAAATAGAAAAGTTTTTATGCCAGAGATACAGATGGCGCAACCTTTCAAGAAGTAAATGAAGTATTTTACATACTCATAAATTTTAGATTTATGTTAGAAAATACGTATATAAGTCATTGAGTGATGTGATGTGGTATTATTTAAATTTACGTTAATTAAATATACGGGTGATTGGTCGTGGTCGGAAGTCGACCGTAATTCATTATTTTTTGTTTTATTTTACCTTTTTACACGCCTCCATAGTGACATGAAAAAGCGAAAACGGGTAAATGACACACATATCAAAAAAAGAATTATTGTATTATATATTCCGATCAGAAAAAAAAACTGCGTCGGATGATTGAGTGTCACAACTCTAAAACCAATAGAATATGCAGCGTTGAAACTGAATGTTTTTGAGTGATCAGATACAATTTTTTAAAAAATCTTAAAAGTGGTTTGGCTCTGATAGTATGTTTTCATTTCGTGGTTTACTATATTTTTGCTTTTTTTATTCTTTGCACTCGCACCTGTACGCGATATACAATATTTTTACATATGTACCTATATACATACACATCATCATGCCTGTTTCCCGTAGGGGTAGGCAGAGACCCATCTGTTACGATCTCTTTTTACTATCCTGGCTTCTTCCACACTCATCACTCTCTTCATGGAAGCTCGCCGGTTAAGGGTACTCTTGACCTAGCCTTTCCTAAAAACTGTGGCAATTGGGTTAAGATATGTTTTACTTGGTCTTCCCCTACCGACCCTTCCATTCACATCCGAAAAGTTAATTTCCTTTTACCAGTCATCGTTCATCCAATATCTTTATGTGCCCAAACCATCTAAGCATCTCTTTCTTAACTTTTGTCACGAAACTTCTTTTACTTACTTTATTTATTTTTTTTCGTTTCATAATATGTAGATACTCTCATATCTAATAGGAAGCCAATTGGCTTGACGACGTAGTCGTGACTTGACATTTATATATTATATATATATTATAGTATTTATTCTTAGTTTGTGTGCCCCGCTAATCAACCTTGGACAAGCGTGGTGGATTGTTATTCATATCTTTAGAAATAGGAAGGTCCCGTGTCCAGCCGTAGGACATACATATGTATGTGTATATTCTTTGTACCTCATTTAAATCTCAGATAAATATATCAGATTTCGCAACACGTGTTGTCAGATTTCGCACTGGATTTACACATAATTTTAAAAACCACTCAAACCCAAATTCAAAGTGTTTTTTTTTTAAAAAATGAACCTTACTGAAATGCTCAAAAGGTATATTATTCCGAAAAAATGAGGAGTGAAGCTGGAATGGACCGTCAGTATCTGTTTAAATTATTTAAGTAGAGGTGGGCAGAACACTGATTGTATCAAAACTCCAATTTGCTTGCGACTAACCTGATTTTTCACTGTTTAAGATCTTTAACTAAACAGACTTTATTATGCTAATTATATACCATATATGCTAATTATATACCATATATGCTAAATATATAAACCATTGGCTTAGTAACGACCTATTGGCTCAATGGCGGGACCCGTGCCCACGGAGTCAATGGTCGTTAGTTCGATTCCCGCATCGGAATACATTTAATATATGTATGCTCTGCAGATATTTATTCGGAGTCTGGTAACCCGCCAATCAGCATTGGATAAGCGTGGTGGGTTAACGTCCGTTCCTCCAAAAAAGGAGAGGCCGGTGCTCAGCAGTAAGACATATATATATATATATATATATATATATATATATATATATATATATATATATATATATATATATATATATATATATATATATATATATATATATATATATATATATATGGGCTATAAAAAAAATATTAACTATTAGGCTGACAAAATATAGCGAACGTCAATTTGATTGCCACATTGAGATGATTATATATATGTATGACCTACATGTATTGATCTTGGATTCTATCGATTGGTTACCCCACAAATCCACTTGGTTAAACATAGTGGGTATTACCCACTACGTTTATCATAAACTACTAAAGACATTAGTCAATTCATCCAGAAATGCGTAGGCCCCGCTCCTAGCAATGAGACACACTCGTATCTTGTACTTTTTTCCTGCCCAAAATGTTTTTATTAATGTTTTAGTATTGGGGCATACCATTATTAACAAAACATTATTTAGTGCAAAATAAATGTAATGTAAACTTAAATAGATAAAAAATAGGTATCTAGGTGGTAGAATAGATTTTATTAATGGAATCATATTAAGAATCGTTCACAGTGAATAAAACCAAAACTAAATATCGTGTTTTGTCAAGCAGTACGCAGCCTTAAAAAGCAGTGCGCGACCCTCGCTATGACGTCACTTCCGCAGTCAAATCGCTTCCGGCGCACCCGCGGGCTCTTTGACATTCGCTCTTTGTTCGGGACTCTAACATGCCAAATTATCTCCTGGATGACTCGTATGATTAGTCACATGGAAAATATACTTCGAAAAGGTTTCGATTGTATGGAGTCAGGTCACAAAGGTATACTCTATGCTTTTTGTTGTTAAAATCAAAGGTAAAGGCCTAAATAAATAAACAGTATTTTGATACAACAAAAAATTGTTTATGTATTGCCGTAATTATTTTATAAGCTTGAAAGTAAGATATTAATTACATATGTATGTAACATTAATATAAGTGTGTACTTCATAAAACGTCAAATTCAAAAGTTTGGGATTCAAATCCAAGTCAAAATTAAAATACAAAAGTTAGCTTACATCATCGTCTTGAAACTTCTTGATTTTACATAATTCCTCTAATGACTTCGTGCATAGCAGTATTTTTTCCAAATATAATAATAAAATAACTTAATATTATGAGTCTAAACGTAAATTTTAAAGACGACCTAAACGGTGAACACGACCAAGATAGTGCATTTTCTGAACTGCGGATTATATATTGAATTCCTACAGTGGAACAAATATTTCTCATGTTTTTGCTTTAGAGTTAAGGTCTCTTGTGATATGTATACTATCATAGAACGTTCGATAAATGATCGAACGAACGTATGAAATTCATCATTATTATCAATACAGTTACAACAGTACCATGCTGAGCATTGTCAAAAACTGAGGGGTGTTGCCGAAATCCCCACGCTTGGCGAGCTGAGTGGCAGATTGAGTTTTTATTTTCAGGTAGACGTTAATATTTATGTAGGTACTGGTTATATTATTGCTGGGAGAAAAATGGAAAGGGGCTTTATTTTTTCCGGGATGTGCTGTTTTTTTCTTTTATTTTTAATAATATAAGTGTATGTATTAAAGTCCAATAAAGTGCGATCAACTATGATTCTATTAAAAAGTTACATAGCAAATATGTCTCAACACTCACAAAACAATACAAAGCACTTCTAGTCTCACACTAGGGTTCAATGTGTCGTAGGTAGCATTGTGTACATACAAATACCAAGGTCAAACAAAGTCAAACAGCCTGACTGAATACCTATAAACTATACAATTTTTAATAAAGGGAATCGAAACCTTAAACCAGAAAGCTAACACTTCTCTACTGCGTAAAATTGACAATCCATTGATCCAAAATATATTGTAATTAATGAATACATATTTGTACAAATGTATGTTATTAAAATGAGATGTCTATTGATTTGAAAAAGGGCGTCATTTAAAATCTATTTCACAACGCGTCCGCCTTTTACGTTTCCGTTCTACCCGACAAAAGTGATTTGAAGTAAACGGCACAGATGAAAATAAAAACAAATACTATGAGGGCTCGACTGATCACGAATTCTCACGGTTAAGTGAACAGACCGCAGACGGTAATCAGTATGTATTTACTTGCAAGTATAATATTTGCTATTTGTTTAACAAGTCTACAATATCATACCCATGTTGTGCGGCCACGGAAAACAATACAGTACAGTAAACAATAACAAACAATACAATAAGGTCTGCCTTGTGTGCGTGACCTTGATTAAAATTTCGTTTCAGTATATATTTATTACGCTTTCAATCGTTAGGGGCCATCCATCAATTACGTCATACAAATTTCTTAATTTTGAAGAGTTCCCCGCTGTCACACGTGGAGTTTTAAGTTTAGAAAAAAGGTTAAATCTGATCTCTCTCTTATCATTCGATATCATATTTTATTGGGCCCCTCTCTGTCCTTGATGTATGACGTAATTTAGTTTTTTTTAAAAAATGGCTCAGCCATTTAGGTTGCTAAATGTTTTTTAGTATTATTTCTTTTTTTATGGTATAGAATGGCAAACCAGTAGGCGTGTCACCTGATGGAAAGTAATCAACGCCGCCCATAAACATCCGCAGTAAGGAAAGTGTCAATATGGGAAGGGGGAGGGGGTCTCCGGAACTCAACCGCTCACCGGACGAAGCGCAGTAGCTAAGCTACCCCTGAAACGTCGGTTTCCTGCGGGAGTGTTGTACTTCCCCGGCCTAACCGGCCAATTCATGGTACAAACCATTCTTGACATAGTATTCACGTCTGCAACGTACAAAATAACACACGAGAAATAAGAAATTGAATAATATTTGTTCACAAATCATTTCTTCTTATCCGTTGTTTATCAGTACGTCGATAGCTTGACGTAAACGGAAGTCGGTAATAGGTATTTTCACATTCGCCAGAGCTAAATTCTCATGCATGCAACAACTACCATTTTACGACCGAACAAAACGTCAAGAATAAGCGCGGCTACACCTACCGGTTGGCAGTGAATTTGCAACGCTGCGTACCTACACACTGTGTCCGATTGATGAAACAGTCTATTTCTATGACAATAAGTAATTTCTAAATTCAACTGTGACATTATGGTAACTTATGTCCTATGATTTTTCCTACTCCTAGAGATTCCTGAACAGATATTTTTCCGAATTTGACTGCCCCACCACTCCCCTTTAGACAAACGTAGTTAGTGTCCTCATAAATGGTGAAGCCCTTGCCCAGGAATGGATTATATATTGGTTGTAAATAAAAACATTATCTGTGCCGTACGTTACACCAAAACATAAACCATATGGACAAAAATCTAGGTCCGGAAAATTCCGGACTAAACTAGTTTACTGGAATAACTACAATGTGTATTGTAATTGGTGAAAAACATTTTATTCTACATTATAAGGGATAGTAAGCAAAGTGCGCCAATTTCGCCAGTCCGTCGAAACAGCTCGGTGAAATGTATATCTATAATTCCTCAAAACTTCAGAAGTAATAAGTTATCGAGTATCTAATATATTACAAATCTTTTGTAAATAATATTTGCATTATATCCGTGATGTTGATTGAAATGTCAACCCTGCATCAACTACATAATTCGATCTTAACTGTTTATTATAAATTTTATCCCACCCTTCATAATATTCGTGTTTCATTTAATAATCTTCGAATTCTATTAACTGCGCTATCACAATACCTACAAAGATACGTAATATTGTTATTATATACATACATATGTATGTGAGAATGTATCATTGATAAAAATCACAATTAAATCTGTAAAACAAACCAGATAAGCGTAAAAAATATTTTTTTTTTCAAAAGTATGTAATTGACTAATAAATGAAATGCAAGGTAGTGAAACTCAAATAAAAGGGTATTAATTAGGGTAAAAAGCCTTTTGTTTCTTTATAGCCTATATATATATCTTATTGCTGGGCACAAGGCCCCCCATATCTAAAGAATGGCCATAAATCGACCACTCTTGTCCATGGCGAATTGTTGGGTACTCAATCTTCGAATAAATACCTGTTGGTTCATAGACATATTTATACCGATACAGGAATCACAGCCATGACTCCAAAAGTGGTAGATTCGCCACTCAATCATTAGGTTTTCTTTCGTTGTATCATTCTATAAAAGTCATTACATTGTTTTGCACGACGAATGAGCTAAAATTATTCAGTTATGTTGCATTACTCAAACTAAAATAAAATATTTAGGGTTTAATTTAAACAATGTTTTAAGCAACCCAAAATATTGATAACACACAAGAGCGAAATGAAGGGGGTACGTTTGCAACTTTGAGTCATCAAAGGCCATTTGCTACCGATATAGACGATCCAAATATTTTCACGGACGACGCTCTTGCCTTGGTTGACTCCGAAGCCAAGCGAATTCAACAAATCAGATGTATGTAAATCGACTGTGTCATAAATTAATGTTTTCTGTTTTTTAATAATACGTCTTACAGTAAATATTGTACGTAGCTTGTTTTTACTTGTTATTTCAATCATTCATTGATTAATCTAAATCGCATTATTATGTTTATCAAATTGCTTTCGTCATCACGATAGCAAAATTACCTCTTGACCTCGGTTATTTACAAATTCAATTATAGATATATCTTTATTATACCTTCTCAATACAAATTAATATTGAATTTTAAAGAAAACAGAATATAGATGTAGAACTGTTTCACTAAAACAAAGCAGTATACTTATTTTAAAAATAATTTGCATGATAGTGCATTCATTTTATTTGTGTTGGCGACGATATATGTTAAATAAAATGAGTAAAAATGTTGGTTTGGCTGTGAGCATTGTTACACCCAAACATTACTCAATAAACAACTCGAGGTATGCACTGCGCTCGAAAATAAAAAACCTGCTTAGTGCGCAGAATTTAATATAGAAATGGAAACATAATCTAAGGTGTTAAGCATCTATACGCCTATTGATACGACGCTGAAGAAGTCACTATATAAACTTTATATAATAACATAAATAAAATAAAATAATTCTCTATTTACGTTTTAATTTTAGAAACCTCGTTTATTTGACACGTTTATTGGACACATATTAATAAAATTACAAAACTTGAACTCTTGTTAGCTTCGGATAGGTTTTAAATTGATGAACTACAAAATTTACATCTGATCATTAATTTTTATTCTTGCTAATATGGCTTAAAAATCGTGAAATGTTAAATTTGATATAATTTAACGTATGGACAGTCGACAGTTTTACTTAGCTAAGATCCGCGACAAACAAAACAATAACAGAAAATTAATAATGTGTGTTTTTCTGCTGGATTTTTTTATTTGTGCAAGTGGATTTATTTGGAACTTAAACCAAAAACTTACCGAAAATCAGCCATCAATTCTCCACCCACCAACCACTATACACAACACACACACAAGACAACCGAAAAAGTCACTTTTTCGGTTGTCTTCCGTAGAGTCTACTATACATGAAGATGCCTCGTGTTGGGGCGAAACACGTGTCGTTTACAAGATGGAAAAGTGGTAATATGTGTTTGGTGTTGTGTATAGTGGTTGGTGGGTGGAGAAAAGTTCCAAATAAATCCACTTAATCTAGCAGAAAAACACACATTATTAATTTTCTGTTATTGTTTTGATTGTCGCGGATCTTAGCTTAAAAGTAAAACTTTTGACTGTCCATATAGTGATGGATTTCCGCAAAGTAACGCCTGACTCCATTAATAATCATAATTTAACGTTTAAGAGTAGTCGAATTAAAAATCAAAGTAAAAGTAATCTTTCTGAATATTAAAATTATGCCATAAAAGAGTGTGCGAAAACTTAGATCAATAATATAATATTTTTCTGTGCAAAAATAATATATTAAATATATAAATGAAATCTGAACAAATAAAAATATGAGAAAGAAAACTTACCTCTGACATGTTGTGTTCCACATTTTTTAGCTTTATTAACTAGCAATATAATTACATCTAAATTTTGAGGAAAATTAAATTATTTTAAATTAACACTCATGCATAGGCCAAAAAGTTTTTACTCAAGACATTCACACAAAAACTGTATTTAGACTAAAACACTCAAACAATGAAGGTTAGTGGTTTCGAATGTTTCTCAATAATCGTAAAACATGTCTTCCAATTGCTAATACTAATAACATCACAGCACACAAAATCACAACATGCGCTGGCTCTCCCTTGGGTTCGGACTCACCAGTACTGCCTGGCTCCTTCTCCTTATCAAAAGCCGTAAATTTTACAAAATCTTGCAAATGAGTTGGTAACTTTTGAACATCTTTTTCTTCATCCGCTTGAATTACTTTAATTTTATGTTCAATTACTTTCGGTTCTCTATAAATGTCCGTTTTACTGTCTATTTCATTTTCACTGTCCGGATCCATTATACCTAGCTTATTCCATCTTTCTCTAGCCCTCGAAATAAATTCTTTTTCGATTCTATTATTTATTTTTGAATCAAGTACATTTAATGCTGACATACTTTTTGATTCCGCTTTATGATTATTAGCTACTGGAGTATTAGAAATTTTAATAACTTTATGTTGTTTTCTTTTCTCTCGTTCTGTCATTTCGTTTATATATTCCGAATACATCTTCTCTCGAAGAAGTTCTTCTTGACTACTACTAAATATGGAAGAAAGTTTTCCTCTTTCAGCTTTCTCGGAACTTATATTCCAAAGTGTTCCTTTCGGAATTGGTTTGTTACTAATCTCTTTACGAATTTCACTGTTTATTTCTTTTTGTGAAATCATTGGAGCTCTAGGAGTTCTTTTAATTAGTGGATTAATATTTTCTCTTTCTAGACGATGAATTTCGGCCTCAACTTCTTTCTCTTTTTGTATGTATTCCATTTGCTGGTCACATAAATCTTTCGGCAGTGAAGGTCTCCGGGGACATTTTTCTTTTTTGTTGTGATGTTTTAAATCATTGTAATATTTGTGCATATTTTGAATTGTCGATATATCATTTTCTATTTCGTTATTTAAATTTCCAGTCGAATAATGAAAAAATTTTCTTTCACTTTTCAGGGAATGAAAATCATTACCTATAAAATTTGAAGATTCATCGCTTTCATATAATGAAGACTTGAGTTTTTTTGGCCTTGGTGGTGGTATTGGCTTAAAAGTTTGTTGTGAATATTTAGCCGTTGGTATTCGAACTATATCCTTGTCCAATGATTTAGATATTTGTGTTTCCATTTTTTGTGTAAGATCTGTATATTTATTACTATGTCTGCTTAAAGATGAATTTATGTTATTTGTGACCGAAGAATCACATATGAGTGCTAAGAGGCGACTGCCTGTTTGTGATTTAAGTGATTTAATTGAAGAATTATCATTCGTCTCTTTACTGCGGTCAGAATCTTCTTTGCGATCTAAAGATAGTTTAGGTAAATTTTCGACTCGTGATTCTTCTTGTTTCGTTACTACTGTACTAGTTTGTTCCATCAACATTTTTTGTGAAGGCGACAAACAAACGTATGATGATTTATTAACAGTTGGTAAATCAGGACGACTATTTTCATCCTCAGACTTTTTTAATGATGATTTTCGTGGTTGCACAGGAGGTGGCGGTATAGGAGGAGGAGTTAATACAGGTGTTCTGTGTTTTTCTTGAACACATATCTGTTCAGTTGTAAAATCAGATGTTTTATTAATAAGAAGCGAATGAGGATTCGAGTTTAAACAATGATGTTCTTCACTTTTGTTTTCATAATAATTTTGTTTATGTGCTTTATTAGTTGTAATATCAAATACGTCCATATTTTGCAAACGAACTGAAACATTTGCTAATTCCTCTAATATTTTAACACCATATGGTAACGATGAAATTTTTTCGACACATAGATCCCGTAACTTCTTTGGTTGTTTCATACTAAAGCTTGTTTGATTTTGAGACAGTTTGCAATTTGAAGAAATATGTACCAAAACGTCATTAACATGACTTGTGAAAGTAAGTTCATTACTATCTTTAACATCTTTGTTAATTTTGTATTCATCATCTTTAAAGTCAGTACAAATATCACTGAGAGAAGAGGTAGGGTTGTAAATAGCTGTACACTGGGA
This sequence comes from Baronia brevicornis, assembly GCA_031353405.1. NCBI lineage: Eukaryota > Metazoa > Arthropoda > Insecta > Lepidoptera > Papilionidae > Baronia > Baronia brevicornis. The sequence goes on from JASFAT010001170.1 coordinate 378,514, forward strand.
AGATGAAATGCTACTCGAAGAGTCTTGTCTGGTAAAATTGACTTTAGAAATTTCATGGCTGTTTTCTGTGTCAGTAACTTCTTTTATCAAGTTATTTATGGCATCATTCAGCTCACACTTTAAAACCTTCATTTCTAAATCATAATCTTTAAGGTCTTTTACATTTCTTTGGTTGACCTCCATTGAGAAAGGGATATAGGCATTCCCACCCGCTTCAGTATCATTATGTTTTTCCTCCAGGGGACGATCTAATGTTTGCATATTTGTAGAGCCACTTATATCTTTAACAAATAAATTAGTTTTAATATCATCTGTTGAGAAAATATTTATTTCGTGTAACTTCTGGTCTATATTTAAATCACAATTACATTCTGGAGTGCTTATTGAAGTTAAACATTCGTTGGAAGTTAAAATAGACTCTTTCGGTAATTCTGTCTCATGACCTGATGTGTTCTTGATTATTTCATTCTCGTGTATAAAAGATTTTTTTAATAAATTTTCTGTATCTGTTACTTCTATTGTAGGCGTTATCATACGCACCAACGTATCAGATTCTTGCTCGTTATCTACATCATCACTAACATCATATAAAGAACTGGTACTGCTTGAAGAATCTGTTAGGTAAACAACTTCAGCTCCAGCCATTTTTTCCATTGTTTTTACCGTCCAATCACCCCGTGCTTCACTAATTTCTGGCTCTTTTATTTTTGCATCGACAAGAACGCACTGCTGTGGAATTAATTGTGGAGATGTTATCTTTCTTAAAATGTTACACGTTGGTATGGCTATCATATGGCCTTTATAAGGTACTTTTGAATCTTCAAAAACGTCATCTTCCAATTCTTCATTATCACTTTTTTTTTCACTTAGATATGAGTGACGACGTGATTGAATAGAAGATTCTCCACTCCCTTCTTCATCTATAACATCTAAAATTCTTGGAGGTCCACGTCTCTGAATAGAAATATCTTCCGCTAGTCCCTTTTTACGAAGTCTTTGTCTTATTTCACGATTAATAATTTGTTCTATTTCTGTCTTAATTTCTAAGGAATTGATATTTGAAGGAGTAGCTAAATTAAGAGTTTGTAAATAACGACGTAGGGAGAGTTCATCTTCAGGACTTAATGATTTAGTTTGTTCGCAGTGAGCTATTGTAAGAGGTATTGTTGTTACTGATAATGATCCTTTCATATGTTCCTGAGAGTTAAGTAGATCATTTTGTTTGAGATCAGTTGTTTGTTCCCAATCCACTTCGGAATCAGAAATTAAAACATTTTCAACCGTCACTACATTATTGACATTTTCACAGTTTGTTACATTTTCATCAGTAATATCAATTATTTTCGGCGAATCATCGTCATCTACGCTTTTACTTTTTTTTCCTAAAGATAATTTCGATTTATTGTTGATAATCTGATCAGGAGTTTCTACGATATAAGTACTTAGAGAATCAGAAAAAGAATCATTTACAAATTTTTCAGAAACAGATTTTTCCAGTAATTCAACAGAGCATTTTATATCCGTTTGTATAATACCATTATTGGTAAGTTCATTTGACAAACCTGTGCAATTTTTAAAATTAATTTTATTTTCTGAAACCATCAGGGGTTGTTGTTCCGACGAAGTAGTAAGCAAGTTTTGTTGTTTCGGTCCTGAATCATTAACTTCATTATAACCTTTTGCATCTTTTGGTTGACCATCAGAACTGACATCATGTGCACTATTTGTGTCAGCGCTGGTTATATTGGAGTCAATATGATTGTTTTTATTTTTACGTTTGTTTCTATTATTTTTACGTCGTTTTGGTTTTTCCGGCATATCTCTATTATATCACTACACTCTTATCACTGATTAAATAATAATCACAAAAAACACATTTAAGAATTTTAGCCGGTCACGACTTTTAGCTTCCTACGACACTGGTGTTACGTAGAAGGCACGTTTCCGATAATCTGTTACGTTTAGGCGTTGGTGTTAGGGATTTCGTGACGTTTGTCTACGGAAGGGCAGGGCCTACAGAACGAGGAACGTCCGCGAACAATATTCACGAATGTGATATCGTTTTCCACGAGCGGCAGCCGGCCGCGGCAGTCGTGCGCTCGCTCTGCGATTTACTAATAATTATAAATGGTTAAAGTACGCGAGCGTTCTCCGCTGACTTTATTTTTAAGCGGAGACGCGTACGCAAGTCGTGCGCGCGCGCCGGTCGGCTATCGATCACGAGGGGACTGCGCGCCACCGGCCGCTTCGAATTAACAGGCCGCATCTACATTATCAGCAAACGCTATGTAAATGGGTTATTACTAATTAATATTACAAACGCGGTACTCTTCCATACAAGGGATGTATAACGGAGAGGAACTCAAAACACAATAGACTGTTGGACATATTTGGACTGGGACGTGACACGAAATAAAATGTGGACGTCAAATTTTATCATCATAAATATATCTACCTACTCATATTTCACTGTTAATTTAATTTTAAAATATTATTTAAAAATAGTATTACCTTAATTAACAAAAACCATTTCAAATTATTTTCAATCTGTACATAGTGTTACATGTTTATTTTAATTTTATAATCATATATCATTTACATTATACAATACAACAATAAGGAAAACACTACTGAAAAAATTTTACTGATACTGTGATATTAACATTCCTTGCCTTACAAACTACAAATCAGATATCAACAAACATATACGCTATTCATGTTCGCCGGAAAACATAAGTAGAATCTATTATAATTCGAACCGAAGAATTAAGAACAAGAAAGTTCATAACATGCCTAAACGTTTTGCAACATTGCGCTCTGCTAGGTATTTGTAGTAATATACATATGTCTATGGCTTCAGTTATGCAAACGCAAATTTCTTCACAAGTATAGGTAAATTTCACCTTTTTTGTAAGTAACCCCCTGTATATTTAAATCTTGAATCACAATAAATCTAAAGATATATTAAAATAAATAACACAATTATGTATGGCAATAGATTAATTAATAATTACATAGAAGTTAAAAGTTGAAATTGCCGAAAGTGACTGCACCTTCTTACTTTAAAAAATAGAACGATCGAATAAATTGTAATTAATTCCATCAAGGCAATTCGTTTATTCGTACATCTTAGCGCTGTGAGCTGTGTGTTCGACTAATCTAGTATGTAACGCGAGCAAATCAAACTTTTTAATAATTGTTTCAAAATGCGCTCTGCAGTGAACGAAAACTTCTTGAGAAAGCATTCATAGGTTTGGTAAATACGTTATACGTCTAACAATCTGAATTGGAGTCCCTTGGAAACCATACTCCACACCGTTTTGTAAAAGTAATGAGTACTGTTCCCAACAGTGGAACGTGGAACTAGACTTTGGAAAATTATACGACAAATTACAAAAATATATTTTATAATAAGTAGCATATTTTTATATCTAAATTGTTATCATAAAATATTATTAAACAGGTATTGTTATATGATATAAGTATTATTATCATTTGAATACTTTACGAGATAACGAAAATACACTTTCTTTTACGTATACAACTTTAGAACAATACGCACTCGCTAAAGCAAAACCAAATTTAGTAGCAAAAGCAAATATTGTTCCAAAACCTTTTATATTTACTTCAAAAACGCTATAACGTTTCTAGAATATATGTACATTCATATAAACATATAAGCCCCCTTTAATGTTTAGTGTTTGTTCTAGGATTGCACGTAATACGGACTATTAATGTTCTTTGACCGTCGTCAAAGAGCATTATTAGACTTGGTTGAGTGGTTCAAGTAAGTGACATTCAAACCAAGTGTTCTGTATTCAATTAAAGTCAAAGCTTAAATTATTTTAGGATATTTATATGTGACTTATGTATGTTTATCATGAACTCGAAGACATCCATTTTGTACTCCAATCATATCGCAAAAAATAAATGTTTTCGCATACACTTTTAAGTACATAAATTATGTGAAACTTATAGTTTTGGATTTCTCAGAAGAGATCACCGTAGCTGGCTAGATTATCAGGATGATAACAACGCAAAAACGTGATTAAAATAAATGAGAAGTATATTTTATGTAAATTTACAAAATTTTGTAGCCTTTTTTAGTGCAAGCTGCAAGTAACATAATATCGGCATTACGCTTAAAACGAATATGGGCCGACTAAACTACGTTTAAAGTGTATTAAAGGAAGTGGGATATTGCATGTTACTGGTACTAGAATAGACTTAAAGTAGAATAACGAGCCCCAGCGAATCTAGACTTGCAGGTCATCAAGACTGATTGACCACTTCCAGTGCCGTAGCATTGAACCAATCACTTAGATGTAGTGTTCAGGTGGGGTGTTTTATTTTGGTTTCTTTTCGATTAAGTGCGTATTGTTCCATAGACATCTATAAATATCTTGAAATAACAATAACAAATGTCCTAAGATGGGCGCAAAAGAGTTGAATTTCATTGAAATATTTTTAAGGACTATTCATTGATAAACCGATTTAATCTATTTGAAAATAATTACAACCTATTTATTTAAATAAAGTTTTAAAGAAGCTGGTGCTAGATCCCTTTACTACCTATTTGAAAATCAATTAAATGTAATAATTACTTATTAACATTTAAGTTAAATAAATATTTTAATTAACTTCAATGTTAATACATATGTATTAAAAAATAAATAGAGATAAGCATAACCTTTACAATTTTTTGTATGCGAAATATTATGCTTTAATAATGGTAACAATTTAACGTGTAAGTTTTCACTGGCAGTCGGTTATGATAAAAAAATTTATTGTTACTTTTAGATTTAAGGTAACTATTTTTAAAACAGAGGTTTTTAATTCATCTTTACTAAGAACCTTCTATTTTATCAAATTTCTTTCAATATATTTTTTTTATTTTGGTAATATTTAAACTAAATAATATAAATAAATCTGTATTCTGATTATTTTAATACGCCTTCTGATAATTTAAATGTATATGTATTGTACTATGTATATAATATGCACGTACGCGATAAATTTTATTATCAGTTTAAATGCATATGTTTTTCCAATGAAGGCAGGTAAAATAAGTGTTTATATTGAATATGTAGTAGGGGTACGGGTATAAAATAAACACGTTCCTTCCCGAGAATAGTGTCGGAGTCTGCCAATAGTCTCTCGTTACTGAGACGGTGACACTCGATGAGAAAATATGTCGTAATAACAGAGTAGAAAAATAAGCTCCTAGAATAAACATAGCACTCTATTAAATCATGAATTGTGGATATAAAACAAACTACCATAGTCAAATTAAAATTAAACTTATGTACAAAAGTAAGACATAATATCTCTGAAACATATGTAGGTCAAGATTTCTTTCTACAAAGCGAGATTAAACTGGGAGATCCGCTCATTTGTAAGTATATTATGGAAGTGTATTTTTGGATATTAGGATTTCTAAAGTATTTCACAACAATAGTAACAATAAATTAAACTTTAGATTTATACCTCTACCTTAGGATTCCCTGTGTCGTGTACTATTTGAAATACACAAATGATATAGAATGACAGTTAGACTCATATTTATCCAGATTAGGGTTTTGTATGCCTTACAAATATTTACCCAGATAAGGAATTCATATCCAAGGCCCTTGACTTCGACCTTTAGCACGAACAAATCACCACTGCGCCATTTCAGCCATCCGAATCATCTCAATTACAAGGTATAGTTATCATACGTCGTGGAATGCAAAATTGTCAAACAGGTACATTAAAAGCAATAATATACGAAAGTAAGAGTTATAAATTAACATGTAGGGGTGACCTTCCAGAAATATCACGCCATTCCCGCGGCGCATTCGCCGCCTCGCCTGCTGCATAACAATAAATGTGGTGATATTTGCTCGTCGGGACCATTAAAAACAAATGGACGTTCGAAATCTCGGTGCATGACATAATCGCCATATAGATCCGGACTGGTGTGCCAAAGCGGCCGCGGGTGATAGCGCCGCCGTAGGCGTTTTTTTGGCATCCTGTCAAAAGGTTATAAGGTGAACGAGACGAATGCGTCCAAGTGTAACAACAGCTCAATATAAATACGCGTTAGTATATACAACAAACAAACTATCGCACTGTTTCATCAATCAAACATCAATACAATTGTAACAGTCAACTGCTGGACATTGTTAGCCTTCATCACAAGTTAGGAGTGTACCATAAGTAACACCATAATACCCGCGCTTTCAGGCGGATCACAAATTGGTTTAATAGTTCAAATACACACTACTGCCCATCTACTATCATTTGGTCCCCACACCCACGTCATTATCCACAAGAAGAAGGGCAGAGGAGATGAAGGATGGACCTATTCTTTACTGAGAATTACTGTTTATTGTAAGAGCCACGTCGATTGAGGAAGTACTAGATCATCACAGAATATTGGTGCTAACTGGTATTTTTTTATGTTATCACGTCTTGCACGCTGAACGCAGAAAACTGAAGACCCAACCCCTTTCCCCTACCATTATTTACATCTTATGCTAAGGTAGAAATTCTCTTGTATTGTGAATATCCATGGGCAGCGGTTCTCTTACCTTTTATAAAAAATACATGTAAATGTTATTGTTGTATATTTATTTTTACTTTGGGTTTTTATCATTCTGAATTATGCATACTCGGTATTTGACAATAAGCTAAAATTACTTTCCGGCTCAAATGTCACTTTTGTTTAAGTCGATGCATGTAAAAGAAATATTTTACAACGCAGAAAGTAAAAACTATTAATACTATGTGCGCGCATAAAGTCATGATTCTTTATAGCGAGGTATTCGCTTTTAAGTATTATTTTTTATTCTTCCAATGTATAATCACGTGTACAATGCATACGATAGTAAGGCTATCAGCTAAAACAGGTGGGATAAAAAAGTATAAAATATTATATGTTAAATATTTAAAAACTCAAAAAGAAATAATATTTAATGTTTATAAATTGATATTAGTAAGATATAAATAATAAGTATTTAAACAACTATTGTTATAACATTAACTTCGTTAAAAATTTAAATATATTTTTGTATTAGTCTAATGTTATACAATATTATGTAATGCAATTTTTATATAATATTCGTATCTAGAAATATCGTTTTTCTAAAACGGCATAGGACAAGTTACGTATGTAATATAATTGCTATGAAAGGTAAGTTATGGAAATGACTAAACTCCTTGATAATATTTGTAAAAATGTATAGAAAAGGAATAAACCTTTACAAATCCGTTCTTTGTCTACATGAAATTTTGTTATAAGTTCACTGATTTTCCGAAATTGTCTATTCAAGTTTGAATAGAAAACATAACCACAACGCGTAACTATAGAACATATTTCCATATAGTTTGAAGCAACTTTACATTCCATATTCCAACACGAATCTGACCGATCTTTATGATTCAAACAAGGGAGGTCACTGCATCACAAACCACGTAATTTAACTTGCTAATATCGAATGGTCCACGGATATATTATATCGTATTATCTTGTTACTTGTGCCATGTTCACGTCATTTTGTTCGGGAATATTCGTTGGCAAACACGTCCATATATATATATATATATATATATATATATATATATATATATATATATATATATATATATATATATATATATATATATATATATATATATATATATATATATATATATATATATGTATATATATATATATATATATATATATATATATATATATATAATTATTATTGTGAATGTGTATATTCGACGACCTAATTTCTTCAATGGCGAAACTCCGAGTCAGTTGTCGCGAATTCGATTTTCTGATCGAGGTAAGTATATGTATGGTCAACAGGAGAATGAACAAATTCTAGGAAAACGCATAAAACCACCACGCTTATCTGAAGTGGAGTGACAGAGCATCCAGACTCAGCATAAATACCGTAAGTTCATATGCATATTCATCCCTTTGCGGGGTTCGACCCACGATCACTGACACCAAAACGGTAACTTCGCCGCTAAATCACTTACAAATAATATGTATTTTTAGTATAGAAGATCAGCTGTACGGAAAGCCATATTATGTCAGATAAGTATAGTAAACAGTGTTATAGTAAATACACACAGATAATTATATACCATCATATTTAAATTGTAAGCGAAAATGATGATATAATGATTAAAGTTCTTCTTATAGTGCCTCTGACTAGCGGAAGTTGGCAGGGGATTCAGCATAATTATAATCGTCTTTTGCGAGGCGAAACTGTTCAGCCGAACTTACTATCCCTAATAATGTCTAACTAACGCGTCCTTTGCCCAAGACTTTTCCAATTACAATTAGTTGCAACAATTTGTTCCTGTCATGTTTCATTACACCATATACCCCAGGAAAGCAACATTTCTTCTTTTCATTTAACTTGTCGGAGAACCTTCTCATTGGCCAATGTGTAAAAATGATTTAAGTAAATATTTATAAAACGCTTGAGACAAAACCTTCACAAGTGCGAAAAGAATGGCTCCGAAAACTTAACAGGAAAATTACTGACGGTATCTAAAACGATGCTCTACGCTTGATCAGATGACCCTATTAAAACCCGCTAGGCCAATTCGAGTGTTAAATTCAATTATACTTTGACACCATTCGAGGTTAACTATTCCTACACTGCGTACTATCAACCCGGACTTTAGTAAAACACTACAAACTTTGTTATTCGAACGAAGGAATGAAACCTTTTCTCAAGGCGCTGGTACGTTATTTGACAGTTACGTGATATTGAAATAGTGTGTGGATTTTATGAATGAACTTATCAATGTGTCATGCTAGGGTCATACATACTTATCACGGATACACATGCACTAGTACATCCGAATCATCCAATTACTACATCGGATGACGATTGCTGGTCACTTATTACTCTTGCTAATTTCCAAAAGTGTATGGCGTTTAGGTATTTATTCCTTATCTGGTTAATGTCCATTCCTGTCCACAAATGGAAAGGCTTTTTTAATCGTCTAGCGGACGTGTTGTTATACAAAATTGTCCTTTGTTTAATGCGATTTTGAAAAGTATTGCAGACCTAAATACTAAGATAGCAGGAGAAGATAAGCCTACCAGGAGATATCATTTTCGTTAATTTGAATTAAATACACTGTAGATGAAACGAAATTCACTGGGTCATCACATAGTACATAATAATTTTATATATGTACATAATAACTGGTCGTCGAATTAGGGCGAAGATTTCGTCAATATGACGAATACCTGTGAATAATTTGTTCTGTATGTACATACATAATGTACATTAAAAAAAAAACAATAGCATAATTACTTACGTCTCGTTGGCGGGCTGGCCGGAGGCGCGGGTGCGCTCGGTGATTTCAGCGGGGGCTTTGTGACTACGAACTCGTTAGAGGACGCCTCTGCTGTTTAAAAAATAAATACATTATTCATTTTTTCATTTTCACGACTATTTTCATAATTTGAGTTCTATCATTAAATAAATATGGTTTGGTTTTTCTTGTTAGATTTTGCTGGTATGTACTTATTGGAGAGGTGTATGTTCGGCGTTTTTCTGGTGTATAGTTCTCCGAGTTAGCAAAGTAAAGAGGCAATGGGCAGGTCATGTTTGTCGGAGAACTATCAACTGCTGAATTAAACGAGTGCTGGATTAAATATCGCGCATTGGTTAATGTAGTGTCCCCGGCTAGATGGTGAAACGGGCTGCGCAAGGCGGCTGGCAATAAGTGGATGGGATAGAATCGGATAATCGGGTGCTTCTTGGGGGAGGTCTACGTTCAGTAATGGACTCCTGCAGGCTGTTGATGATCTACTAGCCCGTTGTACTTCGGCTACACTCATACAGTTTCCAGCAGTTACCATGCACAGATCCGTCTAGACAGGGTCGTCTTATACTACATTCACCAAATGCAGTTTCCTAACCTGACAGCACGGTAACAGAGTTGTCAGTTCTCAGTCAAGCGTGACTAGCTCATTTCCATTTCTGTTTGCTGCTCCAAGCGATGACGTTTGTAACTTTGGCGGCGAATTTCTGCATTGCTTTTTGGTATTAAGCTAAATATATTTTTTCTGTATACCACAATATTGTTTCTGTCACTTATAAAACGTACGTAATATATCGGTGCAAAATATCATGTTGGCTTTATTAAAAAACCTAGAAAAGACAAATAAGCGTCCTTATCTAAGAAAAAATAATATTATTTAGTCCTTTATCTATATAAATATATCCTTTATCTATATAAATAGTCAGTATGGCTTTTTATAACATAAAAAGACAGTAACTCCTCGAGTCGAACGCGAGAGTGAAAAATAAAAGAGCAAAATGAATATGAAGTTGTTTCTTAGCAAACAATAAATTATGCCGCGACCCGAAACACCTTATGTGGTACGCTTTGTTAGTATGGTGTTTATTTGACGTTTTATAGTATCTTATATACGCTAAAATGTTTATCAATTTAGGAAAAAAACATCTTTTAATTTGATAATAAATACAAAATTCCATTTTTGTTAAAAGTTAATGTGAGAAATGTAACAGTAACATATATTGATATTTGTTACTACTCCATCTAATTGGATAAAGCTTACTTTTTCGTACATTACTTAAATTTGTTAAGCCTGGCGTTATTAATATTGCTTCCTTTTAACTATTAAAAATATTATATTTTATTTAAATTATTGTTGTACATAAATATAAGTTGTACATTTTGAAGAAATCTGCAGGAGAAACTTCGAACCGTAGTGGAATGGGCTGGTCACATATTTCGTACAACCTAATTGTTTTTATGTTTTGTTCCTACTAAGTTTCATAATGAATATCCTTGTTCAATTTCATTTGAACTAAATTGCAATTTGATTTATTATGAACTTTTTTATATAACTAAGGGTTACAAAATATTAATGGAGTCAGGCGTTACTTTGCGGAAATCCATCACTATGTGAACAGTCAAAAGTTTTACTTAGCTAAGATCCGCGACAAGCAAAACAATAACAGAAAACTATAATAGTAATGTGTTTTTCTGCTGGATGAAGTGGATTTATTTGGAACTTAAACCAAAAACTTACCGAAATCTCTATCTATTCTCTCGGCTATCAATTCTCCACCCACCAACCACTATACACACCACCAAACACACATTACCACTTTTCCATCTTGTAAACAACACTTGTTTGGCCCCAACACGAGGCATCTTGAGGTATAGTAGACTCTACGGAAGACAACCGAAAACACTTTTCGGTTGTATTTTGAAGGGTCCAATTTACGGCGAGACAAAATATATATTCTAACTTATTTAAATAATGTTCGCTTTAATGTTCAGTGTATCGTTTCGACTTTCTCAAATATGGCTCAACGCTTATTTACCTTCTGATCTAAAATACGTAATTTTTTTTCATCTTAATAAGAATCTAAATGTTATTTTTTTTGTATTATAATTTATTTACAAAAATGTTATTTTGTCCCAATGAACTATAAATTTCAAAAAATATAATTATAATTTTATATGAAAATGTAAAAAATACATATGTTATTAACTTTTACGAAGATAGTTTTGTTTAAATAAATTAATGATGGATGTTTATTAATTCTTTCAAAAGTAATAATTTACCCTGTATATTGCGTTGAAATGCGTTTTGGCACAATGCCTACTCCATTAATAACGCAGTTATGATAATTTATTCTTAATAATTATATTTATATATGTTTAATATTGGACATATAATCTATTACGTCCATAATCATTTGAAATGATATACACCTTATCTTGATTCACTGATATAAACATTACGATGAAATCTTATATATGACTTTGAATAAAAACTGCTATTTCTCACTGTGGCCTTTTTACGATTGTTTACGGCTCTATATTGCACGTGTTTGAGAAGGTTCTTAAAATATCTCTTATTTTAAATTAAATTTATTGAGCACACATAAAAATGTATACCTGCTGTCCAATTTAATTTAAAAATAATCAGTTATTTAACGTAATGGCTTAACAAATGATAGTGATTTGTTTTAATCATGGGTTTTATTTTACACCTTAATTTTGAATTTAAATTCAATTAATTCAAAATTAAAGTGTAGAAAATAAATTTAAAATTGAAGTGTAGAAAATGCATATGAAATAAATTAAAATCGGTAGTTCTTTGTAATTAATTATGCAGCAGTAATCGATATTTACAGTAAAGCGGTTTTATCCATAACATCCTGATTTGTATTACGACTATAATTAAATTTCAGTGAACTCGATTATTCACAAAGCATTTATTTATGTAAGCAAACACGTACTTCTTACTGTAGTTTTTTATATATAACTGTTAATAGAGGCATGTTGGCTTCCTCTGTTAATCAGCTCTAGTGACTGGGTAGTGAACAGATTTTGCCCAGCTGCACCTTTTGTATTATTTGTGGCTGACAGTTTATTTAGCATTCCTATTTTCGAATTGTGTATTAAGTGATATCGTTTTAGCCCGCCATTTAAATGTACAAAAATGTGAGAGTCAAATATAGTTGAAGTGAAAGCTTCTATAACCACGTTACTGCGAGTAAGGAAAGATCTATGGGTTCGCGTCAGCAACATACTAATGCTTATGGTATATCTATAGATATTATAGATATGAGTATAGCTAGAGATATACTTTAAACACAGTTAATGCGCGCGTAGCTGCCTACGTACACGCATCACGCCAATACATTATACAATATATACCCGATTGTATGTGACTGCGTTGGACGCTTCGTGGACGGATAGTTTTGTGAGTCGCGTCAGCAACAAATATATACTACAGCATGTTGCTGTAGTATATATTTATTAATTTGTATTTATATTTTGTACTGTTTACGAAACTATAATGTGTTTTAACTAATAAGTAAACCTTATATCTTTATACTTGTTGCTCGGAGTGCCGATAGTTTAGAAAATCAGATTAATGTATATATTTTTAATCAAAAAAGTATGAATTTTTAATATTACAATTAGTTTGAAATTTAAAAATACAGTTTTAAGTTTTCACTTTTGTCGGCAGTCCTCATGACTACCTCCGATTTTTTTTTTATTTTATTATGAACGGAGATTTACTTAGCAACCTTTGTCGTAGCTGCATGGATGCTTAAATAAATCATATAGATAAAGCAATTAGTTATTGTAATTGCGTGCAGAAGAAGTGAATGAGATTTCTAAACCATCCATAATTCCTTTTAAAAGCCTTCATGTAGATAAATACCATTTATAGTTTTAGAATAATTTTGGCTAGATTAAGACAAAATTTAATAGACATAAAAAATTAAGCTCGTTTGCCTTCTTATCCATATTAATAAGGGCAAGTATAGTAAATAACCAAATAATCTGTTTGTTTCCTAAATTGTAGAATCCCACAAAAAACGACTCCACGCCTCCCGTTTCTTGTTCTATTTAAGATTTAATTAAAACGGACCTGACTAAACATCTTGAGAAAATTTACCTCTATAACTTAATCAGAAGCGGATGGAGATGACTCTCAACAAAGCGTCGAGTTTATTTTTCAAGTATCTCCATTGACGGCGTGGCGACGGAATAGCTTGTAACTTCTCACTTCGTTTACGATGAAATCAACCCGATACGGTTCTCTTGGTATCGAACAAATTTTCAAATAACTTAACTGAGCTTACTACGGAGATTCTATGTTTCACTGAACAAGATAATTTATGTTGAGACATCTTAAGCGTAAATTCTTATAGAAATTTTGTGATTGAAATAGGAAATTGTTTAAAATCGCTGTCAATAAGTAGATAGGATATCAGTGTCTATGGTGTTTATTGAACTTATCTTTAAAAGGGTTGAACACTTTTATATGGAATTGTTTACTGCTTAGTTAATTAGATACTTCAAACACTATATCAATGAAGTTAGAAAAACTTTCGTTTCTTTCTTTCTTTAAAGTATACATATTCATCACCTGTAGTTTATCTGGATTAGTTACTGCACTTGATTAATTTGTATTTAAAAAGACTTATAGATTTATACTAGATAAATAAAAGTGAACAGAAAATTGATTAATAAGAAAAAATTAACTTTAAGTTTCGAAACTTACGAGACACGAGGTATTTTTAATATAAAAAGTTACATATGAAGGATTACACCAACAGTCCGATGAGGGATATGAACTCTCGACCTCACATCGTAAACTCGATCCTTGCCATTGAGTTAGTGCTGCTTAAATAATATTTTATATATTTTAAAACGAAATAAATTAAAAATATTTTATAAAAAGAAATTTAAAAAAATAGGATGTCATATTAGTGTATATTTTCATTACTTTTAATTTGGCTTTCTAAGTGTTTCGCCATAGACAACTTACCTACAATTGGCTGTTATATGTTTGCAAATAATTGTTAAAATTCATGTCACATATAGATTGATGTGGTATCGCGTGATGTGGACCGCGACGCCGGCGCGGGTCCGAGTTCGACTGCGACGGGGCGCGACAACACAATACCACTTTCTGTGTACAATTCACAATAAAATACCTTTGTGTGGTGATTACGACACGGACACAAAACACTGGTCGCATCACAGTTTGATACATTTCGTAATAACATGATATATTAGGGCTCAGTTTATCAGATCAGATCTCCGTGCACCTTTATAAGAAACGCAAATATAGATAATATAGAAAATAAATAAAGAGTTTTACAATAACATTTTACTAAACACACATCGTCGACTACATATATCATATATCCGTTATTCCTGTAAAATTTACTTATTTGGGCTAATGCTTAACGAAAAAAACTAATTTTCTTTCACAGTTTAAGAAATAAAAGTGTTATCATATATTCCTTTGGAACAGTCGTCAGATCCCCGTTTAATGAGATTGACAGTTGAGAAACCAAGATACATATTGTATTTAGACATCTTAATGTACCATGATACACCATTTACTGTAAAACAAATTAATTTTATAGTATTGTGACGTTAGTTTATAGTGTAGTTTATTTATATTACAATTTTTGAAGTGAAAACTTTTTTAGCACCGTTATGACTTGAAACTCGATAAAACGAAAAACACTAAAAAGAGACAAACAAATACATCTATAGGATTAAGCATGTGAAAGAATGAAATAAAATACTGAAAGTTCCTTCTACTGCGTGTGAACTGTACGTTTTTTAGAATATTCTACATATTTAAAAACAAGCGCAGTAAACTTAGTAGTGCGGCAAAGTGTGCTGGTTGAGGTTGCACTTGAGTGATTTTATAATCTTACAGTTAAAACATATTAACAGGAAGTACGTGTAAGACTTTGTGTATTTCAATGCAACAATTCCATGGAAATTACTGATCGTAATTCAATCGATTCATTTCATTACCTTGAATGATGAGACATTAAATTTTTCTATGGACAACATAACGTAACAACACAATCCTTGTATATTAAATCTTATCGTGATTTAAAAAAAAACAACGCTATGGTACGGAAGAATCGATCCAGTTTCATAGCCGAAGAACGCCAGTTTATTTCCGAATCAAAAATATATTTAAAAACTTAACTTATAGTTATTGACTTCTATATGTACGAGATTTATAGATTGATAATGGGCGCATATAAATGCGTATTTTGAAATAAATATTTCCTCAATTCATACTCTATTGAAATATTTATATTATCGTTTAATTGCCGTTATTTTTTTAATCGAAAATAAAATTTATGGCGACTAATGGAAAAGACTTTTCAGTATTTATTCTGATTTTATATTTTATTCTTTTAAGAATAGTTTAAGAAATTTGAAGAATGAAATTTGAAGAATGAAATTTGAATATTAAATGTAATCCTCAATATATCATTAATTCTTATTAAAACTGTTTCATTAAGCACATATAGGTATAAATTAGAACGCCTCATATAGAATGGAGCATATAAACTTGCGTTGAGATACTACTACGTGAATACGAGATGCGTTACCGGAACTGAACTCGCTATATCATTAAAATGTGCACACATTTCTGTTACTATGTTAGGCTCGATTAAATTATTTTGTATATGTAGTTTGAGATACTCTACAAAGAAAATATAAAAACAATGTAATTCACCAAATATATACTTGACGATCTGAATGGCTTAAAGGCGCAAAGATCACTTGCAGAACCAAGGGTCGTGGGTTCAATTCCTGCTTTGGGATAAATATTTGTATGATCTACAGATATATCTACAAAGTCTAAATATAAGTTAATGTAATGTATTTGTTCTAATAGCACTTTTAAATCTTTATTGGATTTTTTGGCATAAATTAAATGTATCGAAGGGTACTTAATAAAAACTTTGCTTTATGTATTTAATATGGATGTGGTGTAGACCGACTGGTTAGTTGTCGCTTGTCAGTATTTTTTTTTACAATAATGGAGATAACACCATATGGACGCCGTACAAAAAAAATGTTTATTTGACGCTGTACGACACCATTCACTACTTTATCCTGGAAGGCGCTATGTTGCACCTGAACAATCATCCACCACTCGTATAAAAATAATTGGCAAACAATCTAAAATATAATATCTTTTTAATTAGCATCTGATACTAGCTTATCTTTCTATTCTACTCTCCATTTTCATAAGTTTAAGACAAAGACGATGAGAAAAACGACCCTAGTTCAGTTGCATATTTTGTTGTCTATATTGGAGGTAATTGGTAAGAGTAGTGTGTAGTAGTGTAAGTAAACCAAATGGCTCAGTAGCAAAGCTAACGTTTTTGTAGTCAATAGACGCGAATTCGATTTTCAAATCGGGACAAATATATGTATGGCCTGTAGATATGTCATTCAAAAAAGGGTATGCACCTTGCATAAATGCAGTGGTTTAACGACCGTCCCTCAAGAAATAGGAAGGTCCGTGGTTAGCAGCGTTAAACATATATGCTGTGTTATAAATTAGCAAGTAAAATAAGTTATTATTCTTAAAAATGCAATAAGATATTCCATTAGTTCAAATAAGGCTTAGAGACGCTAGCATAACATATTAATGAATGTATAAGTGCGTGTTCAGTGATTGACGTGCAATATATTGTCAAAAGACAAGGTGTGTCGGATTGTCGGTTGAACTTTTCACAACCAAATGGGTGAATTGTGTTTAGGCCATCCATCAGCAGACTGTATGTCAGTGATCCATTCAACTCGGCTTTATTAAGCGATCAAAAGTAGAGCACTAAAAGCAAAGCGAACACAATTATTCACTGCTGCCGTGATTGTTATTAATTATTATTTCGGTAGGTAGATATTGGAAACGATTTCAAATAAATGGCTGAGTAGCTGAGTTTTAATACAACGTTTTGTATGTTTTATAACGTCAGCTATCTTCGGCGGTATTTCGGAAACGATTCGTCTCTGGAACCATCAAAAGCAAGCCTAAACAGTTTTTTTAAAGGCCGACAACGCTTCTGCATTGCTTATGGTGTTACAGATATCTAGGGGAGGCGGCTTGCTTGTTTACCTTCCTTTCAGATAAAACGATAATCAGGTAACAAAGAAAAAAGTAATCTAAATTGCATTTTTCTTGCGTCCTTATCTCTTGCAGGAACGGACACTAATCCACAACACTTGCACAATGCGGGATAACCAGATTCGGAATAAATATTTTCGATGCGGGGATCGAACAAGCATACTCAGCCGTCAAAATTGCCTAATCTATATTGAACTATTGAATTATTTCAATTCTCATAGAAAGGCGTTTCCGTGCATTACGTTTTCTGCTTTAACCCAATATACCACCCAATATAAATTGACATGTCTAAAAGTTTTGAACTTGGTAGGTAAATATAAAAATTACATGGGTCCATATATCCACATATGCTGGTCAATAAATCGATGCACAGGACAATAGTCAATAGTACGTAGTCATGTAAGAGTGTAATTGTTCGAAATTGTGTCGGGTCACACGTTGTACGATGTCACTGGAGCGAGAAAAGCGAGTCAATACAACGAACGGAACTGTGCATGTCAGGCTAACACAACGTGTAGGCGCATCTCTTTGTACTTAGTTTATATAATGGAAAAACTCTTCTTATAATTTTAATAGTGGTAGAGCCTTGCATGAATGGGCCGGCCCTTTATAAAATATCGGCATTAATTGATTGTATTTTTCGGATATTGCGTTTCGTACGGTGAGTGAAAGGAACCGGAGATCTAACTATTTTCTCTTCCTCTTTTTTCTTTACCTCCCTATTCCCCATTACTTCCCACTTTCCCTCCTCTGTACTTGTATTAAATACGTAAAATTGTTGCCTAAAATTTTCCTTCATCGGATCTTATTTTTGTTAGAATATGTATCCGAATCAATTTTTGTGTGTTTTACTGTTTAAGTTTTAATGTCATTATATTGTAATATTGTCTTTATTTTTTTTTTCATTAAAGAAGTATATGGATGGTAGCAATTGGTCACAATTAGGTTTCCTCTTTGCTTGTTTGCCTGCCTCTTATATGTAAGATATTTTTAACATACATTATTGCATTTTTTTAAATATTTATTATATTTTCTCAATATTATATCTAAAAGTGTTATACTTTGACTTTTGTAGCCTCTGGTAGGCTTATTATTATATAATAATTTATATATATATTAGTATTCTGTGCAAAATACTAACATTATATGTAAATTTGTTTACAGCTAGATGAACTTCGTTTCACCTAAAATTTATTTAATTCAAATTAACGAAAATTATATCACCTGCTACGCTTATCTTCTCCTGGTATGTTAGTACTTAGGTATCCAATAGTTTTCAAAATCGTACAGAAGAAACGACAATTTTGTATAACAATATGTCCGATAGACGATAAAGCCATCACGAACTCCATCTATTAAAAGTGAAAGAATTTTTCATCGTATTATACAAAATAAATTTACTCCTTATTTTCGCATTTCGCTTTATTGGCCGAATCGGGCGTGCTACGGGATCTTGTTTATTCCCCTGCAACATACGGGTGCATTGACCCAATACAAATAAATAGCTCCCCACAATGTAGATATGTGTGCTTCCGATCATTCAACGTAACATTACATTGTATATTTGGCTATTAAATATTTTCGTACTCAAAATCATTAGCTGGTATTGACCGATACAATCAAGTGTTGGTTATTTCATTCCTAAACGTTTACTCCATATCCTACTAATATTATAATCCTACTAGTCCTACTAATATTATGAATGCGAATAAATGCGAAAATAATGTATGTTTGTTACTCTTTCACGAAACTACTGAACTTATACATGGGAATAACATATAGGCTACAATTTGTAATAATTTTATGTAAGTTTTTTGGTCGTAATATAACAATACATGTCAATTAAGTCGGAAAAAAATCTGGCCTCTGAAAGCTATCTTGGCGTACGCTGCCTAAACCATTGGAGTTACACAAAGATGATGTACCGTAGGATTGTTTGTCTTAAATAGCTCTAAATAAAAGTCCGCGACAGCATATATCTACCTTTAATGTGGAAGCCATTATGAACAAAATTATGAACCATAAATTAAGTAAAAAAATATATATATTTATTTAAAATGATCTGTCACGAAACTTAATGTGGCAGACCAAATTCCACGCGAGCGAAGCCGCAGGCAAAGGCTAGTATCATATAATAAGCGTATGTATTAAATCTCAGTGGGAAGGGATTGGGTTTACGACCTGTGATCGTGAATTCCTATCTTTTATTGGATTATTCTTATTAACCATATTTTATTCATTACAAGCATTATTAACTAAGTTGGGATGGTTAACAAGAATTCTAGTTATATAATATTATAAACATTGCTAGTCTGCTGCCCCTTATTTTTTGACCTAAATAGGAAATATTTACAACTGTTTTTTTTTGTAATTGTAACAATGTTGACTACAAAAAAGATTTTGTTAGCACTTTGATGTTTTATGTGAATAACTTTATACTTAAAAATGTATTGTTTTAATTTGAACTTCAAATATAATATATTTTCAAAAGTGACATATAGATAAAAAATAGGGAGTATCACGTAACTTTTTGCAAATTTTGTCGCTGTTTATGTAGGAATTTTAAGTAATCAGTAAAATTGAATATTATATATCAGGATATTATACTATGGAAGCTCTTAACAAGATAAATGCGAATTTTTTTTATATTTATATATTTTGCCAAAGTCAGTGATGTAACACATCCTGTTTGTGTAGCACATGCTTTTGGCTACTTATTTTCTTATACTGCCTGTTAATTAAGCAAGAATATAGAGCAGGGTTGACCAACTTAGTAAGACCTAAAATCTACTGTTTACTAATTAGACTGTGCGATTTATCAATGTAACATAAATCTATAACCAAATTATTATACTTTTTATTCTATTCTAATTAACAATCATATATATTTTGATTACATTTATAAAAAATATTTATTTATTTACATTTTTTATAATGTCACCGATTGGCTCAGTGGCGCGGCCCTCCGCCCACGGAGTCAATGGTCGCGGGTTCGATTCCCGCATCGGAATAAATATTTATATGGATTTTTAAATGTTTATTCCGAGTCTGGTAACCCCCCCAATCCCCATTTCCTTTCCTGCCCCTTCCTTTCTTCTCTATCCTCTCCCTTCCTCTTCGCCAATCCACGGTCTGCCGTGCCAATGGATGCGTGGCTAGGGGCGAACCTAGTCGTAAGCGTGCCGATCGTCCCGGGGTCGGGCTCCCCCGGGGACTATGGTGCTTTACCTCAGCATGCAGGGCTCTGCTGGGGCTGACCTCCATCCTCCCTTGCGGCTCGTGGGATTCACTAAAGACGAATTTAATATACCTTATTTGTCGAAAATGACGGCGACGTGGTTCGCCACCCGTCACGTCCTGATTCTCACGAGGGCGAAAAGCGACCAATGACGAGCCGTTTCGCTGCGATGAATGGCAGCGGATAGAGCTCTGTGGGCTCTGCCAACCCCTGCGGGGGATAGGCGTGAATATATATAAATAATAAGCAGTTCGTACATTATTAAAATTTTAAAAATATATATTATTATTATTATCATTTCTTGCGAGCAGCCCCCAGTCCAAAGGTTCCCATCATACTGCCATCTATCACTTATATTATAAAAACTTACATGAAATCTCAACTGAGTAAACGAAACAGTATTCTATTAATGATTTACATGTTATTAAGAAGGAAAATACAACAATGTTGAAGATTATTCTTGGTAACTAGTTTATAGTAGTGTGGACTTCGTTGTTATTATTGGCTTGTCACGATCGACTGGACTAAACAGCCATTATCGACCGATTGGCCATCCCTGATATACACAAAATTTAATAATTTTTCAGAACTGAATTCAAAACTGACATTATCTATAATAATTCAATGAATCACATATTGAACACTTCAACCTCAATCGACATAACGCAGTGCATAATTTAATTTGTTAGTTCATTAGCGGACACTCATAGGAAAGATAATTGCTGTTGCGTGGGGATGATTCGACCTGAATTTATAGATACATGTCTCTTTGTCATTTACAAAATGTTTTGGTATTTAATCATTCCTCTCTTCTTCCCAAAATTTTTGTAATATTATACGTAAGGTAGAAGAAATGTGTATGCGGCATTATGCGGACCACTGAGCTACCTCATTTCAGGAGGAATGGCCATTAGCCCGCCACTTTTCTCCAAGGTGGATTGGTGGGACACACAGACTATCATTACATTATAGATAGTTATTTATTATGATGCGGGGCTCGAACCCGCCACCATTGTTTCTTAACGCGATAACTTGTTAAAGTTAGCTGAGCCAATTAGGTAATTAATCTTTGTCTTTAAAAACGAATAAAATATAAAACAAACTCAACACCATAGTATCAGCTGAGTTAAGTTCCGGCAATTTGTTATTTACTACATCATTGAGACACGCCAGCACACATGTTCCTACGGAATATATCTAAAACATACGCAAAAATGTTATCCTATCTCCCCAATGTTATTGCAATTTCAGGCAGAGATTGAAGGGTCTTTTTATCATAATATTTGCAAAGATCAAGGGCCGGCCCCGCAAGACAGCGCAAAACTTGCTAACTCAGCTAGGATATTCAAAATACTTGGGTTTTATGAAATATTCACCGCCCGTCCCGACATTGAAATTCTTCACTCGGATTTTTTGCTCGATTAATCTTTTCCACCGCGAATAAATGGCAAAGAAATTAATCGACATTTATTTTTAATAAATAATATTTATTTTTGATAAATAACATTTATTTTTAATAAATAACATTTATTTTTATATATATTCACGCCTATCCCCCGCAGGGGTTGGCAGAGACCACAGACCTTCATCCGCTACCATTCATCGCAGCGAAACGGCTCTTCATTAGTTGCTTTTCGCCCTCGTGAGACTCAGGACGTGACGGGTGGAGAACCACGTCGCCGTCATTTTCAATAAGTTAGGTATATTAAATTCGTCTTAGTATTGCAAGTCTCACGAGTCGCAAGGGAGGATAGAGGTCAGCTCCAGGAGAGCCCTGCATGCTGAGGTAAGGCACCATAGTGCCCGGAGGAGCCCGATCCCGGAACGATCGATATGCTTGCGACTAGGCTCACCCCTAGCCATTTGTAGGGCAGACCGTGGATTGGCGGAGAGGAAGGGAAAGGATATAGAAGAAAGGAAAGGGCAAGAAAGGAAATGCGGATGGGGGGGTTACCAGACTCGGAATAAACATTTATAAATCCATATAAATATTTATTCCGATGCGGGAATCCAACCCGCGACCATTGACTCATTATCATTATCAATAGTCGCCAATAACATTTATTTTTAATAAATAATACAAAAACAATCTAACTTGTGGATTATATTTTGTCTGTGTTTCAGATTGCTTAAAAATCACTCACAGGACGGACTAGTTAAGATTTTTTTGCACTCAACTAAAGTTAGGCCTAAGTATCATTTTCTAAATTGACCTGTTTCTGTGTAGTCATGTTATATAAGTAAATGTCTCTATATAAGTAAAACTAAAAATAATGATTGATAATATTATCAATAACTTTGTCGTTAAAAATATTATTGTGACCGCTATTTGTTCGATGATCTTTTTGTCTCGAGAGATAATTACTACTTTAGTTCATTCTTGTATTACACACCTGTTGACCAAAATAATTGTCAATATACACGTAAAATATTTATGATAGAAAGAGAGGAATTCAATATCAAACTCGAAAACTGCTGGCACTTTGGCGCGCGCTGCTGGATAATCCATAATATAATGGCCGGAAATTTACGAGCGCGGAATCTTTTGACACAGAGCGATAAAGTTTACTTCACCTGAAGAAAGGGTGTGATGCTGCTTATATTTTTCTTAGTTTATTGCTGTTCACAATACTACACTTCCAATTTTCCGCTTCTATTTAAAATTATAACGTGAAGTTTAAAGGAAAATAAAATTAAAAATAAAAAACAGCACTTACAAAGACTTCTGTGTCAAGTTTCAGTTGTAGATACACAAAAAGATAGAAAAGCAGCTTGCAAATTTCGTATTAAAAATCAGTAAGCAGAGTTCGATAAAATATAAATTAAAAGAATTGGAATGACATCACTTCTATTAAATTTCTCTTAAATAAAATTAGTGTTATAAAAATGTTTTAATGGTTTAATATATTAATAAATTTCTATTATTACTGTTTAAGGATATTTATGTATAACTTGAACAGATATGTTAGCAGCGAAAACACTTTATATTATTACCTTTATTTTCAGCCAACAAAATCGAGTTGAGTTTCTTCTTTGCTTTCTTATTCTTCTTTATATTACACGTTAATTTTTCAATCACTTTCAGTATTTTTTTGCTGACTTTGTTAATTGTTCGACGTTTCGGATCGTTGTATTTCGTTCGTAAATCGCTGACGACCTTTTCACACCCAGAGTCCGAACTATCTTCGGTTTCCGTGGCAGACGATTCCGAGACCGGATGAAATATATATGGACTACTTGCAAAACAAGGAGAATTCATGGTATTCTTATGTGTTTACGCTGTTCTAGTAAAGCAACGATCAATATAAATCATGCTAATAGCAAAAGATTCAATTGAATAATATAAGGTATAAAGTACAAAGATCTTTCCCTACACTACAGTTTTAAGACTGTTTTAAAAACGACTATTCACAACGGAGTCTAAAAGAACGTTGTATAAAGTCGCCGACGATACTGCTAAAGTTTGGGATATAGATCATCCAGGATGTCTAACGACCGTAACACCACGCCTAACGGCAAGCCCATGGGACCTTGTCTACAGTGTTCGTGCTGGCAATTAATCAAGACTAATGTACACATTATATATTCTTCTCGAGCAACCGATGCCATTTAATACGGAATTTAAGAATTTCAATGATTATTATTGATCAACAAATAACTACTTATATACAATATAAGTTATTTCTTGTCATATAACATTTAAGCAATAAATGAATTATGGTAAAAAGTTCACTAAATAAAAGTAATAAAAATAGACGACCGATTGGCTCAGTGGCACGGCCCTCCGCCCACCGAGTCGCATCGGAATAAATATATATATGGATTTATAAATATTTATTCTGAGTCTGGTAACCCCCCAATCCGCATTTCCTTTCTTCTCTATCCTTTCCCTTCCTATCCGCCAATCCATATCTGCAATGCCAAAGGATGCGTGGCTAGGGGCGAGCCTAGTCGCAAGCGTGCCGACCGTCCCGGGATCAGACTCCCCCGGGTACTATGGTGCCTTACCTCAGCATGCAGGGCTCTGCTGGAACTGACCTCCATCCTCCCTTGCGGCTCGTGGGATTCACTAAGACGAATTTAATATACCTAATTTGTTAAAAATGACGATCTGGTTCGCCACCCGTCACGTCCTGATTCTCACGAGGGCGAAAAACGACTAATGGAGAGCCGTTTCGCTGCGATGAATGGTAGCGGATGGAACTCTGTGGTCTCTGCCAATCCCTACGGGGGATAGGCGTGAATATATAAAAAAATAATAAATAACGCTTTACACTTGGTAATACTAAACTAATTCTGCCACCTGAAATCCTTTACTTGTTTTTACTCCCACAGCCCCCTCTTCTGACACAACTAATTGATAGTCCCATTCTATTATGAAAAGCACACAACAAAAAATACTGTTTTTAATTAAATTATCACTATGAATATTGTTATTACTTTTATTTAAACATACATTTATTAAGAGATGATGGAAAAGGAATGAGCAATAAGTTACAAAATATAAGAAAACTATATTTTTTTAGGGAACAGAAGGCAAACGAGGAGGTAGGTCACCTGATGTTAAACAACCATCAGCTGACAAAGACATTATAAAGTAAGTACATTCCTCATTAACATAATTCATTCAATACAGCTGAACTTTGAAACTAAAACTTGAAGAAACTGGGACAATGTAGCGGGTAAAGGAAGTTTCAATATAATTAAAACGTAAAAAAGTTTTTATTTTATAAATAAATACGCAAATCAAGAGCTCGTATACAAAATAGCGTCTTGTTTTGTAATGTCTTTTATCATTTCTATAACAAAGTATAATTATATTTATTTTGGCATATGCTGATATTATATTTTTGGCGTATGTAATATTTTGACAAACAAGCAAATTTAACGCCTCCTGTTAAAGTTGTACCTTGCACAGAAAGGTAAATCAAGAAGCTGTTAATCGTTTTGTAATGGGTCAGCAACGGGATTTAAGGAGATGGAAATATGGTATTGGATTTTACTAATTTACTAATTTCAATTTACAAAAATAAATACACACTCATTTCTAACAAAGCAAAGATAATTATGTCGATAAAATTTGTCTTTTAACCTATTTAAAATTAAAAAGGGATACAAAAAGTAAAATATTTTAAGTTTTATAACAGACAAATATTTTCAATATATGCAGGTCGTTTGTTGCTAGGCAACGCTTTATTATTTATTATACATTCTTTTCGGAATTTGTCTAGGGTATAGCTATTACCCACGCCATCTATTATAAAATGTATGTACCAAATCAAAAACCTTTCCTGACATAGAAAATAATCAACTTAATTGTTATCGCAATACTCCATTTACAACCATTACAACAATTTTTGAAATCGTATAAGAAAGATATTTTATGGTCTCGTGTTATAATCCTATTATGATACCAACAACAAATACGTTTTTATGAGTGCAGAGTGTTTTATTTTTTATTATTTATTTTACTGTAATAGTTTTTATTATATTATATAATAAGGAAAATACTTCAGGGAGAATATATAGGCATACGTTTTATAGAACGCCTATTTTTATACTACTTTTGACAGCATTAGCGCTATAACATGCAAATGCCCCATTTTATTTTAAAACATTTAAACCTATTCAGACGGTAATCGCGATGTTACAAAACGCTCGTCTGAAGAGGCTCTTAATGTAATAAGGGGGAAACGCCTCGCACAAAGCGATTCTTACACTCGTACCAATACAACGTTGCACAGTATTTACAACCGCTTCAAGTAACCGCTAGAATTTTCATAAATTTAAATGCGATACGAAAGAGATAAAAAGTTTTTATCTCTTTCGTTAGTTTTACGGGCCTTATATCTCTAACGCTAATTTACCGCACTAATACAGTGCCTATTTGATATATAAAAATATAAAAGTTTACTTGTCATACAGAGTAATTTTAAGGAACTAATTTGTAAGAGGATACCGAGCGGAATATTTCTAAACGTGTGATAGATCGTAGATTTTATATAAAGCAATATATAAATGCAAAAGTTTTTGATGCAACGACAATTATTACAATGAAAGTAATAAAATTGTTCGATACATTTAAAGAGATTGGTATAATATATATATATATATATATATATATATATATATATATATATATATATATATATATATATATATATATATATATATATATATATATATATATATATATATATATATATATATATATATATATATATATATATCATATTTTTATTTAACTACCCCACCAGCTGTGAAATTGGAGAACAAAACATACTTTAGGATTTATATACGAGTATACCAGAAAGGAGTAGCAATATCTATTTGAGAATAAAAACTGCAGAATGACCAGTGGAGATAACAGCAATTCTCCACAATTTTAAAGAAAGCCAACGTCATGCAGTGGACTAACAGTCCACTGCATGACATTGGCAGCTGAGCGGAAGATGATGATGATTAACAATAACATATTTATCGCTTTCATTAACGGCTTAAATTTCCCATTTAACAAAATGTAACACCAATATAATATAAATATCAAACAAATACAATTTAAGGTTATTAGCACAGTTGTCTGTCACGCTAATATAAACGTAAGGATCACCATCATTAGGTATACTTTATGTTTCTTTATCTTTTTGGCACAAAATGCACAGTGTAAATAACAACGAGTAATTATAAAAGTGTTTATGACAGTTAGCGCGAACTCCGCCATCATCAAAGTCGTTCTCATTTTCTTGTTTATCCGATTCTGATTTATAATGTGTTTGTAAATACTCTAGCAGTTTTTATATTTATTTAATGACACCTATTCATTGGTTGTTCTTCTTAATTTTGAATTAATTTAAAAATAACAAGTATTTATGAAATATATTTAAAATTTAAAAACATATAAAAAAATTAACTAAAAAATGATAAGTATAAGAGAATAAAAAAAAATACGAAATAGCGGGCTTTTCATAAATACAATATTTTCTATTACTATTTAATTAATTGTACCTATTGTTAACCTTTCCCGACAAAGCCCTCTTCAAATAAAGTGGTATAATTGCTAACTAATATACCAACCGACGAAGTAATAAAACAAAGGCGATCTTATAAACTTCATTAGTATCGGATAATTAATTTGATGTCGGTTATAATACAAACGGTATAAAACACGTTAACCGGGATTAAATAGGAACTACCCATCATCGAGCTTTTAAGATAATAAGCAAGCCCGGAAAATAAAAGCGATAAGCTACGTGATCCGGGCTATTCATCCTTTTATTTATTATATTTCAAATTCAACAAAAGTAATTCTCAAAATTAGGTTTTTTGTTAGACTGCATTTATGTATATTTAATATGGGTAATAATTAGATTTAATATTTTGTATTTCTGGGATGCTTAGATACTTAGGGCACATAGAGAGGATGGATGAAAAACGACTGGTAAAGAAAAGTACGTTGTGGATGTAGATGAAAAGGCCGGTAGGGGAAGACCAAGGAAAACATACCTTGACCAAATTGCCGAAGTTTTTAGGAAAGGCCAGGTCAAGAGTACCATTAACCGGCGGGCTTGCATGAGGAGAGTGATGAGTGTGGAGGAAGAAAGGACAGTATGCCGAGATTGTAGCAGATGGGGATATGTGGTCTCTGCCTACCCTACAGGAAACAGGTGTGACGATATGTATGTATGTATTTCTAGTTATAATTTCAGAATCTTCAAACCTTCTAAACATATCTTAATAGTTAAAATTTTGATTTACAAAGGCTTAGTTATACTAGATTTTTTTTTTCAATAAAAGAACTTTTTTACGGGTTCCATAAAACTTGTCACGATTTGTATTTCGGATGATGGTTGACAAACGTTAACGCATGCTATGCAAAATAGCGCCTGTTATAAAACAATAGCAAATATGTTAAAGATATTTGTTATTCTTTAACATTTATTTACCTGATTAATTTTTAAGATTATTTCAACATTATTAAGTTGAAAAATTTTTCCAGTAATTTGATATAGACATTTTATAATATACCATATGTATTTATGGTATAAAAATAGGCATTCCAGTCAGTTATAATATCGTTAAATGTATTTAGCAATAATTTACGTTGAATGAATCTTTACAGTATTAGCTACCAATTTATTTAAACGTATAAGTCACTAATATAAATGCCCGTTTCAAATGCCACTAAGCCCTTTAACGATCAAGCATTTCCAGTTCCGTGTAATACGTCTTCGGTGAAATTAAACGTTTGATTATGCAAACTAATAAAAAAAAACACTGAATAGAAATACAATATTAAACACTAAACACTGAAGTAATTTTGAATATAATGTATTCAAAAATAATTGCAATAAAAAATAAACTGGCTTTCCACTATTTAGGTAGATTTTTAATAAGTCTTTAGTGGCTTTATGGTTTTGCCATGGTAGCACTAATGGGTCGGCTCGACCAAGGACCACATTGTCGTAGAATATCGCTGTAAAATGGTACCGATTTACTGTATTACGGCATTTCACATTGTGAACGCTGGAATCATTCCCTTTTCTTTATTTTCTACTTTCCTTCCAATAAGTTCCCATTTTCCTATCGCATTAAATACTTCCATCCCCATTATTCACACCCTTTATGCGTACAACGTATATGCAGTGCCTGTCGTATTGCAAATATCCATAAGCATGCTGGTTCCATTCCAGTTCCATTGATCTTTCACACTTTAATCAGGCTCCAATTTAGCCAGACTCTAGATACGTTAAAATTGACAAATTAAAAAAACTTAAGCTTTAGTAAGTTAAATCTAATAGGGATAATTTACAAAACTGTTCATAAATTTCTTCGTCTTTTTTAGTTTTAGCATTTTAAAATAGAGCTTGACGCTTACTTTTTAAATTACACTTTCTGTGTTTATATTTAAAGTATCTCCTCGCCGAAACAATAATTAAAATACTTGTATTTAATATTTATCCAAACTACTATTGATCCATGAGACCTTGTCCATATACTTAGGGCCTTGAGGTCATGTGAAATTAAAACCAATTATCATAACAGCTCTGTTTAAACATAAGGTGTTAAATGGTTTTTAATTTCCCAGTATTAAATTAGGTTTTGGTTTAATTTTTTTTAAATAATATTTTAATTAATTAAAAATAACAATGAGAGGATTTTTTGACTGTTGATATAACTTACCTGAAGGGTTAAACTCCCTGTATCCCTTTTCCGTTGTCTGGTAATTATATGATGAATATTCTTGACTATTTTTTTCTTTTGTTTGAAATGAAGGTAAGTTACTACAATTGACTTCGTCTGTTAAACCACCATTAGTTTCCTCTTTGTTAGGAGGGGATTTTCGTTTAATATAATGCTTATTCTTGAGTTCACTGAAATCATTATTAGTATTTCCATTAATCTTTGACCAATTTAGTTTTTTATCTTGATCATTATGAGTATCTATCTCTCTAGAACCATTAAAAACAATTTTCTTTACAGTATTTATTTCTTCTGTTTTGCTAATTTTATGTTCTGTTATAGTAGAGTGCTTTGAAACTTCCTCTTTTTTATGAATTTCACCATCACTTATAGAAAATGGTATGGTTGCATTATCAATTTTATGTGTATCGTTATTAAAACGTAAATATTTCTCAAATGGATCACTATTTCTCTTCATCACAAAAGGATTTTTCGCATTATGTTTCAATTCACTTGAGGTATTATCATTGTATGTTAAGTTACTTTCATTCGCAAAGGGATCCCTTTTATTTTTCGGTTTAAGCGGGCTAGAATCATATTCATTCGTATTTTTTATATCGTGGTTATTTAAATAAATAGTACTATGTGGCCCTGAGTCAAAGGAATTAGAAAAAAATGAAGGTGATCTAAAGTCTGAATCGTAGTCATAGAAAGAAGGGGAATCTTTAGATTTATTTATCACTTTACTTCTATCTAAGCTCGATAGTGTAGTATTTCCGTTAGGTATTGGCAATTTAGAATTACTAGAATAATTTGATGGCAATGTTGTATAAAAAGGGTTTGTTGGGTGAATTTTGAGAGGTTCTTCAGTATTCGCGACACCTTTGACAAGTGACGATGAATTGAGTGTTACGGGTAATGAACTTAGAGAAGACGGAGGCAGTGATGAATGTGGTCGATTTTGAGGTCTAATAGTCGCATAAACTGGAGCGTGAGGTATTGCTCTTTCACTGTTAACTTCTGTCAGCAGCTGTGAAGGCCCTGCAAATAGAAAATTTATTTATAAAAATAATAAATGACTCACTTGTATTAATCTATCTATCAATCACATTGAGCAATGATATACATGCATAGACTATAATAAATAGTCTATGTATGTATATTATTGCTCAATGTGCGATTTCTAAACCAAATCAAAATTCTGAAAGAATTCAACGGTATGTGAAGATTTTGATATGATATTGATAGTTTTAGATTTCTTTTATTTTTACACAAATTTATTTTTTCAGCATATTTACTAAATATCAGGTACATTTACTACACACGCACGCCTGATACATACACGCATTAACGCTTACGTACTAGAACACACACATACACAACAATAAGAAAAACGTTGAAAGCCGAAATACAGTTCGGTTTTCAAAGACGATCAAACTTACGTATTACGTACTAAATTAGCCTCAGTATCATTTATTGTGACGTTTATAATGAAATATTAGCCTAAGCACCATTATAGTGTATAATATTGTACTTTATTTAATTAATAAAATTATTATTGCCTTCTATTACTATTAATATATGTATATAATTGTTAACTGCCTAAAATGCACAAAATTTGAATCATATAATAACTAAAGATTAATTTATTAATGGAGTCAGGCGTTACTTTGCGGAAATCCATCACTATATGGACAGTCAAAAGTTTTACTTAGCTAAGATCCGCGACAAGCAAAACAATAACAGAAAATTAACAATGTGTATTTTTCCGTTGGGTTTAGTGGATTTATTTGGAACTTAAACCACCCACCAACCACTATACACAACGCCAAACACACACTATCACTTTTCCATCTTGTACACGACACGTGTTTCGCCCCAACACGAGGCATCTTCAGGTATAGTAGACTCTACGGAAGACAACTGAAAAGTCACTTTTCGGTTGTCTTCCGTAAAACTTTTGACTGTCCATACAAAGATTAATTTTCTAAGTGAAAACAATCCCAAGTGTGAATTACAAGTACTCTCAATAATATTTCATTTTCTAACTTTCCATAATTCAGCTCTACCGCGAAATAGATAAGGATAGTTTCATTTATTGCCAACGTTAAAAGTGACATAAATTTCGCTTAGAAGTAATTAAAAGCACCGTAAACTTAAGCGTGTTTAAATAAGACGCTTCGCTTTACAATGATACAAATACAATAGGGATGGAGCAATGGAATATAGATAAAGTGAGCATAGCTTTCCCATTAGGCGGGGGATGAATCCACTTAATCCCGTCGACGATTGAAGCTATAATAATGATCGTGAACCTTTTTCGTCCCTTGACAAAATGCATACACAAACGGTATTAGTTTGGATATCTTAATTCATTGTTTGCATGCTTTCTTAAATTAATTAAAAAATATATGTTTTATAAAAAAAATATATGCTTATAAAAAATAATTTAAACTTCCCATGATGAAGACATAAAATTTTGTATCAACCTTTTTAATTATTTTACGGATAAACTCAATCCTCTTTTGCATAACCTATCAGAGACATGGAATTTGAAAATCCAAGATCCCCATATGAGAGAAACAAATTTCTTATACACATTTATTTTAAAATTCATTTAATTTAATGAAACTTA
Source organism: Baronia brevicornis (assembly GCA_031353405.1). Classification (NCBI taxonomy): domain Eukaryota; kingdom Metazoa; phylum Arthropoda; class Insecta; order Lepidoptera; family Papilionidae; genus Baronia; species Baronia brevicornis. The sequence goes on from JASFAT010001170.1 coordinate 411,034, forward strand.
ATATAGCTACGGTAGCTCGAATACTCGGGAAAGACCCGGGTTGACCGAGGGCCGAGTCAGCACCTTCACAGATAATCGTTTTAACATTTTAATGTTATACCCGTTTCGTACGTTGAGTGTTGGAATCCAGAGGCCCAACTTCTTTCCCCTTCTTTTATTTCCTTCCTTTTCATCCTTCTTTCTCTCCATTTAACTATTAACCTTCCATTATACACATCCTTACCCTGAGTTAGGCAACACATCTGCAATGCACTAATTTGGATATTCATCAACGATACTAGCTGCTTGCCATCAGGTGAGTAGCAACTCACTTGATGGGCAAACAAACAAGCGTGTTTGTTTGCCCATTTTTACCATAAAAAATGTAATATATACATACTTTATTAAAGAGTTATGAACTAACTTCATGGAATCCATTTATATTAGTAACTATGTGAACTATAAAGCACTTTACATTTACGTTCGGGTATGTGATTAAATTATAAAAAGCGTTTATACATGAAAATCCTAAATTCTCTTTAACTTCCATAGATGTTCCATAGATCAGGAACCGTTCCATAGATTAGGTACTACTTTATTAATTTTCCTCAATACCTACTGATAAAAGCAATTCGAAACAGTAATATAAATGCAACTAATACCAGTGCTAGATATCGCTACATTTTCCGTCGTTCTCACTGGCAAACAAATCCAATTGCGCTATCAACGGTAGCTTCATTGTAGATAAGGTATAATCCAATTGGGATTATAATTTTCAATTCCTATTATATTTCGTAAAATTTAACTTCTAATTAGCGCCTACACTTATTATTTTGTTATTTATTTTGTATGGGGATTAAACAGCGGATGTAATGTAAATATGTATGAAAATGATAAATTTTAAAAACCATTAACTTTAGTTTATCATTAACACATAGAATGGGATAAACGAATCCACAAAGCTAATTAAGATAACTTATTATTATAATATATTAAAAATTAATTCTATTACATCATTTACAATACATTCTACAATTGTATTCAAAACAAGTTTTTGTTCGTATTAAAAACTAATTTTTAATATTTTCGTAAGTGAACACCAAAATGTACAAAGTTATTACCGTCTTATGAAAGTTCTATCAAAATCTATTCAGCCTTTGGCAAAAATAGTACTGACGATTCTCCTAAGACAAAATAAGTTTTGACTGTAGAAAATATACTTTTACGATGGCGATTTTATAAGTTGCCAACACAATATAAATCATAGTTATGTAATACAAAGCAAGGTACTATTTTCATTCATTTAACAATGCACTGTAATTTCTTCAGTAGTTGTATGACCTAATCGAATCTCGTGAAAAAATATTTATTCGTTTTAATGATGTTGCCATTTTTAAATTATGTGCTCTTTGTTTACTACTAAAGTTATTACAGTAGTATCCAGGATCGCCTTTATATATATTACGCAACAGAAAGTTCTAGAATTCAATTTTTGTTTCCAATTAAAAACTTATGGATTTACTTGCCAACTTTATAAATAAAAAAAAAACAAACTGGTTTAAACTTACTTCTTAACTCGCTAGCTCTGCCAATGGATCTTCTTCGCGGTGACATCTCCCTGTCTCTGGCGACAAGAAAACTTAGATTAGAGTATGGCACCAAAATGGTTTGGAAACTTACAACTTTTAAACATTAGTAGATTTAAACATTTTATCTCCACAAATTGTTGCACTATATCGTTTAATATTTTTAATAACAACATCCGAATTAGTTAAGGGGTATTATTACTTATATAATATATAAGGGCCCTTATCGTAATAATAGTCCTTATATAATATATAATGAAAGAATCGAACTTACAACATTAGATCGTAATAATAACGATCTAATGTTGTAAGTTCGATTCTTTCATTGTATTACTGCCGTGAAATATAGTATGTCCTCAACAAAAAGCATTTTAGACTATTTTGAATAGTTAGCGATTCTGCTAATGTTAAAATCGTATCCAGTGATCTTTTTAATTATAAAAAACGTTAAGACCTCGTGAATAAAAAAGTATAATGACTTATATTAGTCTATATGTTACGCACCAGGTACAAATTTTTTCTCATTATAACAAGAAAGTAGACTCCATTCTACTATATTTCCAGTATGCAGGTGTCTCTGCTCAGACGTTTCATTTCAAAGTAGAGCGCAAGTTATATTCATACTTGATTTTCATTAAAATTTTGGAGGTTCCATAGGTTTCATAAATGTATAGTATACATTATAACAATATATAGAACTAAAATGAAAACAAATTTTTCTCAACCCTTCAAACATGTATTACCATAGCATCTGTGACATTTGCATCTAAATTATACTTTGTTTCGTTGGAAAACGGTTTAGAATAGTATGTTATCTTCTAGCTACAGGATCATGTATAGGTATATTGAACTCAAATAACCTTTGCTTGAAATGTCAAATATTAGTTAAGCGGCTGACTATTTTCACATGGCGAGACTAAACTGAGTAAAATATAATAGGAAAACAAAATATTTTTAGTTTTGACTGGTTTATAAGGGGTTACAATCATATCTTTGATTCTAAAATATTAACCTTAATTGTACATTGTCTGCCAGTACATAGACGAGGCTCTGATCGAAAGATGACAATGAAATCGAAGATCGATCCATTGATTGTTCATCGAATGATAAAAATGAATAACTCTAAAATTATGAAAATCAATCACCCTTCAACACACCCTTTTAATTTATCATATTAAAAAACTACTGTTTTATTGAAAAAAAATTGATTAATCAAGGCTCAAATATGTTGTATTTGCAATTTACACATCGCAAATACAACATATTTGAGTTATAATTGAACACGACCAGAAAATCAGGCAACAACCAAAGTCATCAGCTTGCGGTGAATTCTAATTAAGAGTTGAGCTTTGACGATAGCCGAGGACTACGACGGACTTATCGTTTACATACTTGTAACGCTGAAAATTAATAAAAGCATCTCAAATAGGCGATTTATTATCAAAACATCAAATCAATATATGCCTGAAGTGTGTCCTATAACTGTAATGTATGTTGCCGTATGCTATGGAGAAGGCTATGCTCAGAGTTGCTCTGGTGAATAGAAGTCGAAATGAAGAAATTCGCCGTAGAACCAGTCACTGACATAGCTTTTCAAGTTAGCAGACTGAAGTGGCAATGGACTGGACACGTTTGTCGGAGAACCGACAATCGTTGGAGTAGACGAGTGCTGGAGTAGAGACCGCGATTCGGCAAACGTAGTGTGGGACGCTCTCCTGCTAGATGAAGCGACGATCTGCGCAAGGCAGCAGCCAGAGACTAGACGCGTGTAGCCGAGGCGCGCCTGCAGTGGACTACCGCGGGCTGATATTAAATGTTGCCGAAACTTGGACGTTTACCAGGAAAGATTAAAAGTAGCATAAAGATCTATGGAACGTCCATTGTCAACATTTAACTTGTGAATAGAATAAAAATAGAAATATGGAGACAAACTTAAGTCGGAAAAATCATCTGTAACCCGGTACTGGTCTAAAGTGGAAATGGACGGTGCACATTGCTGGGCGTGGAATGGCCTGTGGGTGAAATTTGTGATAGAGTGAAGTCATGGATACTCCAGAAAACTCGGACATCCTGCTGCTAGTTGGGCTAATTACAACGCTAATTCACTGATAAAACCTAAATAAACGATCGGTGACGATGATTATATAAATATAAATAAAATGATATTGATATAAATTAATTTAATTGGACTGTGTACGTATAAAATCCAAATCGACAGTTTTATGGCATAAGAAGGCAAACGAGCAAGCGTATCATCTGATGGAAAGTACCTTTCTACAAATACTCGAAATGCTGCATTTAGAACCAGTTCAAGAAAGTTCAAGTCACGCCAGCAGCATATCGATTGCGTATTTTTATATCAAAATGACGATATTTAAATCAATATACTTTCATATATATATTGCACATAAAAAATAAATATTTTTATATCCACAGTTTTCCTTGTTATTAAGTTGACAAAAGACAATACGTTTGAAATTTAATAGCAATTCTCAGAGGTATACCCATTAACTCCTTTCAATTTGCATCGTCACACAAAGGCTCCAAGCATCAAAGCTTCAATCTACACCGAGGTTAATCCACAGAACAGACCGACGTTCGATTCTCGCGTGAAACGCTGAGTGATCGGATTACTGGCAGACAGCGCTGAGTGGAGACGTGTCAGTAGCTAGTACGGTCGATGTGTTTGTAAGAGCAGGATCGAGATAATACCTTGATGGGAGTATTAAAGCTTTAGCACTGTAACTGTTTTTCAAATATATTCGCTTTGGAACAATAACATTTTTAATAAAAAATACGGCAGAATATTGCTCTCATAAGTTGAGTATATTTTTATTAAGAATGACTCAATTTTGTTATCGTCTTATATATTTTCAGAAGAATACAACAAAAAAGTACACTTTCTTAACATTTTTAATTTTCTTAAAAGTCTTTATTCCACGCACCATAATTCTATGGAACCAGTTACCTTCAGCGGTATTTCTGAACCGACACGACATTGGAACCTTCAAAAAACAAGCTTGCCTACTCCTATCTCAAAGGCCGGCAACGCATTTGCAATACCTATAGTGTTGCAGATGTCTATGAGTGACGTTGATTGCTAGCGACACGCTTGCTTGTTTGCCTCTCAATTCCATAAAAAAGTCTTAGACTAATAGATATTTCGTGAACAAATAGCGCGCAAAGTCATTCATTGAAATAAGGCCTTAATAGAGGTGCAAATTACTGCTTCATTTATGGAATGATTTAATGCTTGTTGGCACGAACAATGGCTTTAATAATTAAATATATATATATATATATATATATATATATATATATATATATATATATATATATATATATATATATATATATATATATATATATATATATATATATATATATATATATTTTAATATAAAACTGTTAATATAAAATAGTCAAATATAACAATTACTCATTCAATCCTAATCGAAGTATAGGTCCAGCTGATCGAAGCATCCCATGGGCTTCAGCGTTGGTCATTGTCTTCGTCGGTTGGCCATTTATCGATGAAATAATGTCCCCTTCTCGGATTCCGTTTAGAGAAGCCTTGCGACCGGGATTGACCTGGAATAAAAGATAAAAGTGTCTATTAGTGAAACGAGTTAATTAAAAGCACTTTTAAACCACTTTCACTAAGTACTAATTTTACCATTTTACATTTAAAATGCAGTGCAATTATGTTCTGGCAACAAAGATAGTGGCTATGTCGAAAATTGAATTAAGTACCTCCCCCTACCTCTCCTGCTCCCTTTTCCATAATGACAATTTCCTTAAAGGACGGCAATGCTTCCGCACTGTCTATGGCTTTGCGGATGTCTATGGGCGGCGTTGATTGCTTTCCATCAGGTGATTCTATATATAAAAAAACTTTTTTTAATGTGGAATGGCGTTGCTAGCCCACAGGGTTTTAAAACTTCTTTTGAAAGTTTTGCGAGCAAAAGACTTGCAAGTCTTGAACTTATTTATTTCATAATGATAATGTGCTAAAAGAGATAGACTAGACAAGGGGACTCGACCACGTCTCAGCGCCTCGATTGTCGACCTCGCCAGCGCGTCCTATCCGCTGATTTACAGACAAGGCTCTGGATAGCGGCTGAGTTTCGTATAATTATACTTTTTTATAGGATAGGAAGGCAAACGAGCAGGCGTGTCACCTGATGGAAAGCAATCAACGCCGCCCATAGACATCCCCAACGCCATAGACAGTGCGGAGGCATGGCCGTCCTTTAAGGAAAGTGTCATTATGGAAATGGGAGCGGGAGAAGGAGGAGGAGGGGGAGGGTGTTGGGCCTCCGGAACTCAGCTGCTCACTGTACGAAGCGCGACAGCTAAGCTACCATTCAGACGCCGGTTTTCTGCGGGAGTGTGGTACTTCCCCGGGCAAGCCGCCCATTCATGCTACAGACAAATATTATGCCATTCTGGACAAAGCATTCGTCTGCAGCGTGGCTCTACCAATAGTATAAATATAGGTGTAAAATGTTTCAGGCCAAAGATGACCAGTAACGTAGTTTACCTTAGTTTAGTTAGTGTTAGTTTAATTTGCCTGGCTCTGCGATCACTTATCTACCTACCGAGAATGGCACCTATGAGCAAATCCTTTGAACTAGAAACTTGGAACCAATGTACAGAAATGTTTTTGAGATTATAATTAATGATTCCGAATAAACTCTTATATAAAAGTGGCTATGACCCAATAGGTTAGGGTTGCGCATACAGTTGTGAGTTCAACTTATTTAATGTATTTTAGAAGAACAAGAATTCTAGTAATTTTAAGGACTAATTATTTTTAAACTTCAAATCAAATTTTTTTATATAAAATATTTTTTATTTGTTTGTCTTACTAAACTAGTTACCCAATTACAATGTAACTTGAATGGGTAGTAGTTGCTCGTAAGCTCAAGAAAGCTTGTGAATACTATTAAACTTGGTTGCATTATTACAATTATAATTTTAAGCTCAAATTAAAAAAAGAAAACTATTCTTAAAATGAAGTATTAAAAGTTTTTATATTTGAATATTAACTCGAATGTATTGAAAATAAACTAAAATCCTGCTTTTAAGTGGAGACCGCTTCTTGATAAACGTAGCGTGGTATGCCCCCTGGCTAGATGGAGAAAAGCCTAAGGTGGTAGGCAGGCCCAGTAGTGGATTACGACTGGCAGTTGATGATGATGATTATGTATCATTTTACGGGGTCACACAAACAGCAGATGTTGTATTGATTTCTTTTAAAGATAGTCTTATACTCTGAATTTATTAAATTATATGTATTTTTCAGCACGTGATGTTGAATAATGTTCTCACAGTTGTAATAAGCATCAACAGCGTCAGACACGTGACTCTCAGAAGAAAATCTCGTTCGAATTCTTCCTTTAACGAAATTTCAATACGGATGGAATGGAAATTCAAATTCGAAACCAAATACTTATTTGTGAAAGCGTGAAGACAGCCTTGGCCTGGTCGAGTATAGTTAAAACAAATAGGTGAGTATAAAACCGGTAATATTTATTTATTCATTTTAGGAAATCATTAACAGATTCGTTGTACACATAATATATATAAAATATATTATATAACATAATTATATAATATAAACTTTATGTGACGGCTAAATATAATTTAATGTGTGATTGACATAACGTTTCTTATTTTAAAAAAAACGTTGCAGGATTGCAGAACAGCTGGCGCAATGTTACATTCGAGGTAAAAATGTTTCGTGATAAGCGCTTAACTGCCATATCAGAATGCACATTTTAATATATTGCTCTGAAAGCCTTTTTGCACTGCAGCGAAATTCACACGTGCATGAGATAATCAAATTCCACACGCTATCACGGTTCCCTCTGATCAGATTAGCCAACAAATATTTATGTTATCGGCAGAGTACGATATTAATAAAATTGCACTTTCAACGCTATTTCAATTTTAAAAAAGTAATTAATAAATTTAAAAATATAAGTATTTTCGTACTGTTAAAGTCCGAGCTAAAGATTCTAAGTTCAAATTAAATTGAAACTACATTATGTTTAACATACATTTTCAGTTTTAGAGTTTGTATCATTCTTCCATTCAACTTTATGTGGATTGATTAAAAAAACTAAAAATGCGAAAAAGTTCCTTACATCACTCAATTTCAAAGCGCATTCACTTTAAAGTTTATATATATATATATATATATATATATATATATATATATATATATATATATATATATATATATATATATATATATATATATATATTATATATATATATATATATATATATATATATATATCATTGTTGCCAAACAGGCTAAGAATTAAAATATACAACTTTAAGAAAAAGCTGTATATGTAGCTGTCAATAAAGTTGTCAATATTGAACATATTTTTTACATGTATCAAGCAATAAATATAATAGAAACGCAAACTGTAATTTATTTATTCATGAGCAAATGCTATAGGAACTATCAATATACAACTTGTTTAAGTCGTTGATTATTTGTTTTGTTGCAGAGATAGGAGAGTTCATTTTGAAAATTAATTTGCTGTGTTGTTGTGGGCCAACCCTTTTCTTCTCGTGTGTGTCGTTCAAAGCAACCACGAGAGAGAATATAAGTCGACGGGCAGTAACGTCTACCTAACTACAATAATAAAAACTCAACCTGGATCCTCAATCTGCCTGAAACCATGAAGATTACGACAACACAACTGATTTGTGAGGCCAATGTTCAACAGTAGACAAGTATGGCTGGCTTGATGATTGATGACATATAATATTAGATGCGCAAATAAGTTTTCGCTGTTTGTCATTAGATGGCTTCAGCAGTAAGTGTAGTTTGATTTTGACATATCCAAAACGTCATAAACCAAGCTTAGACATATGGTAAACACACTGCTCGGAAACGTTAGTGATTTTATTGTGACGTCATATACTTTTAGTTGTGTGAAAATGTCTGATTTTGTGCCAAATAATCGTCATTTACTGGAAGTGTTACTTTTCTTATTACATTCAAAGAAATCTGCAGCTGAAGCGCATCGCGAGTTAAAAAAGTTTACGGAAATGCTGCACTATGTGAAACTACATGCCGCGATTGGTTCCGTCGCTTTAAAGACGGTGATTTCGATGATGACTACTTTCCAAGCGAAGGAAGGCCAAAAACATTCGAAGTCGCTGAATTGAAGTAATTGCTCGATGATGATCCGTGTCAAATGCAAAAACAGCTTGCTGCAGCATTAGAACCCGCCAAGCCATTTCTAAGTGATTGCATGCGTTGGAAATGATTCAAAAGCAAGGAATTTGGGTTCCATATTGTTTAACGCCAAGGGACGTTGAGTGTCGTTTTTTCGTACGTGAACGACTGCTCCAGAGGCAAAAAAGGAAAGAAACTTCATCGCATCGTGACGGATGATGAAAAATGGATTCATTACAGCAATCCACAGAAAAGAAAGTCATGAGGACTATCCGGTTATGCTTCTACGTCGTCGGCTCGGCCAAATATACACTCTGCGAAAGTTATGCTGTGTATTTGGTGGGACCAGGTCAGTGTTGTTTATTATAAGCTATTGAAACCATCACTGGAGAATAGTATCGACTTCAATTGATGCGACTGAGCCGAACACTGCGCGAAAAACGGCCACAATATGAGCAAAGGCACGAAAACGTGATTCTACTGCATGACAACGGTCGGCCTCATGTTGTCAAACACGTTAAAACCTACATGAAAACGCTCAAATGGGAAGTCCTACCCCACCCGCCATATTCCCTAGATGCCATGCCGTCGAGAACACACGAGAACTTAGTTGCGCACCTTATATTTATTAAAATAGAAATAGTAAAAACTTTATTCATGACACCTTTTCATACAAAAGCTAAACTTAAAACCTTAATAAACTACATATACAATATACAAATAAAGAAAATAATTTTAATCTTAAATATGTCTATAGTTCTTGCTGAGCATATGTCAGGCGTTCTATTGGAGTACCGGACGCTGGTTTTCAGCAAAAGCCAACGTGGTTAGATCGCGGACCACAGTGACGACAGGTTATAGAGATTTTAAAAGACATGCCTATCTCAAATTTTTGACATAAACATTAAACACAAACTCTTATTTTGACAGAGTTAACCTTTACAAACCAAAAATTGTATAATATAGTATCCAAAAATTATATAAATACTTATGTTTATTTATTATTATTTACTTTTCCCGTTATTATATTTCAATTTAAAGAAAAACTATAATTTGTAAAACACCAGTAGGATTTTAATAGGAAAAACGTAAAATAAATTTAAAGCTATCATTCGCACTTATGCAAAGAAATGCACAACTTTCGGCAGTTACAAACCGCATTCGGCTCCCGTCGCTTCGCAGCCGGAGAGCAAAACTTCAACATGTTTCCTACCGGAAAGCTCGCAACTAGTACTTGTCCTCCCAAACTTTACACGTACATGCCTAAAAACGTATACCTACATCGAACTGAAAGTAAACTACATCAGAAGTCTTTTTTTAAAGCAATAAACACAATAAAGTTTTAGTATGCTAGTGTAACATTTCAAAAATAATGACACTGTATCTTGTAAGAATTATAATTAATAATTACACTAAAAGTTAATAACATAACGAGCGTAATAATCACAAATTGCGGCCGCAAATGACGTAATCGTTGAAAAAGTTGAAACAAAATGATGGCGCGGCCGCTCGCTAATCGAAGACAATCGTCCATTTGTCCCCGAGAAAGCCAAGGGCGATACTAAGCTCACGTTGTGAGCACGCAACAATACGGCCAATTCCATCGGCACATTATAAGGGCATTATTCGAATATGCATGCGCCGTGAGGTTATAGCTATTGTTATATCAGGGTTCGTCACTCGCTACGAATATTAATCTTGTCTAAGGCGAGCCGAAGAGTCGTCAACGGTAGTCGCGCCCCTGGATCTAAAAGTACGTGTAAGAGCCTCCGACTACTTACGAGGCCGTTGAACTTTTATTTTATGTGAAAAAATATTATCTTTAATTATTTTATAAGAAATTATTTTCACATTAATAATTAAATTGATTCATTTTTATTTTAAGGATTATTATTATTTTAAATATTTATATAAATATTCTAAAATAAATCGAACCTGTGGCTGCAAAAGCAAATACTAACCAACAACCCTTTTCGGATCGATGAATATTAATATTATGTAAAGCTGCATTAGCAGTCACTCACTGTCTCACAGACATGTTGAGGGTAAGTTGGTTCTAGAGAAATGTTCAGATAAGACTTGATACAGGGGAATTATATCCAAAACTTTGAAAATCTAATATGTATAGAAGCGGACAACGATGGGAGCGTTGATTGTTTTCCACACTTGCTCGTTTGCCTTTTTGTCTTTGTATTTAAATGAGATATCTAAAACTCGACTCATTCGATAAATAAGCTTTAAATGACACATCGAGTTCATCTCTTTATATTATTTTACTTCGTAAAAATGAACTTGTGAACGACATCCAGATATAAACATCTGTGTTCCCAGTAGCCAATAAATTAAAATAACAATATTTTATTACGCATTCCTTACGTCTGCTTCTGTTTTGAGCGAGCCAAACGCACCTGATCCCATTATGAACGATCGGAAAACAGTAAAGTGGGATATGATGGGTGTCGTATTTATATTGTTTAGAAATATATTATTTATATCTTTTTATAAGTATAATAAACGTTTTATATATTTATTTGCATATTCATCTTTTAATTTTTGAACGTAACATTAATTTTTTATGGGAGAAGTAGGCAAATAGTAAGCAGATCACATGATGGTAAGCAATCACCGCCGACGATGGACATCTACAATACTAAGTACACTGCAAATGCATGCCTACTCGGATCTGAAAAAAGGGGCTGTAAAAAGTAAGAACAAGGAAGTGGGTAAATAATGGAAGGGGTAAAGAGTTGGGCCTCCAGATCCCTGCAACTATCGTATGAAATGCGGTGACACAGAAAAATGCAAATTTCCAGTTTTCAATGATTAATCAAGCCGGCATATTCATATATGGATTTACCGCTATTAATATAGGTATCTTTACATGTTTTAGAAGAATTAAGACCATCAGGATTTAGAAACCACGAAAAAAATGTGATGATAGCATGTTTAGTTATTTTCAGACCGGTTAAATGTTAATGTTTGTCCAAATTAAATAATTCTAACGTAATCAAAATTTAGAAACTGATAACTATCAACCAAAGCCAAGGCTAGAAGAGGTAAGTTTCATTGAATATCATTCGAGAGTTAAAAATCCGCCCGAGAACTAAAGAATTTCGAGTTAGCAAATCGAAGTGACAATGGGCTGATTACGAGATTGGAGAACTGATTAAGATTGTATTAGACGAGCGATTAAATGGAAACCGCCTGGACAAATGCAGTGTGGGTTCACTTCGTTCCTGCCATATGTCGGCTGATATTCGTGGACAACGGTGATAATTCACCACCAGGTAACCCGCATGCTTTGCCTGCTCTACTATAAAAAAAATTGTTTTCAAAATAAACAATAAGTAGACAAAAAATCGTTTATATTTTTACTGAATATGTAAATTGTAGGCATAATTTTCTGCGTAATAAGTAAAAAGTGTTTGCATCAAAGACATTCTCAGCCGAGATACTACAGGTGCATAAAAGCATCGCGCCGCATAAGAGAAAGAACGTTTCGAGGCGATGAATATGGAGAAGAAAAGGCCATAAAGGAAATTCAAATTGTGAAAGGCCATTGTTCCATGTACATGTGAGTCGGTGGCGAAAGAGCTTTAGCGAGGGAAATGCCAGTGAACTAGATGTATATAAATATATTGAAGCCAGTGCTGAGTGTAGTTCAAACAGTAATCAGGTAAATGCTTACTCATATGATTATAATATTTTTATATTATAGTATTATTATATTTTTATCATGTTACATGATGAATAAAAAATTTACTTTACACTTACTAGGTACGTAATAAAGATATGTACACTCCTTTGCAAAAACCGGGAGGTTTTGATTTTTCTACATTATTGGTAATAATTTAGTTCTAAAAAGGTTTCAATAGCCAAGTTATGTTACTGGCATTAATAAAGAATCTGGTTATGAAAAAAAGTTAATTCCAAATCTGAAGCTTTTGTGTTTTAAAGAAATAATCCCTTTTTAGTTTGTCTTTTTTATTTACTTTTCGCTGGTTTGTTGTTAGAGGTTTACCACGTTACCACGAGACGACCGCTTTTTAGTGACTCAAGCGCTGAGAAACCGCAAATGTAGTTACATAGACCTCAAACCTTGAAAAGGTACGAGGAGCACAAGATAGCCTATGGACTGTGTAGAGGAGGCTTTAAGGGGGTAATAATCGCAATCGAGGACCAGCACAATCGCAGTCGTAGCAGACCAAGTTAGGAGTAACTTTTGGTCTGCTGCGACCGTGCTGGTCACGGAGGTTAGCACCGGATTATTCGATTGAGGTGCGCTAGAAATTGCCTATCTTGGACACTAGGTAACTGGAGTAGCGTACTCTTCTCCGATGAAGCTCGAATGTATCTGCATGATGAGAACCAACGTCGACGAATGTTACGAACACCTTGGAACGCTGTAGAACGCTATGTCGACGTGTTTTTGAATAAAATCACCCCTTATGGTGGAGGAACTGTTATGTTTTGGGCGAAAGTAACTTCCAGCTATCGTACCAAGACTGTATTAATTGAAAATTGCTCACTAAATGCACAAAGGTACATAACAGAAATCCATTGTCAACATGCACAACCTGCACTGACTGTAATTGGTGAAGATGCCATTCACATGGATGCTCGGACCCACCGTTCTAACGACGTAAATGCTTATATGCAAGAGGCCGATATTCGTTGTTTGGAATGGCCAGCACGGAACCCCGAACTTAACCTCATTGAACACGTTTAGGACCTTCTAAAAAGACAGGTACTATCTGTCCCACCACCTCCACAAAACATCAGGGAGCTTAAACGTGTGATCTCGGCTGACAGGGAACACCTTCTATTATATTCTACAGGTACACCTTCAAAACCTTGGTGGAAAGCAAGCTAAGACGATTACAGGTTTCCAGCATAGCATAGGTTCCCCTGGGGGTCGTATGAGAAGGAGCGAAAAGGGCGCCAATCCAAGCGCGGGGCTTACGGTGGCAAATCTCACATTGAGGGTTGCTATTGTCTAGCAATGGATTGTTACGGCTGTATTAATTATGATCGTAATGATTGATGAACTTTTAAAAAAAATGTTTGTTCATGTTTCAATATTACTATAATTCTTGGCAATATCAATGTTTTTAATATTACAAGATTTCTTGTTTTTATTCCAACTTAGCGAATAATGCTTTTAATAGGATATGATTCACATCAATAGTCTATTGCAGAGATGAACACACAGTCTCAAATCCTAAGCGTGACCTTCAACAGAACTATTATCATTAAAGACTGTTTTCTTACACACCAAAGTGGAATCTCTACATAAATAAATATATACTATGTTTACTCGTTCATGCTACGTTATGAGCAACGTTGAAAACTCACTCGGTAGATTTTTTCTCGTCTTCGTATTACGTTTTGCTCGCTTAAATACACCGTTCCGTGGATGTTTTAAAAATTACATTTACATGTCATGGAATTATAATGTTAAGTTGATATTTTTATTTACATGCTTCTTATGAAGTAAATAAATACGTAAATACGAGTATACCGTCTTTTTATTACTATTTATTGACAATAAAAATTTATAGATGCATAGAAAAAATATGGTCATAGATTCAATTATTATCTTTTGTGCCCAATATAAGTTAACATTTAAAGTGATAGTTTTGGGCACTCAAATGTATAAATTAAAAAAAAGTAATAAAAATAATTTCCAGAAGTGACATTTATCTATACTAAGAAATATCACTAATTTAATTGAATTATCTATACTAAGACTAATGAAATATGATTAATATTAAAATGAAGAAAACCATGCAAAAATCTAAGAAAAGTACTATCAAATATAAACACATCATTTGTCATGAGATTTTCAAATAGAAAACAAGCAACAATTGTAAAAAAAAAAAATAAAAAGTCAATAAATAATTTAGTAAACAAATTGCAAGTACTAAAAGCATCATTGGTTTGAAGTTACGCTTACGATTATATACATAATCAAAAACTTTATTTCAACTTGTTGTGAACCATCTTGTAGCATAAGACTTAAGCAGCTAAAATGCCAACTACTGCTACCAATATTGTATATATAGTGCTAATCCACTGTAGTAAATTAATAAACGTGGTAAGGGCAGGTTGCTAGCCGTTTTTGAGTAGTGAATGGGCTAGTGAAAAGCCGGAGACCGACTCTCTTCTTTTCGTTTCCCACTCCTTTTTTATATGCCGCTTTTCCGCCCATACTATCTTTCTTTCTTCTATCTTCCTATTATTCTATTGTTAATTATCCGTCCTTCGTCACTTTTTCAAAGGCATAAAACGCATATTGGATTGGAAACCTATTGGATTAAAAAGCAAGTAACCTGTCATTAATTACAATTAAATACGTTAAATTGTTTCTGATAAACACAAACGATGAATTCATATTCATAAAGCACTCAAAATAAAGGCGCAACTCGTTAGTGCATCCTGCTTACATAACTTCATAATTTTAAAGGCTCTACACGAACTCTCCTTGTTATCTTGGCAAGCGGGGAGCTCTTCAAATTTGAGTAGGTCACGCGTTAAATGTTGCAGTAGCTTTAAGCGCAACTTAATCCCCTTAAGTCCCGCAAACAGAATTCTGGTACAATAGTAGTGCTAAGTATTTAAGTTGGCATTCCATTGCATCTGACCTGACTGACCATTAAACACTCTATGGCGATAAGTTTATAAGAGACAAGTTTATATACAAGTAAATGTATGTATAATATATTATTATTTCTTTTTGCGGCATTAAATATATGTGTATTTTACACAAAAATAATTTTGTAGATTACTGTATGGTTCGGGAACTATACAGTAATTTTAATTAATTTAATTATTTTTGCGTAGAATATGGTTCCCCTATTTTTTCTCGTGGATGTACTTCGAGGCAAATATAAGAGAAAATACCAAAAGGCGGACAGTAGCATCTCAGTATTAAATCAATGGCTAGCAGTGGACAGTTACGGCTAGATTGATAATGATAAATTTCGTAGTTTATTTTAAACACAATAATAGCTTATATAGCTCCTAAATGATTGCAAAAGTAAAGTTATTTATATTTTTCTATAAAATCTATTTTTTAATTAAATCAAGATAAGACAAGTAATATAATTGACTTTAAAAATTTTAAAGACAATTCCTAGCTTTATATCTTGCCAAATATAAAAAAGTATTATCTTTATTAACAATTGAAAAAATTAAACAAAATATAGAAATCAGTACAATATGAAAAAATATTCTTTCGTTAGCCTTTTTTGTTCTGAGTTCATAGCTATTCACTTAATTTTGAGATAAGCATAAAAATAAAACACCATTTCTTACATATAATCTAAAGTTTGTAACATTTTTGAAATGAATTAATGTGTTAGTAGGGAACTTAGAACGATCAATTGAGCCATATTGAGATTGCAATAGTCGGTTATCTTAAAGCTATAAATAACACCCACCCACCAATCTAAAGCCATGCTTAATGCGTGCAGTGTTAATCTCGTTAGCCTGCTGATTCATGTTAAAACAGCTTACAAGTATTACTTAACTAAATCTTTCAAATGTACAAAGTAATGTGTGATAGGACAAGACACGTTGGCACATTATACGCGCTAAGAAAGGTACCAGTTTAAGGTGAACTATCTTTGCACACTTTTAGTTGGACTGTGTATTGAATGAAGGTATACTTTACGGGATGATTGCGGTTCAACTACTTTTGGTCAGTTTAAAACCATGGGACGTTGAGTTTCGAAACACGTACGTGCCGTGACTCCGCGACACACGTGCGATGCTTACGGGATCAAATCCCATATCTACTGGGATACCACGACCAATTTATCTTATTTATTTTAGTGTGCAATATATAATGTCTGGAGCCAGTTCGAAGTCATATTCGCATGTTTCTCAGGATTTTTTTGAAAGTTAGACCTACTTAACCTAATGGTGAAACTACCGCGGTCGTGTGTTCGATTCCTACACCGTTGTAGTAAATGCTTACAAACATTTATTCCGAGAGAGACTGCCCCATTAATCCACTTTGGACAAGCGTGGAGGGTAATGTCGATATAATTGAAATACTCCTTGAGCAGTAGTGGCACGTAAAACAAAATGCTTACAATCTTGCAAAAACGTTACTAGCAGCAAATTAAATTCCATACTCTATAGTAAAAACAGAAATGAACACAGGTCAGTGATCCAGCAGTAGGACGTACAATATCTCCTACTTGTAACGTCATTTAAATTAAAATATGTGTGCAACATTATATAATTCAGTATAACTGTAATATTCTTCTGCTGGGCATTGAAGATCCGCTAGTTTTTGAAATGAAGCCTGTTGTCGTAATCCACGATCATGGGGCAGATTGGTTTTTACTCTCAGGCAGACGTGGCTGCCTATCATAACCTAAAATGATATCGATGGAATGAATTAACGTAGCCTTATTCTGTATCGGGAACTTCACAGAAATATATTTTTTGTCTATATGTGTATCTTGTATGTTATTCCACAGCCCATTTATGCCCCACTGATGGTCACGGAGCTCCTCCATTTCTGATGGAACAGACACGAACCCTTACTAACACTGGTCTAAGACGGATTGAAAAGACACACAAACTCGCAATAGATATACGTTGGCCATACATATATGTATTTATCACGCGAGAATCGAACCCACAGCCGTTGATTTCGAAAGATTCGAATCTTCAATGCATCAATGAATTTGTTTTGTTGCAATATACTAAATATAAAATTTAATAAATAGTAACAATTTTATTGAACAAGAATGTAGCATACAATAAAATTCGCTAATAGTAGAAAAAAAACGACAAATCAAGCATAAACGTGAACTTTTCCAGACCGTCAAAGGTAAAAATATTGCTTACCTGAGTCATATTATGATACATGGCAGGTACAAATTGCTGCAACTGATCATGATGAGAAAAATCGCGGGCAAAAGACAAGTTGGTCGAAAAAGAAAGTCTTGGCTACGTAATATCAGGGAGTAGACTAGGATAGCGAGTATTTCAGAACAATCGCCTCGCGAAGGAGGAGGAAAGTTGTGCTGAATTGGCTGCCAACCTTCGCAATCGGAGAGACACTCTTAGAAGAAGAATAGTAGAAAATGCTTATACAACAAAACCATATTAATCAAATCGTACCAAAACAAATGTATGTCACACAGACAGTCCTGCATCATCGTGACGACGAAGACTAAACGAGCGAATGTTATCAAGCTTAGCACAATTTACGCATCGGTGACAAAGCGTTGTCAACGTCCTTGATAATGATATTCGTGTTTTCCTGTTTTCTGTCATAAACATTTGCACTTAGTTCACGACATATTTTTCTGAATTTTAATATCTTTTATTTAAATAAGAGTACTTGAACAATACAACTACCAAATGAAAAATGTAGAGAAAAAAATAGCACAAATTTAAAGCAGATATATCACTTTTATGTTTATTTACAAGTATATTATTAATACAAACTTTTCGAGTTCATATAGATCAAAAGTTATTTTCGATAAGTACAGATTAAACGACATATAACAAAATAAGAAATAAAAACGCGCTAGTTTTCTTAAGAAAAATGTTTATTACATTAGTGGACTTTTCACCATCATTAACTTGTGGCAATCCACAGGCATAAACCTGTTTCTAAATGAATCCCCTAAACTCGATCTTATCGTATTCACGCAGTTTCTGCTAGCCACCAGACTTATGTCCTCTGTCGACCTACCTCTACGATTTCAATTTGTTAACATGGAAAGCTATATTGGTGGCTTTGGTTTTCTCGTGGATTTTTTCATTTCGAAACTTTTCTCCGGACAGATTTCAAGCACGGAGCTTCCCGTATCTCTCTCAAAACTATGTAGAGCAAATGGAACGTCAGTATCCTCATTTGTCAACTCAACTTCGAAGTCACTTTCTGAGCTAAAAGTGGGCTTGATTTCTGTATCATATAAATGGTATGTCATGTAGACATTTATTCTGAATCTGAATGTATGTCCTTGTCATTTGTATGTGTTTAATGGGTTATGAGTGTAAACAGTTTATTTTATTTATAAATAAGATTCGAAAGACGCATTGCTCGAAACCGTTAGAAGTGGTAGAGCCACGCTGCAGACGAATAATTTGTCAAGAATAATTGTCTGTAGCATGGATGGGCTGGCTCGCCCGGGGAAGAACCACACTCCCACAGAAAACCGGTGTCTGAGTGGTAGCTTAGCTACTGCGCTTCGTCCGAGGAGTGGTTGAGTTCCGGAGGCCCAACCCCCCTGCCCCTCTCCCTTTTATAATGACACTTTCCTTAAAGGCCGGCAATGCTTCTGCACTGCCTATGGCACTGCGGATGTCTATGGGCGGCGTTGATTGCTTTCCATCAGGTGGCGCGTCTGCTCGTTTGCCTTTATATCCCATAAAAAAAATCGAAAAAATTGCGTGTGAATGATATTTCTGAGTATATATGTTCAAGCTCTAGAATTCAACAAACATAAATGTGTAGTGACCCCTGCGATGTCGCATCTCTATCTCTAATACCCAGCGAAGCGAAAGTTGAAAGCATGAGTGCTCGTATCTTTGCGACGCCTATAATGCTGAACGTCCGATGAAACATGAACGCTGCGAAGACTGAACAATTCCTTACTCCATCTTTCACTGCATCCTGTACAGTGTTTCAGGAAATTGCTTTTAAGAGTTCTCCAATCTTATAAAACATTTCCTGAAAAACTGTGCAGCTGTAAGAAAGTAAGATTACGCGAAATTGTGAACACTTTTAGTACGTAATTGCACTGTTAATAGCTGTAATAAGAGAAATAAGACAGAATTAACGAGTTTTTTCCTTATAATTCATTATTTAATGTTTCTTCCCTAGTCTCTAGAAATCTTAATTTGCTTTTTCAAATGAAAAATACGATTAAAGATAGCGTCAATATTAATATTAAAATATTGTGATGTCTCAATGCTCTACAATCTACAAATAGCTCACAAATTACAAGGACAATTATCCAGACTTATAATATATACTGCTGTAATATATAACATGCAGGTTATACAAAAAATTAACAACAAGTGACCCGCATGCTCGTTTGCCTGCTCTGCTATAAAAAAATATTCTGACGCAGGAATCTAACCCACAAAAGCGAACATTTCATCACTTAATTATTTTAGTCGTCAAGTATCCAAGTACACGTTCTTTATGGCATAAAATGCATTACAATTTTATATACGGAATACACCGATATTAATAGCTAAACTTGAACAAAATTGCACATTGTTTTATAATAATACCTACTGGTGATACTAATTTGTATTATCGGCAACAAAAATAATGTTTAGTTGCATGAAGTGAATAAGAAACTTTTGACTTTTTTTTCTCATAATTTAAAATCATAACGTCTTAAAAACGATTATGCATAACTAAGTCTTCTTTTAAAAAAATAATGAACTGGGAACAGACACGAGTCTTTAGATCCCAGCATTTACCGTACAAAACAAGGTAACAGTAAAATGATACAATTTGATGCCGATATTCCGTAAAGTTGTTTTATAATATATATATATATATATATATATATATATATATATATATATATATATATATATATATATATATATATATATATATATATATATATATATATATATATATGTGTGTGTGTTTGTGTGTGTATTTAAGCTTTTCATTGGTGTAACATTAACTTTTACACATGATGTTAAATGTAAAATATCATATTGTTATAGTAAAGAGGCTTATCTGTAAGTTATACTAAATATATGTGTCAACTACATAAGGGGGTAAAATGTGAATTAAAAAAGGGAATCTATTAAATTCATAGGTGTTTGAAATTAAAGCGAAAAGAAACAAATATCTATGTAAAATCAATCGTAATATTGTCTTTTAAAGTCTTTTATTTTAGAATAACTCACAAGAACTTAAATAAAAGATCAATTTAATATTGCTTATACGTATGTAAAACGACAAATTATTTATAATATAATAAGACGGAATTTTTATGTACACTATTTTAATTTTCCAATTCTAATCATATAATTTTCAAAACGTGTAGTTTTCATATTTTCATATGTAGACAAATCACGACTTTCTACCAAAGACCGATATGTCTACAAATTTAGTTTCATTTCTACGTTTTAGTTATATAACTGTCAGTTTAAATTACAATTAAATTTAAACTTACAAATTAATTTACCCGTAGTCAATTGGCATTTTAAAATTATAACTTGTATCTGCATATACCTAGTTAGAAGCTGTGCGAATAAAAACAGAAATGTTTACTCGAGTGGTGAAGAAAGTGCAAACTCATTAGTAAGTAGCAATTTGATTTATTAATGTTGTGTGAGTAAACAATTTGACACACAATCTTACTCACATCACGCCTGCGCTCCGAGTGACTGAAGCTCTGCGAAACAAAAATAAAAACTTAATCACCTCAAAATGTTTATCGAAGAGGAACGAAGGTTGTGTTGTATAGTATGTAAGGCACTAGCCTTGGAATGATAACTTTATCAAAACGCACTTGCAGAAATTCCAATTCATTTTAAAGCCATGATAAACCAGTTACACCTGAAAACATTCTAATTCTCCATTATATCTATTAGATAATAAAAAGCAACTTATTGCGATTGAAAAAATTAATGAAAAGTTTTATAAAATTTTATATTATTATACAAAACGTGGTAAAGGTACCGCTTTCGGAGTCAGGGGTAACACACACAAACACGCACGCCCGCATGCATGCATGCGCACATACATTTGCACATGAATAGCCCAATTTGTAATGTATTTTTTTATTTTGATTGAGTTACAAATAACACGATATAATTTTATGTTATATATAAATTATAGATGACAGGCATTGTTACATATTAATAAACACAACTCTCTGCTCTGAGATACGAGCAAACATCTAAGTTGCGGTCCACCAGCTGTAATTTTAGGTCAATAAATATGTATATTTAAAATTGAAATTTTCAAATCCATTCGTGTCAGTATTAAAAATGCGAAGAAGACGATTTACAATCAAATGTTAGCAATAGTAAATAATTGTGTACGCCTCAGAACTTTCCTCGGATTCACAAACCACTTTAAGTTGTTGTTAATTAAATTGAAAACGTTGCTTGTGGATGCCATTTAAGTTTGTTGAACACAGAAAGCTCTTTGCTTAGACCACTACAAAAGAAATGTTTTGCACTAAATCTCCATTTCATCTTGATAAGTACTTTTTTATGGGATAGCAGGGCAAACGAGCAAGCGTGTCGCCTAATGGAAAGCAATCAACGCTGCCCGTAGACAACTGCGACACCGCGAGAGTCACGGAAGCGTTGCCGGCCTTTTAAGAATATGAAGTACCTGTTGATGTTGCGCTTCATATAAAAATCACTCACATGGTACACGATAGTATTTTTGTGACAAGCCAAAGGTCGTCATTATTAGTTTAAAACACTAAAAAATAAAATGAAACATTTTATATGGAATCAATAAAACCTATATTTGAACATAAAATAATAAGATATCAAGTTTTTTAAAGGCATAAATTAGATATAAAGTGCTTTAAAAAAACGGACACCTTACAGTCATTGGCTTTTCAATTGATAATATTAATATAGTAGTGTTAGTAGCTTTGATGACTAGAAATTTCATTTTTAAAAATTTTTTTAACACTTAAAGTCCTAGAATCTGTGTTTTAGTCAATATAAATAGAAATCTGTATGAAAATGGACATTTTATGGGTATAGTGAAATTAAGGCTACGAGTATTTTTTTGGTTCTTTTTTAAAAAAGACATTAAAAAAAATACAAATTAATAAAGAGAGTGACTTCCCTTGCAGCAATTACGGCATGTAATCAATCGTCTTGGCATGCTTTCTACTAGATTTTTGATGGTATCCTGTGGAATGTGTTCCAACAACAAACAACAGCCGAGATCACACGTTTAAACTACCTGATGTTTTGTGAAGATGGTTGGACAGCTCGTACTGAACGACGAATACCGACCTCTTGCATACAAGCATCTACGTCACGAGAACGGTGGGTCCGAGCATTATCTCGGTACGATAGCTGGACATTACGCCTGCCCAAAACATAACAGATCCTCCACCATAAGGGATGATTTCTTCAAAACACACGACAACAAATCATTTCCCTGGTGTTCGTAATACTCGCCGACGTCAGTCCTCACCATGCAGATAACTTCGAGCCTCATCAGAGAAGAGTACGCTACTCCAGTTACCACTAGGTATCAAGTTTGGTAATCCAAGATAGGCAATTTCTAGCGAACCTCAATCGAGCAATTCGGTGCTTACGGTTTAACTTCAGTGCCCGTGCTAGTCACTGACTGTGTATATCTGCTGCTACAAGCCTCCTCCACACAGTCCACTGGCTAACTTGTGCTCAACGTTCTCTTCAAGGTTTCTTTTGAGGTCTATGTCTATGAACTGCATTCGCGGTTCCTTAGCACCTGAGTCACTAAAAAGCGGTCGTCTCGTGGTTGTGTGCATTTCTTCGCTTAGTATCGAGTCCAGGTTCTTTGGACGGTTAAACGTAAGTACACGTATCATTGTATATGAGGAGATGTCTCCTTGGGTTATATGGAGACCTTTGAGTTGACGGTTGTTTTAGCATAAGTTGTATTAAAGCTTGTTGCGTCATGTAACATTCTGTCGACAGCGTTTCGTAACTCACCGACATATGTATGTAGTGCTCCGAATTCGCAAACGTAAATGGACTGGATGAATCCTCGAATGGATACCGCGTTTTGACAGACGTAGTATATAGGACGCCGCCGGGGCAGATGATGCGACAATCTGAGCAGAACAGCGGGCAAAAACTGAATTCGTGAAGATAAAGAAACGCCAAAAAAAATCGTGCTAGTGGAAGAATGAATAAGAACTCCATTAACAATAATTAAATTTTATGCTTCACAGAAAAACCCTTCACGGTCGCGATACTACTGACCACCAATACTTATGGTACAATGTACGTTAAATCATTATGATTTTTGAACATTATTGACATTGCCATCAATTCATCCATATACATCCATATAAATCTAAGGGAATATGAGATGTTATTTCTATAGTATATGTAGTTATGATGTTATATTTGTACTTAGTGACGTTTACGACGGACTTTCTTTTTTTTTAATTGTGTCCCCTTTCAATATATTTAATACAAAAACTACTTTAACGCTAGGGCATTGATTTAAAATATTTCACAATATTTCGCAACTCAATATGCACTGAAGCAAAACGTTAAAAGCACTCGTATCTACAGGACGCCGGCAATCCTAAGCGTCGGCAGAGATATCGAACAGACTCAACAATTTCTAGCTTCGTCATTCAGTATGCCATTGAAGAACACTTGTAAAATAATTTCTAGAAAATACTAGAGTTTCTATTCTATTCTAAAATTCTACGTATTGTATGTATTTAAATTTATAAAATTAGTTTTTAATTTTTTCTTTTGTACAAGCTGTACCTCTAAACCATTTTTTTCAGTTTTGCTCGCAGGTTGACTGATAAAGAACGCCCAATGGCATTAAGCCGCCTCGTCTACATTTTGTGCAAAAAGTTTAAATTTTTCTTTACCCATAAAAATACACGCACACACACAATTTTTGTGTAAAAAACTGATTATTAAATTACTATTCGTCCGCCCTATATTCATTTTAGACGAGAGATGTAATGTACCTTTTCTTTACCAACTCGTTTGTGATTTCAAATCTACATAAAATAAGAAAGGAAGAACTATATTAGAATATACAGAACCATAACTTTATAAGGGTTATTTTAAAGGATAAAAGAATGCCTTTGTTTAATCCGGTTACAAAATTATTTCATATTTATAAGCAATTTAATATAAAAAGAATGTTACTTTTGAATGGTATTCTTCGTATGAGAAAAAGAGAATAAAATTGTTATATTTCTTATTCCTCTATTTGTGTTTTGAAATATACGTAAATGTATTTTTTTTTATTCAACGTTTTGTCATCCTAGTTTATTTACCTAATCATACCTATATATGATACAAAATTGCTTTTTGTCTTGACGTCTGATCGAAGAAAGTATCTTGATTATCAAATGTATAAATTTTCTAACAAGCTATTTTATGTTATTTATATTGTTGCCTTGAAAACAGGACGTTCCTTTAGACTAATCTTAACCTAAATATTTTAAATAAAGATTATTATATTCTAAACGAATACTATATTCTATTAGTTTGTTAAATACAAAAGTAAAAATTCCGAAATATGGCACTACGATTTGAACTTTCGTACTAACCAAAACCGATTGTACATATCATTTAAACAAGCATATAAAAATGTAAAACGCGTGGTTAGTCGTACGGAGTAACTATCGAAATTTTTGTGGTCCTGGCTAAGGTAAATAACTGGTCTAAAAATATACCATGCAATCATAGTGTAAAAAGCAATTTAATTCACCGTATTTATTGCTGTTGGAACATGTTTATTTCCGAATTGCTTTTGTGTAATACGCACATTTATTTTTAAAACGATTATATGAGTCTTAATCAAGACTTTACGTCATTTACAGAAGTACTTTTAGCTAGAACTTAAAACTTAATTTTAATTTCATTAATTTATATTCTTTATTTGTTAACAATTAATTATACCTTAATAAAATTTACTCCACTAAAGGAAAGTGTCGTGACAAAAGTTGAGAAAAGGATGCTTAGATGGTTTGGGCACATAGAGAGGATGGATGAAATACAACTGGCAAAAGAAATTTACGTTGCGAATGTGAATGGAAGAGTCGATAAGGGAAGACTACAGAAAACATACCTTGACCAAATTGCTGAAGTTTTTAAGACAGGCCAGGTCAAGAGTACCCTTAACCGGTGGACTAGCATGAGGAGAGTAATGAGTGTGGAGGAAGCATGGAAAGTATGGCGAGATTTTAGAGAATAGAGATCTGTGGTCTCTGCCTACGCCTACGACAGGCGTGGCGAAATGTATGTATAAAAAACAATTTAGTTTGAAGTTTTTACTAAGTGTTGATATAAAGCAGTCGACTAGTACATTAAAAACCCTATTACTTTAATTGTATTATTTCAAAAACTGTAGTTTTTTAGTGATATAATAGAATACTGTAACGATCGTAATACAAACGATTTACGAAAACACCTCAAATAATATTCTATTGTAGCCATAAATACGAATAAAATTTGAATACATAAGTTAGAAAACAGCTTCACTGTCTAGGAGGCATTATTATGCAAACGTACCCGCGATATCCTGAGCGGTTGATTCTGATCCGCGCCGCCGTGCATACGGAAGCCCCACGGCGCGCCGCCCGTCAGTTCCACCTCTTTCGCTGTCATCGTCACTTTTCACTTCATTGCTCGCACCGATGCAATCTCCTGTTCACTTTCAAGTCTTGTGTTCAATGTGTTACGAAGATTCCTTTATATCGTTTAAATTTAAACATGGAAGCCCATTTTAGCCCGTTTCGTAGTGAAAGAGGATAGTCACGATATATCTGTAACAAATTATATAAGATTTAATAAAGGTGAGGAGAAATGTGATTTAATAAAGATGATGAACTTGCTGTGAACTTTTTTGGACAGTAGTGTCTACCTGGGGGTGTTTGCTTTATTTTTATTATAAACGAACATTAATTTAAGATTAAATCCAAACAACTATATTGACATAAACCAAAGTAATATAAAAAAGAAAAATTTATAGTATGATATTCCCCTAGACTGCTATTACAATAACATCTTTGAATTCCAAAACGCCAACTTAATTAATATTAAAACATTGATTCCAGGAACAAATTATTGTGATGGTTGGAATTAAATTTCAGAATAGGTATTGTACTTACAGGAGAATTCTGAAATTTGTAAGAGCCTTAATTGATATTTATGATTTTATCTTACTTTAACTTGATTATTAAAATGATTAGTAAATAGCAAAAATATTCTAAAATAACTTTTTGAAGTTAAAACTCTGATTATTTCATTATTTTTTATTGTAGTAGTTTTACTGCCATTTTATAATTATATATTTATATGGAGACGTCGAAAATTCGAGTCTCTCTCTCTCTGAGTCCTAAATGTTGGGGCATAGGGCAGACACAACGTTTCTCCATCTCGACCTGTCGTAGGCCATACGTTTCACTTCGCTGCAGGATAATTATCGAATCGATAAGTATCAAAAATACACGCTGTTCTATTGTAGACAGTTGGGACCAAAAACGTACCGAATCAGTTTTGGAGAAATGATATATAGATATAGGAAAATAGATCAATAAAATTAACCACGAAAAGGATCATTATTACCTTAAAAGAATAGCGCAGAACTTCAAGTGAAAATATTATATATTCATTTTTAACACTATATATATCGTAGAATTCGCAGCATCGTTTGATGTAGTTACATATGCCTTACTTATAATGTATTATAATACAGGTAGTTTTACTCACTATCATCACTTGACTTTATGCTTAACTGAATCGCGCTCAACTTACAACTCATGGCTACAATTGAGTGTCAAAAGCCGGCATCGGTAAAGTTATATGGTCAAGTTAGAAACTTGGAAAGTTTCCATCCATGTAGTTAGTGTTTGGCAGACACATTAATGAGTTGCAGACTCTATCTTGTATGGATCAAATATGTCTTCGTAATTAAGAAATAGGTACACATATTTTATCAGTTTTACTTATAATAAATCACTGCTTTATTTCACGCTTCATTGCCATGTTAGAAACACAAAACAATTAAATTATCTATTAAAATGCAAAAAAAAGTGTTTCACTATTTGTTATTTATCCTTATTAGTTTTTGTTATTGCTTAAAAATATGACTAACTTTTGGATATGGTTCACATCAATAAATAGTTCAGTGAAGTATATAATGTCACAACACAATGTTAGATCGTACGCCCAAACCTTAACCGAGCTATTTATATATGATTAATTTTTTTCTTGAATAATACAATATCAAATATCATCGGGTAAGAAAAGGAAGAAAAACTAAGAAGAAGGAGAAATTCCATTTCCTCCTCGATAATATATTTGCAACACTAGAAAATTTTTTTTATGGGATAGGAAGGCAAACGAGCAGGCGTGTCAGGTGATGGAAAGCAATCAACGCCGCCCATAGACATCTGCAGCGCCATAGGCAGTATGGAAGCGTTACCGACCTTTAAGGAAAGTGTCATTGTGGGAGTGGGAATGGTAGAGGGAGGGGGAGGGTGTTGGGCCTCCGGAACCCGGCCTCTCACCGTACGAAGCGCGGTAGCTAAGGTACCGGTTTTCTGCGGGAGAGCCGGCCCATTCATGCTACAGATAAATATTATGCCATTCTTGAAAAAGTATTTGTCTGCAGCATGGCTCTACCACTATCAAAGATTCCAGATGCCTCGACAGTCTTTAAGAAAGGTGTACTTGGGATAAAGTTTTAGGGCTTATGTATGAAATAAAACGCTCTGAAGACAACTTTTTATTTTCGTTACTGGGCAAAATTTGTCATTCAAAAAGCAGGTTGCGTTATATTTCTTCGCCATATTTCACTGTCAAACATTACCAAAATCACTGGTGTAGTTTATTATCCTAACATATTATGACGTCTATTTCTGTAAACTATTCCAATAATAAAATATTCTTAAATTGTTTATCAATACACTGTTTTCAAATATGTAGACTACAAGCGGATCGTTTAATTCAATTTTCGTTTTGTTTGATTTAATTTCTATGCTTGCATTTTTTTTAATTATTGATTAACCATGTGAGTTACAACAACCAGTAACCGCAGGGTAGTGATTAAGACGAAGACACAAGTATGTGTTCGACTTAATCAGTATTACGCACCGGCTTTATATGAAACATTAATAGTAAATGACAAAGTCCGTGAAATTATTTGAAGCTTCTGCATAATTCGTGTAACCTCTAAAACGCAACGAAGTAAATAGCAATATCATAAACTAAAAGTAATATAAGCCGGAGCGAGGTCAGTACCTACGATTGAATTATTTTCAGGCTATGATGTCGACCAGCATTCGAACTGAAGGTCGTTGGGAACGTGAATATTGAATCACTCTTTATCTAGGTGTATTTAATCGATAGTACTTCTAAAGTATATTTCTTGGCAAGTAAGATGTGACACACTACATTATATAAAAATATATTCTTACAAAAAAGAATAAGACCATAGAGCAAATTGGATGTGATATAAAAAACAAAGACTTACTGAAGACGGCGTGATTTCGCTGTATCGCGATAGTGATCAAGTGAAAAAATAACTATTCAGAAGTATCTGTTTGCCAATGCTTATTAGCCTGCAAAAACAGAATTTTGCTGCGTGGTTTCCGGCAAAGAAAAGTAACCCATATGCACCGCATTCATCCTGAGGGCATATGAGACGTATGTGGGAACAAATACCAGTAGATGAGCCACCAGTATAATATCTACCTGAATAATAAAAACGAGCCTGCGATTCCAATCCGTTCACAAGCGTGAGAATTACACCAACATTTTACGGCACTTATATGTGCGAGAAGCCAATGTCCACGAGTGGGCTGTTACGGGTGTATGGTTTAAATAATAATAATTTGCTTGTATATTCTATACTATTCTTCACACCGTTGGGAAGTTTACCATCCAAAAATAATTTTGAAAGAATGCAACTATGCTAAGTATGCAAACATCATATTCCTCGGTATAACAGAGCATATTTTATTACAAAAAGAAATCAGCTTATGTTTTGCCTAGTATTGTGGAGACAGCTGTGTGCGTGGGCACTTCTGCTAACGCTTGGTGTTTATGATTTTATATTTACGTTTATATGCTTCTTTAGCCTTAAATTGGATCTCGTACAAATAGAAAGTAAGAATCGCTGATCATCATGCTGATCGGGATCTATCATAAAGGTGAAAAAGTCTGGCGATATAGAAACCTAGTGTATACTAATTGGATTCATTTTTATAGAAGAAAAAAGCAAAAGGTAAGCGAGTCATCTGTACATAACATGTTTAATTCACCTGGGCAAACAACTACTGTGGCCTATTGATTTTTTTTTGGAAAATGTATAAGAATGACAACCATTACTAATAAATTTTTTGAAATAAATCAAAATATTTCTAATGAAAAGAAAATTAGTTCACACTTAAAGCATGTAGTAATAATGAACGCTTTAGTGAACCACGGGTCTGATAAAAATGAGAACTTCATTAAAATTTTAAGTAAAGAGAATTCATCTCTAAATATAACAAGCTTAATAGATCCTTAGGGCACAGTTAAGAAGAGCTAACTGCTATTCAAAGTTAATTTCTTACCTTCAAACATTCCTTCGTTTTCAGGAAATAAAACTTTAAAAGGGAGCGATATGAAAATCTATCTAAGTATGAAAAGTAAAAGATTTAGAATAATGATTGACAATTTTGTAAGCAACTTGTTATCGTTGTAATTTTTTTTATGGAAGCAGCATACCAGATAGTAAGCACCCAGTGACACCTTAGACATCTGCGATACTAAAAGAACTGTAGATGCGTTGCCTGCGTTAGGGTAAATATGTGAATAATAGGCAGGGAAGAAATAATTAACTGAAGGAAATAAAGAATTGAAAGGAAAGGAATTGGGCTTTCAGATCCCAGCACTCACCGTACGTATTGCAAAAAATTAAATTCCTTTTTTTTCGCATGTAATGGCGTTGTTGGCACTAGGGCCTTAACGTCTTCCTCGCAAGAAGTATTGGACTAGCAAGTTCCAGACTAAAAATGATAACGCTAACGAAACTCAACTTTGAAGGCTTCTTGCCCTTTAGTCTTGAAACCTAGTTTCTCCTGAAACGTTGGAAAACGCATCACAACAAGCAAGAGACTAGCAGGGATCTGCTCTTGGAATTTATATTATTATTTAGGTTAAATGAAGGTTGATGTCTCGTCATGATGCCCTGATGAAATGTCATGTCTCCTTATGAAATAAAAAGGAGCATTTTTGGATCCAAGCTCCGCTTCGATCGTTGTGTGAATTGTACCACAAATACATGAAAAGAAACAAGGCTTTAGACATCCTCTACGATAATCTGGTACAATTCACGCACCGTATTAAATCTAACATTTAAGTCTCCGTATAATATTTGATTTGTCTGCTTTCACTTTATATTAATGTTGTGTCCATCTGTAATAAGGATTACAATTTAGTATGTTTTAGAAATATTTAGAATAATGAATAATGAATGTAACTTCTGTTGATGGTCTATAAATAAATAAAAAAGTTAGAAAATAGGTCAATTTCCCCATTTAGTTTACCATTAAGTCAACATTTGATTTGCGGGGAATCTAAAGAAAAAATAAATTAGCCGTTTAGAATAGAATAAGACGGAATGAAATGGAAGCGATTTCATAAGAAATTTCTATAAAGACAAACTTTGGTTGGATAAATTAATTGAACAGGAAAGTAATTTAAGATAATGAAATCTTTTTGTCGGTATTTCTTCAAAAGTCATATCATTAAAATTTATTTTACTAAAATTATTTCTTTTTTCATTTTCAATTTGACTTACGTATTCAATGAATATATTATACATTACAATAAAGTGACAAGGACAACACACGAGAGAGCAAACGTCAATAGGGCGGAAACGTGTGAGTGACATTTGAATCGGACCCTCTGTGCTACCTCCCGGAGGATCTTTAACTTGTCACACACGAGTTTTATACTACGTACAGGTCACCTTCCTTTTACTTAGAATACTTAATTTAAACATTCTATTTACGGGCAAGTATAGTATAGTATCGGATGGAATTTTTCCTTCCCATATACATATGTCCCACTGATTTCCACAGACCTCCCCATTTCTGAAGGAATTGAAGTTAATCCTTAGGTTAAGAGACAAGTCTAACGAAAAATAAAATTAGACCATTTAGAATAGAAAAGATAGAAAGTTGGTAAATAAGAGATCCGAATAATATTATGGTGCTTCAACTGCTAACATCAAACCGGTATTTAAACCATTCTAATGGGTAACATAAACGATGCTGATGATCGACTGATAGGGGTATAACCAGTATTAAATTAAGCCGAGGCATAGGTTTTTACAGGCCATTTAACAGGCAACGGCGTCGGTACGTGATGCCTAGCTCTATTCGCTAATCCATCTACTCGGTGTGGCCCTTAGAAGAGGCCTACGTTCAGCTGTTGATTAAATTAAACTGATAATTATTACAATACAATTTTCATGATACGGGCGAAGTTTTTAGAAAAAATCATATCATAGAGCATACTTCATGCAAATCATAGAGTAAGACAAGATCCGCCACAAGGTTAAATAAAAAATAATAATAATAATGGAATAAAACAATCTTAAAATTTACTCAATGACTAAAACAAATAAATTTAAAAGAAAACAGAATCTATTTATAAAAAAATAATATATATATATCGCTTATTCGACGATAAGTTTTTAATGCTAATCTAAAAACAATAAACTAAGCAAATAAAGTAAAAGTGAAAATAAAAAAATAATTATACTATCAAACTCAAGTTAATTATGGATGTTATAGTCGCCTATTGTACGGTGTAGTGTACCAATAACAAAACAGAAGCAAACAGGCGGTCCCAAATGGACTACCGAAACACAATATATGAACTTTATATCGTTCACCGTCAACGGATGCTCCCATTATTTGACGGTAGATCGACCTACGTCAAGACATGTCAGTTGAAAGACGTTAGTAATGTTTGCTTTAAATAGAATACTGACGCTGAGTCACACAATGTTTCGTTAATCGATGGTTAAATATAACAGAAGCATTCCGCGTTTACCGCCTACGAACAAATTATATGTATGTAATTCTAGGTTAGTGCAGAGGTTTCTTCGGTCCCTATAAGCTCTATAGAGAATAAAGTAATTAAATCTACTATTAGTACTTTGATAATTGTCTTAAAATCGGCACCATAAAATCGGTTTAGCCTTTGCAAAAATAGCACAAACAAAATTTTTAAAAATTGTGTTTTGTGAAATGGTGTCGTGTAAATATGCTGAAAAAAAGACGAATGTTTCAAATATCAAAGAGATGTGTGTAAATTTCATTCAATAATATTTTTGTACAACAAATACTTGTATTGTATTTTTTACACTTGATGTTAATACAGTCAAATATTAATTTAATAATTAAATTTAATTAATTGAGAAAAAAATTAAATAATGAAAAAAAGAATTATATTATACAAAATATTTATAACTTCCTTAGATTGAATAGTGTACTTACTTGCTTACTATGAACTACTACATAACGTACATACATACATGGCTTGCACCAGGAGTAACTAATATCATTAGACCCAAAATGTATTGTTTATTAACACGATTCTGTATGATATACCAATTACCTTATAAGTACTTCTTTATAAAATTAACATCGAATAGTGATTCAAAGTAGATTTAGAACAAAAGTTTATTACTTATTTACAAACCATATAATATTATGGCTTTCCCATTCCTGAACAAATAGACATCCACCAAGTAACCCATCATGTATGTAGATAGCACATAGATACAGTTATGGTAAATTCAAACCTAAATCAAGAGCAAACGGTCCATTTCACTAATTATCGTAACTTCAAATGTCACCAGAACTGATTAAGATTTTTACTACTCAAAACGCTTACCTAATGGTTTCGTGACGCTTCTCATTTTGACACAGCAGAGAGTAAACTTTTACTTCTTATCATATAAATTAATGTTAAAGTATTATAAGACATGCGTTTATATTATTATTAATTTATCATTACAATTATAATCTTTAAAATAACCACTGTTGCACATTTGCAGTTTTCAAGTGGAAAGAATCTACTCGAATCGTCACGTTAGATACAATTTGTTTACACTGATTTACACATTTTTTTGCATTGTTCAAGGGATCGCTGTGGACGGGTGATCAGGAAACCCAAAGGTAATAATATCGCGTCATAAAATTTGCATATAACTGAGGTTACTAAGCATAATAAAAGAGGCAAATATCTAATTAGAGATAACGCTAACAATTAAATATTTTATTAAAAGATTTATTTCTATAAAAATAAACTAATGGTAAAATCTATTCTACCTAGAATAGTTACAATAATTGATATAATGTTAACATTATTTCTAGACCTTTCTTTGAAAATTGTGTAGTAGTACTAGTAGGGTATCATCTTTTTTACAGCCCACATATATCTCACTGCTAGGCACAAACCTACCACCCTCCCCCTATTTCTGGGGGAATGGACATTATCTTAACCACGCTTGTCAATGGCGAACTGGCGGGCACCTAGATTCGAAAAAAATATCTGTAGCCTATATACATACATATATATTAATCCCGACGCAGAAAAAGAACCCGCAAAGTTCGCCAATTTTACTTCGCCACGGGGTCAATAAGGTAATCACATATAGAATACCCAGTTTAAATAAAAAAGTATAACATAAAAATTGTTTCAATATTTATTCTTGGATTCTGCCCATTTATCTTGGATTATTTAAACAATATTTAACAAACGAAACTGCATGTAACGAACGAAAATGTAAAATCCATCTCATATTCATCGTATTACGAAACCTGTATTAATTTCCTTTTATATCACTTGTTAGTATAACTTTAATTGTTAAATAATTGTATGAATTAAGTTAGGCCAAGGCGAAAGGAGCCTTTGCATTTCTCCATCCTGTGTGGCAATCGAAACACCTCTCTAACAGAGTGAAACTTAAAATCTTTAACACTAACGTAAAGTCAATAGTTTAAAAATAAAATTGCTAACATTCATATTCCTCAGGAGACTAATTTTATTCCAAGCAAAGAATGCGAGATACATGGCATGTTGCATCTGCAGATGTATAATTAGGTCAATCCGACAGTACGAGCAACACATCGTATGCAAATAGCCCATGTTTTACATTGCTCTGATTCGTATACATTTAAACAAAACATCAGGGAACAAAACATGTTCTTTTATTTACTTTACGTCGCCCGGATAGTGAATAACATAGGGCTGTGAAATATATTTTGGAAACGGATACGCCGTGACCGTTACCGGTAGTAGCTTTTTTGTTTCCTTCACAATTTTGATCGTCTCTTGGTGCAATTATATAATGTATATTAAGTTGTAGATTGAAAAACAGGCAACAGGTATTGATTTTTAAATTTTCGGCTTTAAATTAAATAATTGTCTCGTTTTATCGCTTGTTAATAACCTAAAAAGTCTAATTCACAATGGACAACAAGACGTCTACAATGCCTGTGATGTTGTATGATACATTTAAACGTTCCTTCACTTATTATTCTATAAAAAAGTATATTTTAAAAAATTTATATTCGCTATTTGTTATCGGATTTTAGAGGTTTAAGAGTGCGCAAGATATTTTCAGCCTAAATAGTCAAACTTTCCTACCGGCAGTTATATTGCATATATGATACTCCTGTATATCTATAATGCTATCTCGTAAACTTGCGAGGCTGTAATGATAGTCAGATGAGGTACAAACCATCCTTATCATAGCCAGAATAAAATACAGACAGAACAGAACTATTTACCTACCCACGTACCATGTCTATCTATTGTGTATATTAAGTTATATAGGAAATATTCATATTTTAAAATGATTATATTTTTTTAAAACCCATATATATTCCACTATTGGGAGCCTTCCGATTTCTAAAGAGGCGAACAATAACTTACCACGATTACCGAAGGTAGATTGGCATCCATAATTGGGATAAATGCCTGTAAACCATACATATGTAAATTTAACCCGATGCAGGAATCATAACCACAGCCATTGATTCCGAAAGCAATAATTTTGCGACTGGATATATGGTCACGTCACATTCAAGTCATTTGGTCTATGAAATAGATTTGATTCAAAGTTGTTATTGCTGGTAGCCTATTGGCTTTAACAGCTTTATCGAATTCTGAGCCCGCGGGCAAGTAAAGTATGATTGGTAATCTGCGCAAATCGCAGACTCCATCGGCTCGACGCCGTGTCGGAGGTAAACTATGCAATAGAAAATTTTAAACTTGATGTGTCATGAAAGGTATTCTGGAATATCGATATAGGATATAATACTACCACAAAATCGAAATAAAAATATTCGCACTGCCTATTATAGTCAAAAATTTCCATAATATACATCATTAACTATAGAAACTGTTCCGTAACACAAAGACGCCATCAATAATCCAACAAAAGTTTCTATAACGAACTTAACATTGTTTGTTGAGGTTCGTTTTGATTCATTACAGGCGTTCTTTGTTAAAGCACACCTTAAGGCGAGGAAACATTAACTTGCATTAAGTTAAACAAATAAAGTGAACTTGTTAAACTTTCGGGCACGAGTAAGAGTTGCGTACTTAATTATTTATACGATTTCAACGACTTGAATACAGTTGGTCCTCTTGTATAAACATAGGTTTGATTTTTGTAGTGTCAGTAATTATAAATTTCCTACCATAATTTTTTGTTATTAAATTTTTTGCCAACTCTTATATAGCAAAATTAATTTCTAATATACTGACTAAACTTATAATTGAAGACTTGTGATACGTAACATTTTACATTAAAAAATTGTCATTATTACATGTGATTACAATTAACCCCTATACTTGAAACCTACATCGCTTACTATTTTAAAAACTAAGCATAAATTATGATAAATCCTGGTATTTGGAATGTACCATAATATTACATTAACCTTTACACCTTTATGTTAAACCTTTTTCCACTAATGATTTTAAATATTTGTAAGCGCTGTTAGCTTTGAGTTTTAAAATTATTTTTATTTAGTAGGTATATAACGAGCACCACGAGGGTGTCGGGGTAGCGAACTCACGCAACCCTTGAGACGGGCTTAGTGAGTCAGGCGCCGAAGGAGTCCCGGCAGAAGCAGTTCTTTAAGAGATCCCGGGACTCTTCTTTGGTGCCGATGGCGGCCGCCATGGGGTTTTAGTCGGTATACGCGCATACGCGGAGTCCGACATAACTCGCCGTCCCCTCAAGGGCGGCAGGGTATCCGTAACGGATTTCCCACGTAAAAAAGGTATATAACGATTAAATTGAGTTTAGACAAAAGTCTTAAAGCAGAAAAAGTTTAAAAGTTATATTCAAACTGCTTTATGGTTGGCTTATGTCCTCAACGAATCTCCTCCATTTCAATTCCTCTTTGGTCCCCTGCAAGATCTAATTATCTTTCTATATTCATTCGTCACATTCACTTGCTCAAAGTTCCTCTGAGAGCTAAAAAGAGCAAGATTGGGCCTCGGGACTCGGCCGCTTACCGTACGAAGCGTGGTAGCTAAGCTACCACTCAGACGACGGCTTTCTGCGGGAATGTGGTACTTCCCCGGGCGAGCCGGCCCATTCATATTACAGATAAATTTTATGCCATTCTTGATAAAATATTTGTCTGCAGCGTGGCTCTGCCACTATTATAGTTTAACTTTTTAGTTTTATTTCTATTTTGTTATTGTCAGCAGCAAAAGCTCGCAAAATTCGCCAACTGTAACGCGCACATTCGCCGTCAAATTTATGGGTGTCGTGCCACTAAATGCATATTCTCCTCAAATTGCTAACATATTTTATTGCACGGCTTTCCGCTAGAAATATAAAACGGCGCGATTTTCATTTACTCGCTGCTGCGAATGAAGCCTAATACGATAACTAATATTTACGACCTACGTTTAAATTATTTCTACAAGACTGCGAAAGAAAATTTTATTTCTTAGGATAATTTATAAAAAAATTGTAACTTAAAATAAATTAAATTATTTCTACAAGATTGTGAAAGAAAATTTTATTTCTTACCATAATTTATAAAAAAAAATTATAACTTAAAACATATCTTGCGAACCTAACTCAGACAGGATATCTACAATATATGACATTAAAAGAATTATTTAGACTCTAATTTTTACTTGAAGATATGACTCGAAGAAAGCTCGATCGGTATAAAGGACACTCAATAGATATAATAATATGTATATGTTTTGCAAACAAATAATAAAAGTAAAGTCTTACAAATCAAATCTACATTAATACATTCACATTAGAAGTCTCCGGAAAATCGTTTACATGCATGCAATTTCTCTCCTCGTGCTTTCAATTTCTTTTTTTCGAAGCGTGTGCAGAAATGCATACATGCAACAATTCTACGTGGCTGTAAATTATTTTCTCCTCTTTTATGCTACTCGTTCCATACTGTTATGGTTGAAAACAAAAAAGTTTCCTGTATATAAAAATAATAACAAAGAAAAATAAACCAAATCACCACATTTGAATTATCTATGTCTTAGGTGCTATTATAACATTCATGTATAATTTATATATGTATTACCTTCACTTAAAAGGACATACATATATGTGTGTATGTAAAGAAAACATATTTGGTGACTAACCAAAGACGGTAGCCTTTAATTAGGCACCAAAAATGTTTTCTTTCCGGCACTATTTTATGAATCGTATATGACAGATAAAAAGGCTCCCAGTATCCAACGCCAAAATTTCCCCAGC
The DNA here is from genome assembly GCA_031353405.1 of Baronia brevicornis. Taxonomy (NCBI): domain Eukaryota; kingdom Metazoa; phylum Arthropoda; class Insecta; order Lepidoptera; family Papilionidae; genus Baronia; species Baronia brevicornis. Next base: position 449,306 of record JASFAT010001170.1, read on the forward strand.
TGTTATTTACCTACCTAACCGCAGAAGTTCATGAATAGCCGAGATTACTTATAACCAAGCGAAACGCTAGTCCACTTTCTTTTATATTCTACAACTTAAAATTCACATATAACTTAACATTTACATCTAACTTCACTGTTGAATTATACGTTTATTAACTAACACTTTTAACTCACTATTTCAAACACCTGCACGAATAGATATCTTTGCAAAAGGCAATGGCATAGTAATATTATATAATAGTCTGCATAAAAAAATTGACTAAAGGATAGAACAAAAACCGCTAGTGTGAACAAAGAGTTTTTCTAGGCCAACTCAATATTAAAAACATTTGCTTTTTTTAAACTTAGCTTTAAGCTGCGGATAATAGAGTTGGTAACTCGCATAACAATACTGCGAGAGAAAACTATTGTAGAGCTTTAAACCACTTCATGCCCAAAAATATTTTTTACAAATTCGTATACAATATACGATTATGTTTTTTTATTCCCCTATTTCACATTCATCCCCATTCTATATACAAAAAAAAGAGTAAAGGGGCGAATGGCATTATAGGTAATTATATCTACACTTTTATAATATTTGATAGAAAAAAAAAGTAAAGTAACGGAAAAAATAAAGCAACAGTAGTAGACTGTAAACAAATGTAAGGATTATTACATAAATAAAATCTAATTTCTTATTTCAAAGATAATTACGAGTTGAATACATAATAGAAGTAACCTCTAAGTTACATCGGTTGTTGAGTTTATTATTATTGAGTTTAGTATTATTTCATTTTTATAATCTCATGTTATTATAAGTTAAATTATTTTATTTTGTTTAGTTTTGTTAAGTTATATTATTCAATTTTATTGGCGTATTACTCAATATAATTTTATTAAGGCGTAAACGTGAAGTGAAATGAAATAAATATGTATGTATGTATGTGTAACGCATCTATTTAATCTGACTGCAAAAATCCATGCAAGCTTTGCTAGAACTGCCAACATTTTATCAAGACGTACCTCTCGTGATAAGGTGAATTAACATTTCAAGATACTTGTTATTATTTTACTTGACACATAATACAGGATATAATAGTAATAGACAATTGATACCAAAAAGGTAATAGAAGTGCACAAAATACAAATTCGCATAAATTAATAGGTACCTACTAAAGTCAATTAGCGCAAGCAAGTAACTACTACAACGAAATTAAACTATTTAGTTGCAAGCGGCATTACGTAGCAAGCAATTACAATCATAATTGCCCACAGATGGTTCAATATGCTGTTCCGAGTTCGCTGGGAAACGATAATTGCATACGGAAATGTTTATGTTTTAGCAACTAAGGAAATATTTCCCGTAAGGCAAGGCCTGGAGGGAAAGACTAGAACACCGTTATTAATGATAATGATGAAAGTTATTCGCTATCGTGCACCTGCCCTGTTTTCGAAAATATTCTTCAGAATGCTATTTTTGTCATAGTTTTCTCATTCAGCAAATTCACCCATAACTTAAGTGCATAGCAGTTTTATCAGTCTAACTACACCTATACACCACAGCGTGTGGTCATAAATAAACTTCATTTGCGCAATATTTAAATTTTTAGGTAAAGTCGCATTTCTTCGTAGTAGTTTTAGGAACTACGCTTTTTAAGAACAGCACGAATGCACAGTGTAGTGTAGTAGTTCTAAGATGCATACTTAATTATTGTGAATAAAGATTTGTATTAATCGAGCAGTCATTCGTTTCACTTGTACTACCTAGCATGCAGCAGTACATGGCGACCCTGCCAAGATGGTATCTGCCTCGCGAAGCGGCATATGAAACCTTGCTTATATGGACGTGGCTAGTGTAGTACTTATATAGACGTGGCTTGGTGTTCTATATTTAATGCAATTCTAAAATAATAATAATAATAAAATAATGGAACAATAGCAACCTAAGAAAGATACCGTCATGGTACAGTGCTGCTAGTGGTATAAATCAGGCCGCAGTTGAAGAAATTCGAACTCATATATCGACAGCGAATACCCTAATAAGCATTCTAGTTGGTTTGGTAACTTTAGGAGCGCTTTATTGGATGTTTAGAGCATATAAAAATCTCTCGTGCGTTGGATGACAGCAGAGATTGAAAGAAGTGTAAGGAGATCGTGGTTGCGTAGACCGCAGCCTTCCGCAAGCAGTACTAGATACAGCGCCGGGAAGTGATTTAAATGTGTAGCGTATTGTGATGAACTATTCTGAAAACTAACTTATATATAATGAAATTATTTTAGCCATAATTTAATATAACGTTTCGTAATATAAACTGCAGAATTTTTATTTATTCCAGTACAATAGATAGAATTTACGTATAAAATAGAAAAAAAAAAACGCTACCTATTCAATTAAACGAACGTTTTGACATGACTCAAACCTCAACAAATGCTGCTAGCAATCAATAACCATTTGTAGTTGAAAAGTTCTAACAATAGACTTTATCACTTTATAAGCTCTATTGCTGCTGATAATTGATAACTTCTGAACTAACGTCTGAACTGGTGAGTTCGATTCTGCCTATCACTGAAGAAGAAGAATTTGAACCATATTTTTATAAAAAAAAACGTTATTAATTAGTAGAAAAGTTTACTAAGAATTCTTTAAATGTTTTTAACATTGAAAGTTTATTATAAAAACAAAAACAAAAAATGAGTTAATTTATGTAAGAATATACATATGTATATCATCAAATAAATTGTAGACTCTCAACATAAAATATAAAGTTATACAAAGTTTATACCAGACGCTCATTTTACTTTAAAAGCTCTTAAACGATTGCATAAGTATACAAAGTTATACGAAGAGTGGAAAACGACCGTGAAAAGGGTTGGGTCAACGATAGATAAGGCCCGACAGCTACCAACGTCTTTGCCAGATCGTAAAGCCATCGCACCGGACCCTACTTATCGTGATCTCTTCGTAAATTTCAATCTGAAATTAAGTTTTGGAAGAGCATCTTTATACCTACCGTGATTCAAATCTGATAGAAATATTTGAACGGAGAAAAATGAATGTAATGGAAATATAAAGAAGTTTATATTAATTATAATAATCGAAAGTTAAGAGAGAAAGTAGAAAATAAATGAATGATTAGATTTTGATAGTGCCTTTTTATTTACTTATTTATGTTTTTTACTTAATTATTTCATCTTAACTGAATTTATACAGTAAAAATTAAATATTTCTCTTCGCACTCGTAAAACAATCTTTTGTTTTCATACTGTTTAGAAGATTTGTTTGGAGATTTTTAACTATGAGTGCATGTTACTTAAGCTTTTTTCGTCAGTTATGTATTTTTAAAGCTGTTTCAGTACACCGAGTTTTTCATACTTTAATTTACCTGTATTGTCGATGCTTTAACCACGAAAATGTTTTCATAACATTTCTCGTTTGAATCGTGTATAAAAGTTAACAAAATCTGTCAAGAGGTTCAATGTGATAATAATATTAGCCATGTCTTCTTCTTCGTTTTTATTATATGCAGTATATATATGAAAAAAAGTTTATCTTTCACTTCCAAGAATAGGAAAATAAAATTTCTCAATCATAATCGTACATATCGATAGCGCTAAACATCAAAACGGTTGTCTGGAAGAGATTGCTGTTAGCGATAAGACGGGCGGTCTTCATCATAATATTATAATGAATTATTGTATAATTTTATTTCTAATGTACCATAAACAACATCGTTTTATCTATGTATCAAACCTTTGTGGCATTACTATGTAAATATGGATACTAATATAAGCAAAAATTTTAACGATATTCTTTTTTAAATTTTGACAAAAATTGCATCTTTAAAAAATACATAACGGATGAAAAAACCTTAACTAACGTGCCGTAATATTTTAAGATCTCCACACAAATCTTTCAAAGAAACAGAATGTAAACATTTGAAAATTTGCTGCTTATAACGTGTCAAACATAAAGATCCGACCTTCGCCTATATTTCCTAAACGTAAATTGTTTACTTTCATCGGCGAGAAAGTAGACGCTTTTGGGATAACATTTGTGTACGCAGCCATCACACCTAGTTAGGGCAAACTACATAAATCTCGAAGTATGTATATTACATACACCCCAACATTTAATTTAATTAGCTTCAAACATTTTTGAATTTTTTAATTAGATTCAACTAACGATTTGTCGATATTTATTTATTAATTACTAATATTTCATTAGAACTTCAGCGGCTTCGGTATGGGCAGCATTGGCTCCAAATTACTTCGTTCCAGATTTTAATCCATAATGTGTTAGAAGCTCATACTGTTTGTCTGTTCATTGGCACAGTTTCGAACAGTTTTATGTAACATTGATCACGTCTCGTCGTTCCAGCTGGATTTGAGTTATATTCAACCCGCGCACATATTTTCTGAGTTTACGATCGCGATGTTATTAAGTTGTTTGTTTTTTTTTTTATGGAAAAGCAATCAACGCCGCCCATAGACATCCGCAGTGCCATAGACAGTGCAGAAGCGTTGCCTACCTTTAAGGCAAGTGTCATTATGGGAAGGTAAGGGGAGGGGAAGTGAGTTGAGCCTCCGGAACTCAACCGCTCACCGTACAAAGCGCGGTAGCTAAGCTACAACTCAGACAAGCTTGCTACTTCAATATTTTTTTCGTATCTCTGGAGAACTATTACAAATAATACTGCTCTGATAATAGCAAATATGTATTAATAAAAATAATTTACAATTTAAGGTACATCTTGTACTCATAATTATTTATTGAGTATATGCTATTATATAATTGATATTAATATCAGCTTATATATTTTTATGGGATAGGTAGACAAACAAGGGTGTCGCCTGATGAAAAAACAATCAATGCCGCTTATAGATATCTACAACATCAGCATTGCAGAAGCAGTGTCGACGTTGGTCTTCAATTAAAGTGTGATACTTCCTCCAACGAGCCAGCTTATTCTAGACGCAAATAGAACTTGACAAAGTTGATCCTTAAATATATATATTTTTAAATACCAAGTTAATATAACTGTTTTAGGTACTCATAGAGAAGTTGCCATCGCTGTGACTTGGATAACTATCGTCAAAGTTGAGCCATCTGGAGTACAATTACTCTTTGCGTGGATATTGTCAAGAGTACCTCTACGCTTCGGAAACTTCGTAAAACTATTGATCTCAGTTATTGTCAGTAATTAAACCCGAGAGGCAGAGACAGCTTGAAAGTACCTTATTTTCATTTTTAAAAGTATTGCTAGAAACTAAAGCTCCAACTGTTATTATGTTTGAAATTTGATAACTGATAACGCTTATGTTAGGCATGCTCGACATCCAGAATTTAATGCGTTAAAAGCAATATCTGATTAGGATCAGGTTAGCAAGCGCAAACATATAAGGTCATTATATATAGGTAGGTTATTACATAACATTATATATATATATATACATTATATATATATACATTATATACATTATATTAAATAATAATAAAAATATACTTTATAACCATCTTCAACATCATTTGTAGTCATCGTTATCAAGCTTGTAGTCTACTGCTGGACGTAAGCCTCACCCAAGATACGCCATCTAATCCGATCTTTAGCTTCACTCATTCAGTTACAGCCAGCTGCTCTGTGAAGATCGCGCTCCATCATGCCGAGGGGCGACCCAGCACTCGTCTGCTGCAGCGGTTTAAGGTTCTCTGACAAACGTAACAATCCCATAGCCAATGCGGTTTGCTAACTCAAAAGACTATATCACGGACTTTGGTGCTCCGGCGGACTTCTTCATCTCAAATCTCTACATTCATCAGGGAAACGCCGAGCGTAATAGCCTTTTCAATAAAAATATACTTATTAAAAGTTTTATAATATATTTAAAGATTGTTATCTGTATGTTATTATATTACGATAAATAAACCATATAAATCAAACATAACTTTTAAAAAATGTGACCGGATTTGTGTACTATTTGGTAGACATAACTCTAAATAAGAAGTAGAACGCTGCATTGTAACCATAAGTGGTTACATCTCGGCAACAACCAATTGTTTTGCCAGTTAACTTGGCAGCGAAGCACTTTCAGTTCTCGCTAAAAGCTAACAAGAACCTAGTTATATAATTAAAAGTAATTAAAACTTATTGAGTGTATAAAGTTCGGCGCAGTATGAATCAGGCGTTCGTTAAGAATAGCTAGCAATTTGTTTTAGTACAATTATAAATAGAGAATGAAGCTTGAGCGACGAGTGCTCGAAAACAATTGAATAAAACACCAGTGTACATTGAAAACTACTCGTTTCATGTCGTGATTATGAGCAGTTTGCCACAGTCCACTCTTGGACACGCGTCCCAGAAGTGGGTGTTGCTAGTCTCCACTCCCAAACATTGGTCGAATATTTTTCTTCAGTAACTTCCTTTTAATAAGAAGATTTTTCGAGACTTTCGAGAACCTTCAAAACACAAGCCGAAACATAGTATCTCAAGGGCCGTCTATAATACCTATAGTGTTGTGAATGTAGGTATATGGGCGGCGTTGATCGCATTCCATTAGACGACAAACGCATGCTCGTTTGCTCTCCTTTTCCCTATATCTTATCCCATAAATCTTAAAAATAAAAGTAAATTTCTTGTATTGTAGTTCCAAATTATGACATTCGCCTTACACTTAATAGCGAAATCATGAAATTTAGTAGAAGATTTGAATAAATATTTCCAATAGCTCCGAGTTCGATTTTACTATTATAGCACAGCTAGATTGACGAATAAAATATACCCGTTAAATAGTAAATTTTAGAAGCATATTTCATTATTATAGGGCGAAGGTTAAAATATTAAGTTGCAAAATCTAAATATGTTCTCTCCAACAAAATGAGGGTTGAATATTAAATTGAGCGTTGAAAATATAAAAAATCCGTAGTTCTTACACAAATTAGGAAATTTTGTGTACGAACTACGGAACCATTTAAAAGTATTATTTATTAATTTATCGCAACTGGGCCAATTATATTTAAATTTAAAGTTTTACTTTTTTTAGTCTGAACCTATTCCCTACAGGGTAGCTATTGATCTGTGAATTGATTGATCACCTAATAAATTGATACTAAGTAATCACCACTATACATGAACTTCATGAACACTCTTATCACTGGAGTCACTGATATATTAAAATATAACAGCTACCCCAGTGCCAACAATGTTGATAAACCTATTGCAGGTAAACTTGTTTTTGTGTGTGTGGAAGTAGTGAGGAGAAATTGGTAGGGAGGAAGCCGAGAGGAAGAAAAGGAAGAGATTCCGTGTCCGGTTCTTATTATTTTTTAAAGGTATAGGAGCGATATAGGAGCAAACGAGCAAGTATGTTGCCTAATGAGAAACAATCAACGCTACCCATAGATATTTGCAACACCAGAGCCATTTCAGAAACATTGCCGGCCTTTGAGAAAACTGAAGGCTTTTTTTGAAGATTTCTACGTTGCATCGGTCCAAAAATACCTAGTGTATTTATTTCTATTATAATTATTTAGATATAATAGATTAAAATAACAGAAAGTACAGTGTTAATCTGGTAAATAATCAATATTCAGTATAGGCTAAAGATGTTGCTTAGTAAACTTTTAATGTTATCACTACTTTTGATATTGATATAATTCTAAAAAATATTTATAGAGAAAATGTGTCTGATAAAAAAGCGTTGTTTTATAAATAAATCTTAATTTGTAGGTCTAATTATACAAAATAAAACGGGAATATTCAAATTAACCGTCTACATGAATTACTTGACCAAAAGGAAGCGAAGTGAAAAAAGATAAATATTATATAATATATAATACAAAATTTTCTTTTACTAAAATTGTTTAAAGGTGGTAAGATATATAAACGCAGGTATTATTGTAAGTTATTTATTAATTTTGGTACTTTTCTTTTTATTTTTAAATATCAAATAGGTACTAGCACTTCCAAATAATGCCTATTTTATTATATCACTATTTAAGCGATGTATGAACTATTTTAATTTAATGAGGAATTTTTAACGTAATGTTGAATTACTTCAATTATAAAAGTCTTAATCTTACATAATTCTGTAATTGCAAACTGCATAAGTTCATTTACCTACTTCACCATCAGGTAATTATTTCCTAGTGTGTTACTCTAATTGTTACAAATTAAGTTACGTCCGTATCTATTAAAGCGGTGACTACTTTACTGTCATACTACGTTTTTGTCATAAGTAATAAACTTAAATAAATATTTGTTTGAATTGAATTTAAATAAAATAAAATTTTAATAAAGCAAACTATTTACAATCTGTGCTGCAAAATTTCAAATGAACTTACCCACAGCAACAGAACACTTCCTTGTATCGCGATTATCTCGTTTCGTTTGTGTTCAGTCCTATAAAACCATATTACCGCACTTGAGACACGAACGTAAACCGCATAGTAGAAATGTATGTATATCAGTCAATGCTTACGCAGACGAAACTTCCCGTAGCTGCTCTATTCATGTCCGGCGACTTACAACACACGCGAATCCAAATTACGGAGCTCGCAGAAGCCGGCAGTTCAATCTGTTGTCTTTCAATACATAAACAAACTCACTATCGCCCTGAAGCTAGCTGCATTAGAAATGAAATCTAGTCTTTCAATAAGACCTCTTCAAAATATTCAATTCTTTTAACAAGTCAAGCAATGCTTAATTTATTTTATTTGTGTAAATATTTAGGACTCTTATTGAAGTTGAAATTTGTATTTTGGTATAAAACTGTATCAGAACATAGTTAATCCAATGTTAGCGCTAGCGTGACGTACGTGTGAACCATCCGCGACTGCGCGATGGGGGCAGACGATGCGCTCTTCCTCATTGTACCAAATTGAGCATTCTTGCTATTGAAACAGAGTTTATTTGTAAATGCATTATCGTGAGCTTATCTCCCATAAGCTATACAACTTTAAGCTTTATACAAACGTGGTAACATTCCATTTCCAAGTTAACTGTTGAGAAAAATACTGCAAGCGGGTACGTCACGTGTGTTCAGAGGGGCCAGAGGTGATTGCAGTTCGGCTCACCTCACCCTTCGATCTCAATTATAGTTTAGGGTTTCCAAAGCTATATGTATAAACATGAACAAACACCAGAATTGTAAGTGGCCCACTTTTACATTAATATTTTTAATGATTGAAACCGTAGGTTGTGTGTAATCCAATTCATAATAAAAATATATTTAAGGTAAAACAAAAAGAAAATTAATGTACTTGTCGAAAATTGATGTACTTGTTGTAATATCAAAATAAGTGCCTTTTTCTAAAATTTAAATTATAACGCTTTATAAAGTCACAACATTATAAACACACTAATGTCAAGAACAAACATACAGACTCGGAATAAATACAAAAAAGGCTGTAATTTCGATCGTACTGATTAATCTCCTTCGTGTCCTTTCCATTCTATCCCTTTGTTACCCCGACCGCACCGTTCAATCTCCTACGTGTTCTCTGCATTCTATTCCTTCCTTATCTCAACCGCACTGATTAATCTCCTTCCAGTCTTCTCCATTTTGCGAAATCATCCTTGCTATTTGGAAACCCATTCATTCAAATGAATGAATGAAACATTGACGATGGCTCGGTTTTTACCCCTTACGGCCTGTGTAAGAGACCCTGTAGAGTCGAGTGCAGGGTAGCGTAGCCTGAATCGAGACGACGTCTCGGTCTACGATTTAACTCCCATACCTCGCGATAAGATGTTTACATCAATATTTATTAAAATCGAAACCACGTCCCTTGTTCCAAAAAGCAAACATTTCGTCACTGCGCTATTTGGGTCTTGGAATGAGATATGCGATATCTGTCAACTTCCGTAAAAATTGCATAATTGTAATCACGAGCCAGGGAATCATAGACCCCTGAGAGGAAATTCGGTTAAGCCCCGGGATCCGATACCTATGTTTAACTCAGAAATTATGTTTAATCATTGTTTGAATTTTAACATATATTAAAATTCAACCAATAATGGGAGCATTATGGTAGACAAGTCCGATCTAACCTAAGGTTGCTCTACTAAGATATGTATCTGTATAAATAAATCCACGGGCGAGAAGGCTAAGAACAGTTCCTACGACTGCTTAAAACTTCCACTGTTAGACGGCTTTCGGGCAAGACCGGTATCAACTGTGATTCTTGAACTGTGGAAGTGTGTGTGAAGTGGGACTGCATGTAGTGCATTATACAAATGTGCTTACTGTACAAATGTACTTACATTACCTATCTCTATGTCTATCATCAATATTAAATAATGTAAGTTGTGATTTTATTTGTAAATGGTCCCGCCGATAACTACGGTTGACGTCCGTATAAATATTGAATTGTTATGTAGAACGATAGGCTCGAGTAATGCTCGCTTATAGGTGAGTGCGGAGTTTCTTTCGCCGTTTCTTCTCCGTTTAGAGGAACCTCATTACGAAATGGTGATAGAGCTTTATTGATAATAGACTGACATCCGATAAATCAAATGTAATTTCTTGTCGGAATAAAAAATATTTTTTTTTTGATAATTACAAGGATAATGAAAATATGGAAAAGTTATAGAACAAACGTCATTTCTTTTTACGTGACACTGTATATTGTCGAACCAAGGGAATAGAAAGATTTCCGTAGCAAATACTCCGATATTTATAGTCTGGTTATTTGTCATTTGTGTTTGTAGTAGCGCATCATAAAACAGGTTACCTTTGTATGAGGCTATGAGTGTAATGGGTTTTTTTTTTACTAATTTCCCATTAAAAGAAAGCTTTTGCTTTTCCACGCGAAATTAGATTATCATCATTATCATTAAATAATATGGAATTAATTTGTTCTACACAAGTTATAAGTACCGGAACTATAATATATACTGTCTTGGACTATTGAGCAGCCATATCATTACATTTTCGATGAATGTTTCGTATTTTTTAACGACACTGAGTAACTTTTGATCTTCACGGTCTATAATGATACGTTTATGTCCGCTTCTGCGAATCTTTTAATAACATATTGCAAAGCATCCGATATGATACATTTAAAATGTTCAAAGGACGAAAAGATCAGTTTTCTTTATTTTTGTTAAGACTAGCATGGTCTTAACTTTTGCTGTTAATGCTATTATTAATGGTATATTAAAAGGTATGTTTTTAACTATAATAAATAAAATCATCAGCTGTAATCAAGATTTAATACATCAAATATGAAAATGTTCACAATTGACTAATGTACAATATAAATGGCAGATTCGTCAGGGGCAAGTTTCAAATACAATTCACATGGTAAATATTAAAAGTTCAAATTTTGATAAACTTGATATAAGATAAATCTTTATAAAATCCATTTAAAGTTAACATGAACTGTTACTTAATCAGCCGTAAATATTACACACCGAACAGTTAGTATCGGTTATGATAAGCACCGCTCAGTACAGCGTTGTCTCTGTCACTCACGTACCTGCGATAGAGACGACGCTCTACAAAGTTGAAGCTTACCGCTCGTAAGTGATGATATGTCTATATCCTAATATCTAAGTGTAATATTAATGGCCTCTTCAACTGTATACATTACGTTAATTTAGTTTATAGTTATATAATACGTACGTGAATAAGTAATTTTAAACTTCAATGGATAAATAATACTTCTAAGGATAATGTTGATATCTTACATTGATATTCTAATATAGGAACTTACACAAGCAAAGAAATAACAAATAGTAGACACTCAAAATCAACTATAAATATAGTTTACAATAAAAAATTTAAATATAGTTTATAATATAAAACAAAAACCATCCTTAAAATTACATTTACCAAAACAATTGTGCAATGTAACATAACACTTAAACCTAAATGTGTACATTTCTTAATTTTCAATGATCATCCAATCAATGTAAAAAAAATCAATATATAAAACTTATTTTAAAATTTGCAAACAGGAAATATAAATTTATTTATTCATAAATAACTGGACACTGACACTCCATCTGCTTCACAAGCAGAGTCGCTCAGTGAGCTATGCTCGGGAGTTTCTGTGATGGATATGATTCTTCTTATGGTCCTATATCCCCGAGATGGGGCAGAGGGCGTTCACAGTGCTTCTCCATGGGATATGATTCGGACTGAAGAAATCCGCCAGAAAACCAAAGTCACCGACATAGTCTTTCGAATAACCAATACAACATTGGAACCTTAAAAAAACAAGCATACACATACCTTAAAAGCCGGCAACGATTCCGCAATCCTGTAGTGTCGCGGATCTGTCTAAGAAGTTCTTACATCAGAGGTGAAATAGACAAAAACTCCAAAATGTCACTGTTAAAACCTTTCGTTCAAAAACTATATTCATGCTTAAAGTGACGATCCGTGCCCTAAATGTCCCGTTGTTCCTTAACAAAAATCCGGGACGCCAAATAGTCCCATTTTACGAAACCGCGAGAAAATTTAAAATTAGCATGTAAGACACAAGTGATATAAATAAAAAATAATATGTTGCATACATATATTTTTATAATAACTAATGTCGTAGAAACTTTGGTTTAAAAAAGATGGTGATTTATTTTTATTTTTCATAATTATATTTATTTTTAATTAATGTGAAGATTGATTGTTTTGATGCAATTGTTGAAAAAAAGGAACATTAAAAAGTTGTGTTTATTTCCACTATTAACTTGCTAAGTGGTGTATAGAGACCCACTAGATACTGCCCGCGGTTTCGTCCGCGTGGAATTCAGTTTATTGCCCAAAATCTATCGTGCGACCTGTAAGGGCTATTGTTTTGGTATAAAAAGCAGCCTACATATAATCTCGGATCTTTTAAATACCTTCTTTCCAAATTTCATCCAAAATTGGTTTAGCAGTAAAAGCGTAACAGACAGACAGACTTTCGCAATTATAATATTAATATGGAACTATAGGCGTCCAGTTTATAGTTTTAAAAAAAATAGTCAATTTATTCATGCTATGAATAATATTGGATATTTCATAGTTGTACATTATTTTAGATATTTCTTTCTTCCTAGTAGAATTTCTTATTAAACTAACTATATAAAATATAGATAAGTTAACCCCATCTCATCAGACTAGAATTTGCCCAGTACAACAATGTAACAATAAAAAAAGACACTAATTATTTAATAAACTTAAAACAACTAAGCAAAACTCAAAAGCTATTTTTTAAATGGTTTCGTTTT